>QNUK01000185.1:0-467500 GCA_013621035.1 Clarias magur | reverse complement strand
TGGCATATGGAAAGATGCTATATGTGGTAACAAACTCTAGAGATGTTTATATATACATATTTTTGTATTATTATTATTATTATTATTATTAATTTGTATGTTTTTCCATTAAAATTTTAAATCAGCTTGAACCTGCTTGTGTTTAAAGTTATTTTGTGACACTCACCACAGCTTCCTGAACCTCCTGATTGGCCTCAGTCTTTACATCACTACTAGCACCACAGAAAGGCTTCAGAATGCTCTTGGCCTTTCTTTCCTCCTTCAAGATCATCCTTTTCTCCCAGCCATGACTGCCAGACTCTGCTTCCTTAGTATCACCACTGGATTGAGCTGTGAGACATTAGACATTTAATTTACTATTAAATCAATCTGTCATAAACTAGTCAGAATGCACACAAAAAAAATCGCTTAATGGCTACAATCATCCAAGTCCAAATTAATAAACTGTGTCTACGATTATAATACAATATTTAGGGCTATATTCATTTATACATAGTTAAATGTTAGATGTTAGATGGTATTGCTGATTCTTGGATTACAGACATTACTTATGATCCCACATCTATCATAGGAATTCTAATCAATCATGGGCATCCTTGGGATCACACAGATGGAGAGGGCAGATAGCACTCGCTTTCCAGTGTTATGACCCCCAGTAAGTGTATAAATAACCAGTTGATTATCTGCTTCCACTTCCAAGCAGATCTAATTAGTCCATTATAATATATACAATATTAAAATATATACATTTATCGATACATTCTCAAATTGCACCAAGAAGCAAAAACTTTTGAGAAGTTGTATTGCTTGGCTGTAGGTGTGAGAAAGAAAAGTCCACATGTGCCTTAACATGTCGTATTTATGTATTTTACTTTACTAACTAACAAGCCTAATGTGCTAAATGTGATTTGCAAAAATTAAAAGACAATTCAGAAGAAGTGTTTACCTTCAGGTGATATCTTCTTCAAGCCGCTGTCGAAGAATGTTCCTAGTTCCTCTCTCAGTTGAGACACAGACTTCAATACTTCATCAAAAGCAAGAGAAAAACTGTATGTGATGGTCGGGGAATCTGCAGATCCAGGAGCAGCTGAGATGGACTGAAAATCCTACATAGAGATAGGAAACAATGTCTATGGATGACCTTCGACAACTCTGAAGGCAAATCAAGTTTCAGGGTTTTTTATCAAGTTACACATAAAATAAATAAATAAATAAATAAATAAATAAATAAATAAATAAAAATAAAAAATTGTGTGTGCAAGACTGCAATGGGTGTGCAACTTGTTCAAATGATTGTTCAATGATTGTTATTGTGCAGATGATTGTGCAAATTCCGCAATCAATGTTCAAAGATATTGAGCAGGAGCAGGAAAATTAGTGACCTTAACAAAAACTGACAACATACAAAAACTATGAATTTGAATTCGTTTCTCCTAAATTGATCAGTTAGGATCTACTCTATGGGATTATGCCTCATGTCCTGTCACCTGGAGGAACTGGACCGGATTTGCTTTGGATGAAAGCTCCTGAAGATGAACATCTCTCCTCTTCAGCTCTGCAATTTCCTGTTTCAGTTGCTTCATGACCTCTTCAGCTCTACTCACTTCAGCTTTTTCTTGAGCTCTGATTAGCGCTGTCAGCCGTGTAAACAACTTCATACTTTCCTGCACAGCTGTTTGCGCAGAGCACTGTTAGAAGACACAGAACAACGGGGTCTTGCTTCAAAACATAGCAATAAGTAAGTGAATAGATTATAAAAAGAGTTTGTTTGGTCCTGGAACAGCACTTTTGGCTCCAAACTCACTGCGTAAGACTTCATAGCCTCCCTCAGCTTCTGAAGCTCCTTCTCTCTGTCCAGGATTTTCTGCTTGGATTTTCCCTGCATTTCCAATAGCTGCTGGTATACAGAAACACAGCACGCCATTTAAAATAAAGGTAATAAATAAACTGCCTGACTGCAAAATGGGAATTTGGAACTTTTGAGAAGAACTTTAAAGAATAAAATCTTATTATTAGAGTCACATAGCTGTTCAACAAAATAAATGGCAAACTATTAGGTCGATTTTCTTTGTTAAATCAGTGTGACTTTTGTATGATTTTGCAAATCGCAATAACTCCATCTTCCATAAATTTTTTTGCTTGTTTGTTTTGTTTTGTTTTCCGGCCTTCAATTATGTTTGTGGCAATGTAAACATGCAATGTAATATGAATGATGTTAAAAGAATATGCAGTAAATCTGATATTTTAGTTTTATTTTCCTTGAGTGTGTCTAATTTGGCTGATTAGAGAGGGAGAGAGCGAGACACATCTTCTATTTGCTTGCTTTTTTTCTTTCAGTTTTTTAGTTCTTTTTGTTTACATTATAATGCTTAGAGCATCCAAAATATGCAAGAATCTTCTTTGAACAGTTGATATTGAGATGTGTCTGCTATCATATTCTCTGTATAGCCTTCATAACAGGTCTAATCCGAGGTGATGTTAATCAGTGATTTTCGAGGCTGGGCTGGTAACTCTAAATGAACTTTTCTTAAAGTTTGATGAAGTTTTGCTCTTGCTTTCTTGAAAGAACTGCTCGATAACAGCTGATCTTCATGTTGTAAAATGATAACTGTTGTTGTTGTTACTTACTTATCTTATGCCATTTGTGTTATTTATTTTTTTTAACATATCATTGTTTTAGAATGTAGAAAATGAATCCAAACGTGTGTCCAAACTTTTGAACTAATCACAAATTTGCAGTAAAATCATGCAATTAAATAATAAAATGAAGACATTGGATGATGAATGTATGATCATCATACAAATAAATAACAGGTAAAATTTACATGTAAAGTATGTTACTTTTCTGTAAGGGCAAGCTGTAGATTGATTGATTCATTTATTCATTCATTCAATTAATTTTAGTAGTTGTTGACACGTTACCTGTTTCTCAGCTCGTCCTGCTGCAGCTGATACTGTATCATGTCCTTTATGCTGATCCATGGTACACAACATGCAGATAAACTGCTGGTCAGTGCGACAGTAGACCTCCAGCAGTTTGTCATGCTGAGAGCAGATCTGCTCCTGGAGGCGTCTGGAGGCTTCGACCAGTTTGTGCTTCTTAAAGGCAGGAGATTTATAGTGAGGCTGGAGGTGAGTTTCACAGAAAGAGGCCAGACACACCAGACAGAACTTGATGGCTTTGTGTTTCCTCTCAGTGCAGAAATCGCACTCCACATCTTCAGGTCCAGCTGAACACTGAGCAGGAGGTGTAGCTTGGACTCCTGCCTTCTTCAGAGTCTCCACTACTTCAGCCAGCATGGTGTTTTTACTCACAGCAGGTCTTGGAGTGAAGGTCTCTTTACACTGAAGACAGCTATAGACTCCCTTCTGATCCTCCTGATCCCAGCAGCTATTAATACACTCCATACAGAAACTGTGTCCACAGTGAAGAGCTACTGGATCCTTGAGTAGATCCAGACAGATTGAACAGCTGAACTGATCTGGAGCCACTAAAATATTTGCCTCTGCCATTTTACTGTGAAATAAATTCTCAGTCACAAGCAGCTTGCACTTGCTACATCAGATTATAAAAGCTGTCTATAAACTAGGCGTGTCTGAAAGAATGATTCACCTGTTTTTAATTGCAACACTATCTATTTTTAGAAAGAGTTAATTATAATAATCCTGTTCATGAAGGCTCGTACCAGCCACACCTCCCGTTCAGAAATGAAACTGACCCACACTCAGATTGAAACTCGTTACATTTCATTTAAACTTTCATTTCTGCGAAAGTAAGGTTGAATTGCCAGGTCTGTAACGGAACTAAGATGGATGGATCACAACTGGAAGGTTTCAGAGGAGTGGCGGCAACTACAGAAACACAAACACAATTATTGATCTCCCTGCTGAAAAATCCAGCATAGGCCAGCATGATTTATATGCTGGGCCACCAGCAAGGTCTTGGTCGTTAAAATTGGTTACCATTTTAACTCATTATTTTGTATTTTAATAGGTAGTACTGAAATAGTGTGTGATGTAAATACCTGGACCATGTAGTGTTATCTTGAAATGCATTCACATACAAGAGACAAAAATAATCCATTTACCAAAAACATGTAAATACATTATTTTACATTTATTAAATATCTGTGGGTTGTCTAAAAACACAACACAAACCTTCTATATAAATGCACTTTTTAAAAAAAAGTAATCAATGGAAAAAATGGAAAAAAACAACAACAACAACAACAAAAAAAACAGCATAGACCATCATAGCTGGTCACCAGCAGGGTTACCAGCATAGCAGCACCAGTATCATGGGGTCAGCTGTTTTGGCGGTGGGACCACTTGTATTTTTTTGTAACCGTCAAAATAACTTGTGTAATGTATCGATTTATATATTTATTTATTAATGTACACTCACATATCAATAAAACTGTGCTTTTGTTAAATAAAGAAAATAAACAGTGTTCGCTTTCTGCCATCCCAGTCCCTCTGAAAATCTTTTTGAAACATGTCACTAAAATGAACACACAAATATCCATATGTCTATATATCTATACATATATATCTATAGAAAGATTAAAGTGTCTACTTTTAAATGTAGCAAGCTTAATCAAAAATAAATGTTCTCCGTTTATTTAATCCATATGAATCTAAGGAGAGATACAGTCTTTCTTCATTCATTCACTGATAATGATCTGAGACAGAACACGCCCACACGCTGTTCACAGGGAAACAGTCAGGGTAATCTACATACAAGGCCACGCCCCCAAACACACACACACACACACACACACACACACAGTACATCCGATAATTTTCCTGCGCGAGTGAAAAATGTTAGGCGCTGTACAGGTTCCTGAAGCTCTACAGAATGTTCTGGACAGTGGGCGGAGTTTAGATTTACCTCAGAACAGCACTGAGACTTAAACAGAGAACGAAAGAGGAGAATACAGCAAGCTGTTACCATGGGTAAGTTATTAAATCTAATATAATCCTTATTCTGATAATATAAAACTAATATAAATTTATTTTCCCTCATTTTCTCACAAGCTTTTGCCAGTTTATGTGAAACATTGTCATTTAATGTCACATGGTTTAGTTAGCATGTAGATAACACTGCTAAATCATGCTAACATACTGCCGTCTGTAGCTTAGCACAAACAGGTTAGCTCACAGTTGGCTAAGCTAATGCCTTACAGTATGTAGATTACAGATGGTTGTCAGTATCAGCTGTGGTGTAAATGTTTATAATATATTCACCCCGTTTTGGATAGCTTCATGTTATAGTAGCTATTTGGTTCTGTTTTTGGTTAGCTTATGACACTGCTATCTATAATGTTATTTAGCACAAACACTTTGCCTAAAATACTGCCTTATGTAGCTTACAGATGTTTGTGATATTAAGGTGTTAATGTAAATCGTAATGCAAAAAGTATAAATCTTTGTATAACATTGCAAAAGTTTGTGTTGTCTTTATGCATGGTCAATAGTTATTGATGATTATTGACAGTAATTTTATTATCATCATGCTTATGTTTCTTTTCCCTTTTTTTTATAAACAGTTGTGACCATGAAAATGATCAGCCACCTGTTTTATAGAGACCAAATGCAAACAAGCAGGCAAGATACAGATGGACCATCACTATGTCATGGGAACTTCGACCACGACTGGGGTCTGGATTCGGGACGGACCTCTTGTATTTTTTTTAAGTGGTTGACCACACGATAAGGCTTCACCTGTGACTGCACACAACCAGCACATGGACTGTCCTCAGATGCCAGGAATGTTACCACTGCTGGTCACATGGTCTGTGTGAATTGCAAATCAGTTTCTGGTAAGCAGCCATAAACACCATGGAAATGCCAGGTATGCAATGTTCACTTGTGTCTTGAGTTAAGCAAGAACTGCTTTTCGAGAGAGGCACAAAGATGTATGACTGTGTGTAGGGTGTAATAGTGGTCTTTTACAAACCTAACACCCTTTCTTCATTTTGCACTGTTCCTGTTCCCACTGTTTTACCCTGAATGTCTGTTTGCATGGTCATATTTACAGTATGCCAGAAATGTGCCTTCTGTGTATAAGATCATCTGTGTCCCTCTTCCCTCAATCCTGGACATTTACTTTGCACTAGGTGAAAGAGGTGACATTTATATGTTTATAAGTAAGCAAAATACACAAATGTCAGGACTACTTCAGGGCCCATAAACCTGCAGACCCCTAAATAAAGAGTGAGGGCCAAGCTCACTTATTATTATTATTATTATTATTATTATTATTATTATCATATTATAATAATATTTGAACTAGGTTGTGCAGTTACATTCAAGAAATGTGTGTGTGTGTGTGTGTGTGTGTGTATGTGTACACAATAGAGACAGAGAAATGCTTACACTGAAAATCTTTCTTTTGGGGTTCAGGAATGGAAGGTTTTTGGTCAGAGAGATTAGCTACAGAAACACAAACACACCAGGGTAACACTTGTTTAATTCACAACAAAGTGAATGTAACAAACAAAATGTGTAACTGACATTTTTGTTAAAAGCAATTAATCAGCTAAAACAGGTGTGTGTGTGCGTGCGTGTGTGCGTGCGTGCAACTGTGTAAGACCGAGAGTGAGAGGGAGAGATGCTTACACTGAATCACTTTTTTTAGTGGATCACAACTGGAACGTTCTGGAGAAAACCCTACAGAAACACAAACACAATTAGAGATACAATCACTTACATTACAACAAGCCAAATTGTGATTGCTAGAAAAGTGGGCCAGAGCAACTGCGTCATTGCAGATTTTGTGGGATATTTTGGGATAGGGGATGTTTGCAGCCTGCAGTGGTTAGGACATACAAATAATTATCCAAGGAAGGAAAAATAAAGTTAAAAAAATGAAATAAAAATAAGAAAATTGTAAACATTTTTCCTTCTAACACCTTAGTATAACATTCCTCTCAAAAACAATCTTTATTAATAGTCAAACTAAATATTTGACTGCTCAACATATTTCAGGTTACAAAGCTATTCCTTGCTATAATAATAATAATCTTACTATTAAACAGTAAAAACGTTTCTACTTCTAGCACTCCATATGTACAGTACTCTTACATCGTCCCATGACACTTTGTTCCCATGATAGGACCACCTAGCCTGGGTTTATCATGACTGAGATCACTAATACCTCGGCAGTGTGCTCTGACTCAGCATGGTGCACACATTTATGTTGTTGGCTTTTGTTCTAGACCTAGCAATAATCTGACCTATTGTGGCTATTATATCTGTCCACTGTCTAATATTGCATAAGAAGCTTATTCACTACCTTTTCTTTCAGCTCAAACTGCTGAACTTATCGCTCTTACTCGCGCATGTTTAGTAAGCTGTTACTATTTTCATAGACTGTCATTATGCTTATGGTGACGCATGATTTTGGAAATATTTGGGATTCACAAGGTTTTAAATCCTACAGTAAAAAGCTTATTTCACATGTTACTGATGAGGTTTTGTGTAATGCTTAATGGAGAGGTGCTTACACTGAAAATCTTTCTTTTGGGGTTCAGGAATGGAAGGTTTCTGGTCAGGGAGATTAACTACAGAAATACAAACACATCAGAGTTACACTCGTTTAATTCACAACAAGGTGAACAATAAAAAATGAAATTTTTGTAAAAGTTAAAACAGGTTTGTGTGTTTATGTGTTTGTGTGTTTATGTGTTTGTGTGTTTATGTGTTTGTGTGTGTGTGTGTGTGTGTGTGTGTGTGTGTGTTCAAGTGTGTAAGACAGACAGTGAGAGGGAGAGATGCTTACACTGAAACACTTTCTTTAGTGGATCAGAACTATAAAGTTCTGGAGAAAACACTACAGAAACACAAACACAATTAGAGCTACAATCACTTACATTACAAAAAGCTAATGCAGTTACTTAAAAAAAACTAACATTTATTTTAAAAACCATTGGTCAGTTGAAACAGGTGTGTGTGTGTGTGTGTGTGTGTGCGCGCGCGCAAGAGAGAGATTGAAAGATTGAAGAGAGAGAGATTCTCTTTGGGTGTAGGGATGGAAGCTTGTTTTTAATTGTTATATCAGGACGATGTGTTAAACAGGATGCCTTGCCAATGCCTCTTGCACCAATTCAGTGTTTACAAAATTATTTTATTTTACTCACGTGCCACTTGTCAAAAATCTTAAATACATGCTTAAAAGAAAATACAACCATAATTGTCAAAATTCTGGCTAAAAGAATGATTCCTAGATACAGTATTCCAACAAATTGGCAGTGATATTGGCACGCCCTTCCAGTTCAAACTGACACAAAAACATGTTGATTGAAAATGTCACATCTCGTACCATCCCCAAGGTTCTGGTGTAAACAAAAGGGTAAACAGACCAAAGAGAGGTTGACCAAAACCATGATGCATGCAGGAAAGAACTGAGTTGACTTGCTACCATTTGTTCTTGGTGAAATTAGAAAGACATTCAATTCTATAATCAAATGCTGACCCTTTGAGATTATCATGGGACGACCATTCCTCTCTCCCTGCGTGAAAGGTTACTTTGGTACACTTTACACTTGGACCACTTTTGGTGGATACTGTATGGGTACATGTATCCAGTCCCTTTTAAGCTTCCCACAATTTGTTATATTTCTTTAATGAAGAACATGAGAATGAATGAAGTCATGGCAAACCATACTGGTTTAACTGAACTGAACTAATTAGATTAGGGTTTACAGGTAGCATTTATTCTGTAATGCCAGAGCTGGGATTACTTAAACTATGCCTACACATTGTTATCCAAATTTGTTTAATTTGAGCAAAAGTTATTTCTCAGAGTTCAGTAAAGACAGTGTGTGTGTGAGCTTTATGATGAGGCTCGAACATGAAAAAGCAGTCTTAAACATCACCACCAGAATGAGATTCAGCTGTAGCTGATAAAGAAATGCCCGAGTAACAGTTAGAAGAAAGTATGCACACGCGCATCAATGGACAATTTCAGAATTGTACATGTGGGTTAACAGTTGAACGGGATTTTGTAGTTATGTGTGTGTGTGTGTGTGTGTGTGTGTGTGTGTGTGTGTGTGTGTGTGTGTGTGAGAAAGTGAGAGATGCTTACACTGAAAAGCTTTCTTTTGGGCATCAGAATCTGAACCTTTCTGGGTAGTGGCATTAACTAGAAAAACACAAAATGTATAAAAGGCCCAATGAAGATGGAAAAAAGCCAATATTTATCTTAAAGCAACTGATCAGCTGAAACAGAGGAGTGTGTGAGAGAGTGAGTGATAAATACACCTACTTTGAAAATCTTCCTTCTTTTGGGGTGTAGGGGTGGCATGTGTAAAGGAAAAGTTACCTACAGAAACACAAAAAAATGCAAAAACAAAGTGCATTTTTGTTTTAAAAGAAACAACATGTAATTGACATTTTACTCCTATTATCTTTGGGGTCATTTTGACTTCATTTAATTTTTAAAGTCTTAGAATAAAGTATTGATTTTTTGTTGTTGTTGTTCTTCATATTTAGTGACTTTTATACATAAACTTGGGTAGCAATTTTAATTATGCTAATTTTCTGGAGGTTGAAATTGCTGATTGAAAATTAACCCCAAGGATAAAAGATGTTCTAGCTAACATCAAAGGTTCTAGAGGTCTTACTGGTTGTTCTGAACTAAACTAAACTCTGAGCTTAAAATAAAGGTAGCATGTACTTAATAATGGCAGAGTTAAAAGATGCCTGCACACTGTTAACTAAATTTGTTTAACTTGAGCCAGTGAAAGTTCTTAGAGATGTGAAATGATATACTGTAGAAATGTGTGTATGTAGGTGTGTGTTGGCACAAAGAGAGAGCGACTTACTTAATACCGTAGTAGTGGGGACAGGTTTTGGCTTGATTTTGTCACTGCCAACTACAGAAACACAATTGCAGTTAAATTAAATATGAAATGTATTCTTTTTAAGAGAACATAATTTCTCTTTAGTTGCATTATTTGGTCCAATCATTTGGAGCTTTAGCCCTGAAGATTTTAATCTTAGCCCTAAATACGTTTGCCTTAAGGTGGTGGCGCTTTATAACAGTGTTTCCTTATTACTTTTTAATCCCAAATCTTTTTTTCTAGAGACACACTTTTTCTAAAAAAAATGAGAAACCCTTACAACTCAATTCACAGCAGTTATGAGAAAAGTTTCTATGTGCATAAATGAATGTTACAGTTTTTTGTATTGCCATTTACATATCACTTTATTATCCTGCAAAAGGTAAGCCAGGTATTGCTGAGATGTCTGAGGCTACATATAATACATCACAAATTCAGTTGTCTGTGTTATTGAAAACTAAATAAATTTCAGAGACTATTTTGTTGTTTTTATATCCTCAACTGCAGGTGGAATCATAACATAAACCCTGAAAGTCATAAAAAAATAAAATAAAAACCTAACAAGCTGTTCAGTGTTACTGAAACGAGTACTGCAGTCATAAATTGCAAAACTGGCACACAATAAAATCTCCTGCCGCCCATCTGTGGGTTGCAACCTAGTGTTTGGGAACCAATGCTGTAAAGCAAAGCATCAGACAGACAAAGTTTACTTTTGAATTGTGGCTGTGAAATAAACAATGAAAACTGTCTAATTGCAAAGTAGACCAGTAATATTCAAAGCAAACACAAACTCAATCTAACCAGTAAACCAAATCAGAATAACAGAATTAGAGACAAGAAGAAAACAAAAGTATCCAGTACTGTGGTAGGCCAAGACTTCATCAGGACTGAGGCCATATCCACACGTAGCCGGGTATTTGTAAAAATGGAACGTTTTCTACCTTTCTTTTTTATTTTATTTTTTTTAATAATTCTGTCCACATGACCTATGTGCTAATATACACAGTGGGTAGGGGAAGTATTCAGACCCCCTTAAATTTTTCACTCTTTGTTATATTGCAGCCATTTGCTAAAATACTTTAAGGTTATTTTTTTTTTCTCATTAATGTACACACAATATCCCATATTGAAAGGAAAACACAATTGTTGACATTTTTGCAGATTTATGTAAAAAGAAAAACTGAAATATCACATGGTCCTAAGTATTCATACCCTTTGCCGTGAGGCTCGTATATTTAACTCGGTTGCTGTCCATTTCTTCTGATCATCCTTGAGATGGTTCTACACCTTCATTTGAATCCAGCTGTGTTTGATTATACTGATTGGACTTGATTAGGAATCCACACACCTGTCTATATAAGACCTTACAGCTCACAGTGCATGTCAAAGTAAATGAGAATCATGAGGTGAAAGGAACTGCCTGAAAATAAACTCACTAAAACTCGCTAAAAATGCAAACAACTGCCTGGTGTTAAAAAAATGTAAATAAATAAATAAATGAATAAATAAATAAAATGTTGCACACACTCAAGATTTCAACATATTTAACCTTGAATATGGCACACAGTGTGGTGGTGAAGTCATGTGTGATAATGATTCCTCATGCTCTCAGAATCACTCTTTCACAATTGGAGTCCTGGAATATGCCTGGTCCATCAGAGAAGAAAAACCCCATAGATGTAATAACCTGGTCATTCAGTGCATTCGGTTGTCAGCTGACTTCATTTTTTTTTGTCACTGAGCCTACACCTGAGCAACTGAAGCAACCCCAGATCATAACACAGCCTCCATAGGCTTGTACAGTGGCCACTATACATGATGAGTGCATCGCTTTATGTGCTTCCCGTCTTACCCTGACACGCCCATCACCCTGGAATGGGCTCAATCTGTACTCATCAGAACACATGATCTTTTTCCATTGCTCCAAAGTCCAATCTTTATACTCCCAAACAAATTTAGGTGTTTTTCCTTTTTTTCTGTTCCCGGAATAGTCACACAGCTGTTTAATCTCATTAATTTGAGTTTTTGTCATATTGTGCATGTGGAAATGTTCCTACTTTCACTATTAAACATACCTAGGTGTTATTTCTACTGTGAGATTTTTACCATGGGACTTTGCCAAGGGTTGGATATGAGAGAGATACACTTATGGTGAAAACGTTCATTCTTTAGGTCTTTAATCATTAAAAGTGAGACAGGTCGTGCAGGAACGCAAACGATGTAATTAGGCAATATCACATGTGAAAGGGTGCTGTTGTAAGGGAATATCAGCACAACATCCACCAACACATTGTCATGCACACTCGTAACACGACCGGCACTAGGACCCGGAAGTAGTACGGTCGGGTTTCCAGGAAGCATAAAAGGAGACAAAATGGTGCTTCACATTGCTCAGTCATTGAGTTCGTCCATGCCTTTCATGACGCTACGCCGATTATTCTGTGAGTACTCACCGATTCGGGTTGCTTCTTTGATTGAGTGTGTGTTGCTAGAACGCGGGTTTATTTGTGTAGATCCTTGCTCTTTGCATAAGAGAGTTCTTGGACTAATCGCGTGGTTATCCTGCCTATTCGTGCTGCTTCCGCATTTGGGTTTACCATCCATGCTACACGGGCTAACTGCTAAGACTTTTCAGTTTATCCTTCAGTTGCACGTGACACACATACTGTATCTTTCCCTGAACTAACTAACCATGACCGGTGAAAATGGTGACTCGGTTAGCAACCGAGAGTTAGTGTAATTAATAGGGTGAAAGTAGTGGTAAATTCAGTAATATGTTGCCAACTAGTGAGGAGAATAAATCACGGGGGTGGTGGACAGTTCTGTAAATCTCATAAATTTTACTTATTCCACTTTAGTGTATCATCTACATTAACTTCTGGGTTCTGGGTTTGAACCACATGTAGCGAAAGAAAACTAGTGCATGAGGATGTGCAATCCATTGACACTAACACCAAATAATGCCCTTGATCAGGGGTTAGAAAGTGATCTGGAATTCAGCCTTGTGTTAGGAGCTAGTTCTCTTTGTAGCTGAAAATATAAGAACACAGATTTTTCAGATCCATTTCTAAAGGATTTATTATTGTTTAACATCTGACATCAGATGTGATTTCTTGTTGAAAGTGTCTATATGACTTGTTTGGATGTACTGTAAGTTTGGGCATGCAGTTGCTTTCTCCTTGGTATGACGGATCGTACAGACCTACACACGTGGACAAAATTGTTGGCACCCTTCGGTCAATGAAAGAAAAACTCACAATGGTCACATAAATAACTTAATTATTTTTAACTAATATGACAAAAGTAATTATTTAAAAAAAAATCTATGAATGTTAACCAATGAAAGTTAGACATTGCTTTTCAACCATGCTTCAACAGAATTATTTAAAAAAAATAAACTCATGGAACAGGCCTGGACAAAAATGATGGTACCCCTAGAAAATACTGAAAATAATGTGACCAAAGGGACATGTTCATTCAAGGTGTGTTCACTTTCAAAGTGGACTACATGGGAGACGACCAAGGAGGACACCATTGTTGAAAACAAATCATAAAAAAGCCAGACTGGAATATGCCAAACTACGTGTTGACAAGCCACAAAGCTTCTGGGAGAATGTCCTATGGACAGATGAGACAAAAATTGAACTTTTTGCCAAGGCACATCAGCTCTATGTTCACAGACGGAAAAATGAAGCATATCAAGAAAAGCACACTGTCCCTACTGTGAAACATGGAGGAGGCTCTGTTATGTTCTGGGGCTGCTTTGCTGCATCTGGCACAGGGTGTCTTGAATCTGTGCAGGGTACAATGAAATCTCAAGACTATCAAGGGATTCTAGGGAGAAATGTGCTGGCCAGTGTCAGAAAGCTGGGTCTCAGTCGCAGGTCATGGGTCTTGCAACAGGACAATGACCCAAAACACACAGCTAAAAACACCCAAGAATGGCTAAGAGGAAAACATTGGACTATTCTAAAGTGGCCTTCTATGAGCCCTGACCTCAATCCTATTGAGCGTCTTTGGAAGGAGCTGAAACATGCTGTCTGGAAAAGGCACCCTTCAAACCGGAAACAACTGGAGCAGCTTGCTCATGAGGAGTGGGCCAAAATACCTGCAGAGAGGTGCAGAAGTCTCATTGACAGTTACAGGAATCGTTTGATTGCAGTGATTGCCTCAAAAGACTAAGTTAGGGGTACCATTATTTTTGTCCAGGCCTGTTCCATGAGTTCATTTTTTTATATAATTCCATTGAAGCATGGTTGAAAAGCAATGTCTGACTTTCATTGCTTAACATTCATAGAATTCTTATTTATTATTACTTTTGTCAGATTAAAGTTATTTCTGTGACCATTGTGAGTTTTTCTTTCATTGACCGAAGGATACCAACAATTTTTCTCCAGGTGTGTACATAATTGACTTGTCACTCAGCTTAATTCAGTGATTATATCATCTTTTAACCCGTGAAATACCCCTTATCCAATCAGATTGCACAAATTGTCTGTGTGTGTCTGTGTGTGTGAGAGAGAGATACTTACACTGAAAAGTGAGAGGGGGAGGTGGAATCTGGACTTCACTCACTACAGAAGCACAAATATTTGTTTTGACACTCTCTCTTGGCCAATTAAGTGATTTTTTTTTTCTTTAAGATTTTTCACAGTACTTATAGTACCTCAAAAGTAAATAAAACTTGCATTTGAGCTTCTTTCCCTTAACATTACTAAACAGCTGAAATACTAATAAACTAAATAACTGAATATTACACACAATAGTTTATTACGGTATGGGATATATAAGTATCCAAATTATTAAAATAACAAAACTCAGTGGGGTTGTCGTGTGCTTTCTACACAAGTCCTACATGACTGTCAACCTTGCTTGTTTATGCTACTGCATCTGGGACAGCCAATGTGCCAGTACTGGCTACCCAGGGTGCTTGTGCAATTGGGGCTATGGAAATGCATATTGCTGCATGGACTGTATGAACTGGATACAATGTCAGGCAAAAGAAGATAATTGCCTGAAAAGTCACGAAATGCAAGATATCCATTACTTGCTTTATTCAAAGTACTTATTGGCTCTGAGTCAATAGTTATTCAAATTTCACATGATGATGAAACAATGACATTCTGGCTACGATAAGCACCAACATGGTGTCAGATTCTCCATCCATCTGGCAGTTCCTACCATCAACTGCACTGTCTCAACAGCAGGACCTTAGCCACTGTCCACCATAAAAGGAAATATGCCCTCCATAACATCTAAAAGCCACTGGCACCCTGTGTTCTAGCTACAGGCCCAGCCCCCTCTGCCAGCCAGCAGGTTGGGAACAAAGAAAAAGAAGAGGGTCATCTTTTCTTTCATTTTTGCTCTTTCAATTTTGTTATTTAATAGACTGGATCTCTTCATTGTTTTTTTATTTTTTATTATTGTAATTTGTAGACTATTCCTATTGATATCTTGTAATGTTTTGCCAAGTGTAACGGTAAAATTTATATAGTAATTATTACTTTTTTTCCCCCCAGAACATTACCCAGTTGGTGCACCAGCTAGTGTGGCTGTTTCTACATTGAAAATGTTGTGAATTAAATGTGTAACTGTAGTACATTACATGACTGATGCACAGTAAAATCTGCTACTGGTCTGATGCTTATAAAGTTTCTTAATAATAAATTGCTAAACTGTTCCTACCATTAAAGGCAATTGTTGATATTTCTGTCATGGACTACGATAAAGCAAAAAGTGAGTTTTAAACATTTTAATGTGTAATGTTAATAAATGTTAATGGTATTTCTTTGTTGTACTAAATTTTAGATGTTTTTTCTCTTTTACTTATATAATAAAAAAAATAATCTATTTGAAGAATTCATGTCACTGTTTGCCCCTTACATTTAGATGCATGTCTTTTATTTATGAGCAACACAACTGTTAATTGCTCTATATTCTCTAGTCAAACAAATTGGTTTCAGAATGGTGTAGAGGCTCTGGTGATTCAACCTGAATTCTACATACATGTACACCTATGTATGATGCAACATAAGAATTTAGACACAACCGTTCCCAACACTTTAGAAACATCACAGTACATTTATGGAGAGTCACAGTTAAGAAACAAACAGACATAATACTTATATTTTGCATAAAATGTGTAAATGTGTATTATATACTGCTTCATATTTCATTTGCTTTCACACGTGCCTAAAAAAAATAAACAATAAAAAAAACATTGTACAAAATGTGATTTTAGTCAGTATAACCTGAGAACTTACCTTCCTTAGAGATCTTCTCAAACTCAGTTTTAGAGTGCTCCTCCACTTTCTCTTTCAGTTGAGACACAGACTTTATTACATTCACGTTAGTAAAGGACTTATCATGATGGTGGGCAAGTTGGAAGGTCCAGCTGAGCTTGAGAGAGACTTGAATGTCTAAAATATGTTAAAAGAGGACCTGGTGAATTTAGACAACATAGTGAACACAAGATTGATGCTTCTACAAAATGGGATGAATATAATTCACAGTTCTGTAATAAAATAGGTCATTAAATGCTTGACCTTTTCAAAAATCCATTCAAAAGTTGAATCCAGAAAGCATCTCCAACTTAACTTTAAATGTAACTTTGGCAATTAATTGTATTTTCTAAAAAAAATATTTAAATTGGTGTTAAGTCCAGAGCTACTATCTAAAACTGTAGTTTTATGTAACTAGAATATTTAGATTTGTAATTTGCACCATGAATACACTCGGAAACTATGGAATTGCCTTTATTGCAAGATTGTTATTTTTATTTTTACAGTATTGTATTGCTTAAGGCGGCATGGTGGTGTAGTGGTTAGCACTGTCGCCTTGCACCGCCAGGGTCCACGTTCGATCCCCATGCATGTTCTCCCCATGCTTGCTGGGTTTCCTCCGGGTACTCCGGTTTCCTCCCACAGTCCAAAGACATGTAGGTTAGGCTAATTGGCGTTCCCAAATTGTCTGTAGTGTGTGTGTGCCCTGCGATGGATTGGCACCCTGTCCAGGGTGTACCCTGCCTTGTGCCCTAAGTCTCCTGGGATAGACTCCAGGCCCCCGTGACCCTGAATCCAGGATTAAGCGGTATAGATGATGATTGAGTGAGTGTATTGCTTAATTAAGCATATAATTTGCATAGATGACTGTTTATGGACAATGTACAAGAACAGAGGTGCCAGGACCTCATCAGCCTCAACCTCACATGAATAAACATTTATACTACTGTAACTGTGTACAGTATGTAGGAGAGCAAACTTTCAGATTTATTTCATTAATTTAACGAATAAAATTCTCAAATGAAAAGCATGATGAAATTACAATGAACGCATAATAAAATTAAATGAGCTTGGAGAGACAGTTTTCTATTCATGAAAATGAGAACAATAAAAAAAAACCTCAAGAACATGACAGTCTTAGCCCAAAGTTTTGCAAATTACACCAGTAATCGTTTTCACAAAGTATGCTACTTCAGTGTTTTTAGATCTTTGTGTCAGATGTTGCTATATAACGTATAATTGCATGCATGTCCTGAGTGTCAAATGCTTTTATTAATAATTATATTAAGTTCATGAAAAGAGTCAATATTTGCAGTGCTGACTCTTATCTTTGAAGACCTCTGCATTTCGCCCTGGAATGCTGTCAATTAACTTCTGGACCACATGCTTATTGATGTTGTTTTGTATTGATGTTATGCAGCCCATTCTTGCATAATCACTGCTTGAAGTTTGTCAGAATTTGTGGGTTTTTCTTTTGTCCATCTGCCTTTTATAGATTGATCCCAAGTTCTCAATGGGATTATGGTCTAGGGAGGTTCCAGGCCATGGACCTAAAAATTTTAAAAATTGTTCAAAAAGGCACATAGTTATCACTTTTATCTAATGGCAAAGTGCTCTATCATGCTGGAAAAGGCATTTACTGTCACCAAACTGTTCCGTTCTAGGATTGTTGGGACAAGTTGCTTTTGAAGGATGTTTTGTACATTTTTCCTAGAAAGATGCAACTTCTTTCCTGCCATTCTTGAAATGTATGAAATGTATGAGCGTTACCATCAGTTCTGGGTCATGCCACCAGTAACGCATTCTGAGAAAATTTATATGTGGGGTTGATTCCTCCCAACACAGCCATGAATCAACCATCTGAAGCACTTGTTACGGTACCTGGAGGTACTGGATTGGATCTTCTGTGTGTGAAAGCACCTCCGTCTCATCATCTCTCTTCTTCTGGTCTGCAATCTCCCGCTCCAGATTCTTCATGATTTCTTCAGCTCGATTCACTGCAGCTTTCTCCTGAGCTCTGATTAGCTTTGTTGCCTCAGACCATCTTTTCTCAATGGATTTGATCAGTTCAGTAAAGATCCTCCCAGTTTCCTGTACTGCTGTTTGTGCTGAGTGCTGTTAGGAGACAGACAGAGAGAGGGTGTTTTAAAACACCCAGTTTTACTAAAATTCCACTCAGTGAGTGAATACATGACAAGAGATGAGTATATTGCTGCATTTAGCCAGAGATAAGAATTTGTATTGTAATTCCCAAACTAAGACATGAAAAGGCCAAATTAAATGCACCTCAACTCAAAACCCCTACGTTATGAACTTGAGGTAGTCTACTCAGCCATCTGACATCAAGGAGTTACACCAAATCAACATGGCTGTGAAGTAAAGCCAGTGGGACGGCATTAAAAGTAGCTTTGAGTCAACCATCTTACTCAAATATTTTCTTGTCAAATTTAACAGTGATTATCATTGCAATAATTCACTGTTTACGGAATAAAATATACCTCATATCACTCATTAGAGTTAGCTGGGTAGCTTATTGCTAGGAATAGAGACAAACTTACAGACCTTTTCTCCTTCAATACATGGAAGTTTAAAAGCAACCATTTAATAAGCTCTGACTTAACACTCATGAGATAGATCAAATGCAGCATAAGTGAAACAGCTCTTTCAGGTCCAAACTCACCTTGTGAGTCTCCACAGCCTCAGATCCTGAAGCTCCTTCTTTCTCTCCTGGATTCTCTGCTTGGATTTTCCCTGAATCTCAAACAATTGGTAGTAACATTTATATAATAAAAATCTAATATATAAGAAATAAATCCACACTGACTTAAAACAAACCTGCAAGAAAGAAATGTACATTTCAAATATAATTTGCAAACACTAACCTGGAGCTTGGAATCTAACCTCAAAGATCACAATGTGGGGTACAGTCTGGACAGGGAGCCAATCCATCACAGGGCACACACACTTCAGGAAATTTGGAAACCCCAATTTGCCCTGGGATATATTGCTGTGGGAGAAAACCAGAGCACCAACCAAGCATGGGAGGACATGCAAAATCTTGCACACAGACCTAGAAGCAGGAATTAAACCTGGACCCTGGAGGTGCAAGGCGACAGTGCTAACCACTAAGCCCCCACACCTAATCACAATCACAGCCCACATTATGTGAGAGGCTTTCAGGTGAGGACATTTGGTGTTGTTTTATAATGTGCTGTCATCTGGTGGACACTTTCATTCATTTAAACCATCTTGTATCAGAATATAAAATATATATTTAGAAGTTAAGAGTGCACGAGCTACAGTATATGTGACTCTGCATCACTCTAATCATGAGGCTTTATGGAACACACCGCTTCCAAGTAAAAAAGCACTGACAGTTAAGAGCTAATAATAATGCAATTCATTTTCAGCCAAAACCCCAAAAGTCACTGCTCACTAATTTTTGCAAAAATCTGGAAACACATTTGGATTTATTTTCTACATTATAGAAGAACAATTGTTCAATTGTTTTAAAAGAAAGTAAGCAAAAGAGAAAGAAAGAAAGTAGAAAAATCCACAGAGTTAGCAGGTGTGTCCATACTTTTGCTATATATCTAAGTGCTTTTGTGTTATGCAGCAAGACTATGCTCTGAAACTCCTCAGCAAGTCCATCTCTGAATGGCTCCAAAAAAATAAATAAAATGAAGGTTTATCTAGGGCTACTTACAAAAAGTGCTTTGTAGTTTCCTTTACTGGATAGATACTTACACTCCTTTACTAGGTTACTAACTAACTGCCATCAGATACACACAATTGGGAAGGGAGCTATTATTATTGTTTTTTTGTTGTTTTGTTTGTTTGTTTGTTTTATATTGGGGGGAATAGGGAAATACAACAAATATGTCCTGAGTGGTCGTTTAAAGACGGTCAAAGATTCAGCTGTACGGACATCTAGAGAAAGTTCATTCCACCACTTAAATGTCAGAACAGAAAAAAGTCTGGATGAATGTCTTTCTTGATAGTGGGAATATAATTCCCTGAGAGATGGTGCGACCAGGCGAGCACTGCTGGAGTATCGGAGGGAACGTGGCCGTACATGGTCTGATTAGAGCAGAGAGGTAAGTGGGTGCTGGACCATTTTTAACTTTGTACAGTAGACAAGCATAAAGGTTTTGAATTTGATGCGAGCAGCTACAGCAAGCCAATGCAGGGAGCGCAGAAGTGCTCAGTTAAACCTACAGCTGTTACTGTGCAAAAGTCTTGGAACAATTCAACATAATTCAGATGATCTAACCACATCACATCAGAACTTAGAACACTTTACTCCCCTTGAAGCGAGAGAACTAATTTCACTCATCTCTTCTTCAAAATCGTCAACCTGTATATTAGATCCTATACCGACACATTTTCTCAAACAGATCGTACCAGCAATAATAGAACCCCTGTTGAAAGTAATTAACTGTTCACTCAGTAGTGGGTATGTCCCCAAATCCTTTAAATTAGCCGTTATTAAACCGCTAATCAAGAAACCTGAACTTGACCCCTGTCTGCTTTCTAATTACAGGCCGATATCAAACCTTCCGTTTATCTCCAAGATTTTGGAAAAGGTAGTATCACAGCAGCTATGTTCACATCTACACAGAAATAGCATAAATGAACTGTATCAGTCAGGATTTAGGCCTCATCACAGCACAGAGACAGCACTTGTTAAAGTAGTAAACGACCTCCTATGGGCCTCTGATCAGGGTTGCGTCACTATACTTGTGTTACTGGACCTCAGTGCAGCTTTTGACACCATTGTATTCTCCTTCACAGATTAGAAAAGGTAGTAGGAATTAAGGGAACTGCCCTCTTGTGGCTCAGATCCTACTTGACTGATCGTTATCAGTTTGTAGATTTAGATGGTGACCATTCCTCATGTTCTCAAGTGGAGTTTGGTGTTCCACAGGGCTCAGTTTTAGGCCCACTGCTTTTTTCCCTTTACATGCTTCCTCTGGGCAACATAATTCGTAAACATGGTATTAGTTTTCATTGTTATGCTGATGACACACAATTATATGTCTCAGCAAAACCAGATGAGAAAACCAGTTTGCTAAAATTGAGCAGTGTGTGCAGGACATACGAGATTGGATGTTAATTAATTTTCTTCTGCTTAATCCTGATAAGACAGAAGTTCTAGTCATAGGACCACAAGAAGCTAGAAGTAAGCTTTCTGATCACACTGTAACTTTAGATGGCCTTTCTGTTCCATCAAGTGCAACAGTTAAAGACCTCGGTGTGATTATAGATTCCAGCCTTTCGTTTGAAGCTCATGTAGATAATATCACCAGGATAGCTTTCTTTCACCTTAGAAATATTGCCAAGGTAAGAAACATATTGTCACTAAATGATGCAGAAAAACTAGTTCATGCTTTTATCACCTCCAGGTTGGACTATTGTAACGCCTTACTGTCTGGTTGTTCAACTAGGTGTATAAACAAGCTTCAGTTAGTACAGAATGCAGCAGCGAGAGTCCTCACTAGAACCAGAAGATACGAGCACATCACCCCTATCTTATCCACACTGCATTGGCTCCCTGTGAAATTTCGCACCGATTTTAAGATACTACTTTTGACATTTAAAAGCACTAAATGGTCTCGCGCCACAGTATTTGAGTGAACTGCTAGTGTCTTACGATCCGCCACGCCTACTTCGATCAAAGGATGCAGGCTGCCTGTCAGTACCACGTATTATTAAAACTACAGCAGGGGGCAGAGCTTTTCTTACAAAGCCCCAAAGTTATGGAATAGTCTTCCTGTTAATGTTCGGGACTCAGACACAGTCTCAGTGTTTAAGTCTAGGCTAAAAACTTATTTATTTAGCCAAGCATTTTTGTAAATAGATTAACCTTAGGTAAAGGAGCAGATCTTGGGGACTCATGGACGTAGAGTATTCTGGTGAACTGCTATGTTTAGATGCTGTCCTCCCCACTCTCATTGTTCACTCAGGTTTGTTGACGGTGAGGTGATTGGTTGCTTTACATCTCAGGGAGCCCTCATGTTTGTGTTTCCTTCTGGCTCTCCCTTTTAGTTATGCTGTTAGAGTAGTTAGTCCTGCCGGAGTCCCTGCTTGCACTTTTGCACTAATATACATTCACCTTATACATGTTGGATCAGACCATACCCTAACTGCCATCTCTCCTTATTTTCTGTTCTCCTTTTCTGCTCTCACATGATGCCCCGCGGTGGTCTGCCTGATGCTTGGTGGCTGGGGATGGTTTCCATGAAGACTGTCCTATCATCGACATTGATGCTCTGGGGACTCTGTGACTTCAGTTGTTCGATAGCTCAGACTGGAATCTCCTACAGTCTACCTGAGCCTCCGGGAACAAACTGACTCCTTTTAATTTAAATTTTAACACATCTCCTGTTACACTGAACTTCCAGTACACATTATTATGCTGATCATTCTCTGCTATCCGTTATCACCCAGATGAGGATGGGTTCCCTGTTGAGTCTGGTTCCTCTCAAGGTTTCTTCCTATTACCATCTCAGGGAGTTTTTCCTTGCCACCGTCGCCCTCGGCTTGCTCATCAGGGACAATCTTATCATTTTGATTCATACACATTGCATAAAAACTTACTTCTTTTTATTGTGTAAAGCTGCTTTGCGACAATGTCAATTGTTAAAAGCGCTATATAAATAAATAAAATTGAATTGAATTCAACTCAAAGCCATATGCAATGATGCTTTTGAAAACATTTCTACATTAAAAAGAACTTCTATAAAAAAAGCACTAAGTAATAACAAACAATAAACAGTCAATATTTGGTGTTGAAACTCTTTGCTTGAACATAAGTGGTAGTGTTCGCTATTTTCATGCAATACCCAGGAGTCTACATTATTATTTTTTTTTTTTTTTCTCAGTTTTTCTGAAAACTGGTCTGTCATGTAATATGTCAGTTTCTTTACAGGCATGCAAATATTCTTCTGCAATGTTATTTATTAATTCATTGTAGTGTATCTTTGTAGGGAATGGTCTTGTACATAATAACACAGACATAATAAACTTACAGTGGGTACAGAAAGTATTCAGATCCACTTAAAATTTTCATTTTTTGTTATATAGTTTCAGAGATGCAGTTGGGAAATGGGAGAAAGTTGTAGAAAGTCAACCATCACTGCAGCCCTCCACCATCACTGCATCACTGCAGCTTTATAGCAGAGTGGCCGGGCGGAAGCCTCTCCTCAGTGCAAGACAATGCAAGCCTGCATGGATTTCATTGTCTTCATTGTCATTTCTCACCAATATGGTGAGAAATAATATTCTCTGGTCTGATAAGACCAAGATAGAACTTATCTGTCGGGATTTAGTTTTGCTTTTTAAAAGGTAAAGTGCAGGTTAATTTGTTTTATTTTACTTTATATTTTGTATTACTTATTGTATTAAGTATTTTTTTTTTCTTTTGGACTGTGGAATAATTTGAGTTTCAATTATTTCTCATGGAAAAATCCGATTTGGTTTATGAGAGTTGTGAAATACGAGCCCGCTTCCAAAACGGATTATGTTTGTAATCCAAGGGTCCACTGTAATTAAATACAAACATTTCAATATATATAATATTAAAAAGTACATTTAAATGCATAAGTGTAAATATAAATATAAAAACAGAAATTTACATGACAAAAATTAGTTACATTTTGTCCAAGTGTCATTCGGATTTGTTCGAAAAATTTTATATTAAATATTGAAATATTTTGCATTTACTCTCACAAACACCTAACAAATGCATTGTGCTAAATATACTATAAATCAATTTAACATTACAGCCTATCTCCTCTTGAGATGTTCTAAAAACTGATTTCCTTCTCAATTGAGACACAGATTTAATTGCATTCCCAAAATCAGATCACCTAGGGCAGCAACTGACCCAGGCCCAGCCCTGTGTAAACACAATTAACGATTCATGATTCACAATTTGCCTCTTAAATACACTCAGAAACAATGGAATAATATAACTGTGTTCTACTTTAACTTTACCTACATTTTATAATGTGTTAATATAAATAATGTGTTAATATAAAAAATGGAATTCAAGATGGCGCCGGTGAGGTCGGCTGCTGTCACGACTGCTCCGACCGACTTTACTTTGTTTTCGTCTTTTTATTTAATTTCTAGCAACTTTAATCCGGCCAATTCATCACAATTGAGTGCATTAGGTACGATAGAGATACTCTTATTTCTATTGGTCTACAATGTACTCACAATTCGACGTTTTTGACTGCGGATCCGAGCTGGCCGAGTGAGATCCTGAGGGAAAACAAAGGACGCGACGCGAAGCGGCGGCCCCGAGGAAAACAAGCCGGCGTCAGGAACAGGCTGAGAGCCCGTGCACACCGCACACCTCTGCCTAGTATCCTGCTCGCCAACGTCCAGTCACTGGAGAACAAGCTCGATGACCTCAGGGCCAGGATAAAGTTCCAGAGAGACATTCGGGACTGCAATCTTCTCTGCTTCACCGAGACATGGCTGAACCCAGCGGTGCCGGACCACGCCATCCAGCCGGCCGAGTTCTTTTCGGTTCACCGCATGGACAGGACAAGGGACTCGGGGAAGACAAGGGGAGGCGGCGTGTGCTTAATGGTGAACAGCGGCTGGTGCAACAG
Source organism: Clarias magur (assembly GCA_013621035.1). Classification (NCBI taxonomy): domain Eukaryota; kingdom Metazoa; phylum Chordata; class Actinopteri; order Siluriformes; family Clariidae; genus Clarias; species Clarias magur. The sequence continues at coordinate 442,750 of QNUK01000185.1, read as the reverse complement.
CGCGAGCGTTGTTCCTCTCGCACGCTCCTGCACACCCAACCTGGAACTATTGACCATCAAGTGTCGTCCTTTTTATCTTCCTCGGGAGTTTACATCGGTCATAATCAGCGCCGTTTATATTCCGCCACAAGCGGACACGGACACTGCCTTATGCGAGCTGCACGAGGCACTCACACAGCACCAAACACAGCACTGGGACGCTGCGCTCATTGTGGCGGGAGACTTTAACAGTGCCAACCTCAAACGCGCAGCGCCGAACTTTCATCAGCACATCACATGCCCAACCAGGGGTGAAAGGACACTGGACCATTGTTATACAACAGTCAAGGACGGCTACAAGGCACAATCTCGTCCACCGTTTGGGAAATCCGACCATGCCGCCATCTTCCTCATGCCAAAATATAAACAAAGGCTTAAACAGGAACTTCCGGTTCAGAGGGAGGTCGCGCGCTGGACGGACCAATCGGTGGCCGCGCTTCAGGACGCACTCGATGATGCAGACTGGGACATGTTCCGGAACAGCTCCGATGACGTCAGCATGTTTACGGAAGCGGTCGTGGGCTTCGTCGGGAAACTAGCGGATGATACCGTGCAGAAAACGACCATCAGAACGTTTCCCAATCAGAAGCCGTGGGTGGATAAAACCATCCGCGACGCTCTGAGATCTCGCGCCGCTGCCTACAACGCGGGACTTACATCGGGGGACATGAACCAGTACAAGGCTGCGTCCTATAACGTCCGGAAGGCGGTTAAAGAGGCGAAGCAGCGCTATGGAAGGAAACTAGAGTCACAACTCCAACAGAGTGACTCTAGGAGCCTGTGGCAGGGACTAAGGACAATAACGGATTATAAAGCACCAACATCCGGTATGACGAACGCGGACATGACTCTGGCAGACGAGCTGAACACCTTTTATGCTCGCTTCGAGGCTGCAGCTAAAGACGCTAGCGTTGCTAATGCTAGCGGTGCTAACGGCTGCGGAGAGGAAGTCACTGCCAGCACCGGAAATGCGTTCATCATCTCCGAGCATGACGTGAGGAGAGCCTTCAGGAGAGTGAACACCAGGAAAGCAGCAGGACCAGATGGCATCTCAGGTCGAGTCCTCAGAGCCTGCTCCACAGATGATGCCATCTCTCATCTCCTCCACACAACACTCACTCACCTGGACACTAGAAGGGGGAATTATGTTAAAATGCTTTTCATCGACTACAGCTCAGCATTTAATACCATAATTCCCTCCACACTCACCACCAAGCTGGAGCATCTGGGACTAAGCTCATCTCTGTGTCAGTGGATCTCTAATTTCCTAACTGGGAGACCACAGGCAGTAAGGATGGGTGGACACATCTCAGCCTCTCTCACTCTCAGCACTGGAGCCCCACAGGGCTGTGTTCTGAGCCCCCTGCTGTACTCTCTGTACACACATGACTGTGTGGCCACGACCAGCTCCACCACCATCATCAAGTTTGCTGACGACACCGTCGTGGTGGGCCTGATCTCTGACAACGACGAGACGGCCTACTTGAAGGAGATTGGAAATCTGGAGAACTGGTGCCAGAGGAACAACCTTCTTCTAAATGTCAGTAAAACAAAGGAGCTGATAGTGGACTTCAGCACTAAGCAGGAGAGGAACTACCAGACCCCCGTCATCAACGAGAGCCCAGTGGAGAGAGTGAACTGCTTCAAGTACCTCGGTGTTCACATCACGCAGGACCTATCATGGTCCTGTCACATCAACACCGTGGTGAAAAAGGCCCGACAGCGTCTCTACCACCTCAGACGCCTGAGAGACTTCAGACTGCCCTCCAAGGTGCTCAGGAACTTTTACTCCTGCACCATAGAGAGCATCCTGACGGGAAACATCGCATCCTGGTTCGGGAACAGCACCATGCAGGACAGACGAGCCTTACAGAGGGTGGTGCGATCAGCTGAGCGCATCATCCGAACTGAGCTCCCTGACCTGCACTCGATCTACAGCAAGCGGTGCTGGACCAAGGCCAGGAAGATCATGAAGGACCTCAGCCACCCCAGCAATGGACTGTTCTCTCTGTTGCGGTCTGGGAAGCGCTTCCGCTCCCTCAAGGCCAATACAGAGAGACTGAGAAGGAGCTTCTTCCCGCAGGCGATACGGTCTCTCAATCAAACCAACACACTGGACTAAACACTTTTGCATTTTCTTGCACACACAGAACGGACAATTATGTCAATGCACATTGCACATATATGCACATATGCACATTTTGCACACTTCAAGGACTTCTTTTCACACCCCCCTCATCTCATTAAAAAAAACTACCTCAAGTTTTTTCACAGACTATAGCCGTAATATATTACATCACATTCCACTTCTGACAAGAGCACATTCTTTCATACTTCAGATTTTATGTATATATATATATATTTTGTAACTTTGTTGGAATCTGTTTTATAGGTTCCTTTTGTAAAAATTATTTAAGGTCACGGAGCGGTCGTATAAGCATTTCACTGCATATCGTACTGTGTATGACTGTGTATGTGACAAATAAAATTTGAATTTGAATTTGAATTTGAATACAATCTGTATGAAATATAGGACTTTTCATTTTTACATTGCAGGCATTTTGTATGCATGTTATATGTTGTAATGTATCAGAAGCATCTCGTGTGCTATTAATGTATCTGAATAGTCAGAAGATTCCCACAGTGATGTTACATGAATATACTGGATGGGATCTTCTGTGGTGGAAAGCTCCTCCATCTTAGATTCTTTCTTCTTCAGCTCTACAATCTCCTGCTCAAGTTGTTTTAGCTCAGCTCACAGCAGCTTTTTCTTGAGATCTGATCAGCTTTTTTATGGATTTGATTGGCTCAGTAAATATCTTCTCAGTTTTCTGCACTGCGGTTTGTGCAGAGTGCTGTTAGGAGACATACAGAGAACGCTTATTTCTAAGTCAGCTATGTTACTAAAATTTCATTCTGCAACAAGACACAAGTCTAATTTTGTGCTCAACTATAGGCGAAAACTTGTCCTGTAATGCCCAACCTCCAACTACAAAAAGCCAAATCACCCCAAAACTTGAAAAGTCTCTTTCAAGATTCTTGAATGGAAAGAGTCTACTCAGTTATTATGGCATTGTATTCCTGCCACAATTCTGAGCGCGCGGTTCGACATTTTGAGAGCAGGCAAGCACTATATGCGCATGCAGTGTCTCCACTGCGCGCTCAACAGCTCAATTCTGCGCATGCAGTGTCTCCCCTGCTCGCTCAACATGTTCTCCGCACGCGCTCGACTCTGCCTGTACGCTCGCTCAACTTTGTCCAGTGTTACAAAGCTGCCACAAAACCAGCCAATCACAGACTTCCACACACGGCTTCTGATTGGCTGTTCCTTCTCTATTAGCTGGCTCTATCGACCGCATAACGGAAGCGTTCTAAATAAAGGCTTATTAGTAAAGAGACCTAGTTATGCGATTTGAATTTTAGTCAATGTAGTCTAACGATGAGCTATATGGATAATTAGATAATTAAAACACACAATGGACAAAAGAAACTGATTTATAGTAATACGTCATTATATAATTTCCTTTCAGTTGTATATAATTATATATAATACTATAATTTAAATTTCTTATAATTTTCTTGTGATTTTGTAAAGCTACTTTGAGACAACAGCCAATCAGAAGCCGTGTGTGGAAGTCTGTGATTGGCTGGTTTTGTGGCAGCTTTGTAACACTGGACAAAGTTGAGCGCGTGCAGGAAGAGTCGAGCGCGTGCGGAGAACATGTTGAGCGAGCAGGGGAGACACTGCACGCGCATAGGGTGCTTTGCCTGCTCTCAAAATGTCAAACCGCGCGCTCAGAATTGTGGCAGGAATACAACGCCGTAAGTTATTAGTTCCTCCTAGTTCAAAGGGTATACCAAATCATCATGGCTGTGTACAGCACCAAAGTAACAACACTTAAGTTGAAAAGTACTAGCGTTAATTTTCTTTTTTTAAAATACCTTTTATTTAAAAAATGAAAAATATGTATTTGAAAGATGTAATACTTTGTTACCTGTTTCTCAGCCCTTTCTGCACAATGTTTAACATATAAATATATATATATATCCAATATTTATAATAGAGTCCACTGCTTAAGAAGCAATTTAAACATTACTCATCACAGCTGGAGAGAAACCCTTTTGCTAAAAAAAAGAGAAGCACAAAGATTATTTTTCGGTGTTCTGACGTACCGTTTGTAAGACTGAATGCATACTAACCAAACCTGAAACAGATTTATCAATTTTAACTCACCCTTTGAGTCGTGTTCTCTCACTCTGGCTCTTCCCTGAATATCCAACAACTACTTATATACAGAGACATAGCACACACAACCAGGTCCATGAATTTTGGAATGATTCTTTTTTGGATGGGTTGGTTGCCATTGGGCATTTGGCCTCTTTAAACATTAAATTTGAAATTAAGTGGTTAAATCTTTAAGCAAAAGTGATAGGACACCACTTTGTATTGCGGATGGATAATTGTTATAGAAATATAAATATCTAAGTAAATCCTGCATTAATGTGATTGCGTGGTTGCGCTTCCTACTGGTTACACCGGGGGCGCTGTTTCCCACTGTGGTTGAGCAGTCTGCAGCAGAGCTATGGAGAACTGCTGTGGGTGGAGCTATAACATTTGTTGAACTTGCCATTTGTCTCCTCTGTGTGCAGCCATCAAATATATTGACATCATCCAAGTCTCGAGTGTGCGTGCTCATGAAAAGTGGGACAAACCGGGTCAGAGAGAGGAAAAACCAAAAAGGTCACATAATGACCCAAAATATACAGTGAAAGCTACCCAATACAAAGAAATAGGATATTTCTAACTAACCAAGTCAGTCCCCTGCTCTCGACCCAATAGTTTCTTTGTCTTTTATTGAAGACAAGTATGAAGGCAGAATGACCCACAAACAAGCAGCAGCTGAATGCAACTGCGGTAAATGCTTGGCACAGCATCTCAGCATATGTTCATGTTCATGGGATCCAGACCTCAGGTAGTCATTAACCCTCAAGGGCTTTTATAACTATTAAAGCAATCCTTATCTGTGTAACATTATTAACATAAAATGTATTATTTATGAGCTCCCAAAATGGGTGTGTGTATGAAAATAATTATCATTTGTGAAAGGTTAATGCCAAACTTTCTGCTCCTGGAGTCGTCTGGAGGCTTCCACCAGCTTGAGCTTCTTAAAGTTGTTCGGCTCAATGAGCTCTAAATGTGTACCAAGTTTCGTGTGCCTATGTGAAAGTGTGTATGAGCTATCCAGCTAAATCTCGTGTGGGGGGCCCCGGGTCACGCGAGTATGATCAGACCCCCGAAACGACCAAAACGGTGAAAAAAATAAATACATATAGTTGCAAGCAACAATGATGGGCCCAAGCACCCTGTGCAATCGCCATCCCAGGCACACTGCACAACCTGTGTGTTATTTGAGTGTGTTAAGACCTCAAAAAATCCATCGCCACCCGGTTGCACCGCACAACGTGCACACATTACACACTATACAGGGCTAATGTCAGTTTGGGCCCTAAATATTTGTTGAGTGCGTTAGTGAGTGTGTGTGTGTGTGTGTGTGGATTAGTGTGTGAGGGTTAGTGTGTGTGAGAGGAAGAGAGAGAGGTGTGTGAAGTGTGGATGTGTCAGTCTGTGTGTGACGAGTAAATGTGCTTGTGTTTGTGCATGTTTGTGTGTATGGTGTGTCAGTCTGTGTGTTAACATTAGTGATGTGTGTGTGTGTGTGTGTGTGTGTTTCTGTGTCCGAGCGTGTGAGAAAGAGATTTGAGTGTTAAAATTTGTGATGAGTGATATACAAGAGTGTGTTTCTGTAAACATGCGTGTGTGTCTGTGTGAGTGTGAGACTGTTAACATTGTAATATGTGTGTTTGTGCTTGTGTGTGCGCCATGAGAGAGGTGTGTGCGTGTGTGTGCACGAGTGTTAACATTTGCAATGTGTATGTGTGCATGTGTGTGATGTATGAGTGTGTTTGTGTACGCGCACGTGCGTGCACGACTTGAGAGAGGCGTGTGCGTTGAGTGTAAACATTAGTAATGTGGTGTATGTACAGTGTGTGTGCGATGTATGAGTGTGTGTGCGCGCGTGTTAACATTTGTGATGTTTATGTGTGTAAAACATAAACATCACACTATGATGTTGTGAGCATATTTTAATGAAATATACTTGTGCATGCAACAATATGATAGAAACTATTAATCTTAGTAAAAGAACATAGAGGTAAGGTAAGGAGACAGAGGTGAGCTAAGGACAGTGTGATGTCACAGTAGCAAGAACATGCAGCATGAACTCAAACGAACTCTAGACAGGTAGCCATCTTGGATGTGAGATGCTTAGGGGACAGTGTGTACCAAACAGACCCTAGAGATGATGTAATCTTTGTACCCTGAGCATCCAAAAGTACCTGATGTCCCTAGACATGATGTAATGTCAGCTGATATTAGCCCTAGACATTATGTAATGTTAATAGCCCCAGACATGAGGTAATCTCCTCAGACATGGGGTGATCTTAACTGTGATGTAACAGGGGCTGGATACATGTGCAGACATGTCAAATTTAAAGGGACACAGACAAATAACCAAAAGACACACACTCAGCTTAATGAATAATAAGTTTAATAAGAGTAGGCACAAAATAAAATGGCATGTGCACCTACATAGTGAATAAAATAAAAATACAAAGTATAAGGCCCAACATATAAAAGTACACTAAAATAGGGGGCCTGGGTAAGCATCAAATAACAAAAGGCATAAGAAATTAAATATCAAGCCTTCTCTGACCCAGAACCACATTGATGGGAAGATCAGTGTGAGGAATAAAAACAGAAATACCACGATTCAAAAGTGGTGTAGGCGCTTCAGGAAAGTCAGTTTGGGTACCAACAGACATTTTAAAATCAGTTTGAGTACTGACACTTCTTAGACCAACAGGCCTTAAGAGAGACTACTAAAGTACTAGACTCTGGTCACACGGGCCTGAAGGAAAATAAAGGAGAGCTATGTGCCTCCGGACGTGGTCTCTTAGAAGGACCAGGCCCGGAGTCATCTTTCCTGGCATAAGTAAGACCGTTCTTATGAAGAAATTGTGTCAATGATCCATCAGACTCATTTTGGCAAAAACTCACTGAGGCTCGGTCATCAACAGGTTCAGTAGGAGTGTAATCCTCAAAGGAATTGTGCTCTGGACTGTCCTGGCTGTCCGAATCGTCCAAAGGGATGTATTCAGTGCTTGGGCAGTTCCGCTTAGCTATAACAATAAAATAAAATGCGTAAATACAACAAATTAGGAAAATAAGACAAATAATTAAAATGAGTGCGAGAGAAGTGCTTACCCATGGCCTGTCTGTCGAGAACTGTAGAGTAACCCGGAAGAACTAAGAATATATAGTAAAATAAGCGCCGCCCCTATATCTTTTAATAATAAACAAACTTAGTGTAAAGATAATGGAAAATTATTTGAAGGAAAAATGGACTATAATGGGGAAAAGATATGGAGTCAGATGACGAGGTATATGACGTAAGCAAACAAGATAAGAGAAAATGTAATTACAATGGGTGACAATACTTGGAAAAAGTTGGATTACAATGGGTTAATAATTTGATAAGAAAACTCCCCTTGAAAACTGTATAAAAGAAGTGCCCATGTCACAGGCACTTCAGTCAGATTTTGGACATGCTTGGGACTACAACCTAGGCATTGCTAAGCTGGCTCACTTGGTTTTATTGCTGCAATAAATCCTGCCTTACTTCATCCAGATCTACAAGGAGTCCGGAGTCTTTTCTTTGGTTCTTTTTAAAGTTAAAGTTTTTGTGTAACATTTGTAATCAAGGCAACTGTAACTAGTGTAGGAGAAAAATCTCCCACATTTATTGGTGACCCTGCCGACGTGATTGCCTCTACGGAGGGCTCCTCCGGGGACCTGGGACCAGCGCGGGCTGACAGACCATCAACTTTTGCCGGCATAAAAAAGGTAAGCAGAAAACCTGTTTGATCAAATTTCTGCATTAGAAGTTCATGGTCTGTTAGTGTGCGTGTTTCCAGCTGGAGAGAGGAACTCCTAAGGTATATTGAACAAAGTAAATTTTATACTATTTTATACGTTGTGTGATAAGTGAGGTAACGCCACTGTGTTGGGTCAAGGCCTGACGAGGAAACTTGCCAACCAGTGGGGCTGGACCCACGAAAAATTCCTGCAATACACTAAGTAGGAGCTGCGGCTCCAGACGTGGTAGGTGGAAAATTCCTGAGTCCGCCGTTAGGCACAGAACATATAGGTGACTCACCGTTCTGAGACGCATGTGCAGCCAGGTGTAGAGTGAAAATTCCTGTAGGTGAGCGCTATTTGAAATTCCTACAGGTGGAATTGATGTTTTCTGGGCCCAGGTTGTGTGATAAAATATTTTATTGTTGAAATTGTTCTGAGTACTCAAATTTTTGAAATTGTAGTAGAAAGCGCTTGTGTCATGTATTGTTCATATGTCTTGTATGTGTGTCTCTTAAATGTGAGTGTGTTATATTTATGTGAAAAGTCTGTATTGAATTTATGTATGTGTGTAAGAAAATATAAGGCCTAGTTAAGAGGGATATAGTATTAGAAATAGTCTAAAAAGAAGATAGAAGACCAAAAATTGGATTTTCTGATTTGCTATAAATTAATAATAAATTTAAATAGAAGAATATAAGAAAATAGCATATAAGTGATAGATAATATATCTAATATTAAAGGAATTGTTTGGCTGAGGTACATGCCACTAGACATAGAGCTTACTGTGACATTGGTCTTGTCTGTGACATAGAGCTTTCTGTGACATAGTCTTGTCTGTGACATAATCAGTGATTACCAGACATAGAACTCACTGTGACATCAGCTTCTTCTGTGACACGGGAGCGGTACAGGTACTGAATGTACCAGCCTAGTAGTATTATAAGATAATAATTTATTTGGACTAGTGTACACATGCACAGCAACATATAAGTTATTAAAAGATAGGCTTAAGTAAGATACAAAAGGTACCTTTACGTGTAGTGTAGTCGACGACACAACACTAATGATAATAAATATAGTGCATTAAATAATAAATGCACCTAGGTTATAAATATTAAATATATATTAGATAAAAACAAATGTTAAGCGGATTCAGAGTAATTAACTGGGATGAGCAGATAAGTGAAGAAGGAGTCACAACCAAGAGTGAACGGGAGTTTAGAATTTCAGAATTGGATCAGAGTGAAACAAATAGATGGTTGTTGAATAATCCAGGAAAAGACCTACTTAAAAACATAGTGTGACAAGGGAGAGTGGACGCTTAGGCTTTCATTAATACCTGACGTATTAGACCTCAACTGTAACACACACTCTAATACTTACATCATATTTTAGAATGAAGAAATGAGCTCTTTCCTAGGGTTAATTCCTAGAGAGGTTCGTTTAAGAGTAATAAATAGTACGCTAGAATTTGGAGGACTAGGAGGACACCCTTGGTTAACTCCGTTCATTTCACTGCTGCGACAATACCCAGTTTTTGATATATTGCATTTAGAGGAAGGTACGGGAGGACGGAAAGTAAAAAGATATAGATTAATTGATCACGAGAGCGTTCTGGTAGTGCTGTATCGTGAGTGGGTGATAAATAATAATAGTGAATTTACACTGATACCTATAGGCCCAGACGGTAGAATAATTTTTCAGACCCTTGACAAAATAGTCACGCCTCTGATTCTGATATCATCACAAAATTAATGCTTAAAAAAAACATATAAAGAAAAAACAACTGTTAAAGACCAGCAGCAGTCATAAAACGCACACTAAGAGAATTACAAGAAATAAGCGAGAAAAGAGGCATAAAAAATCACACTATAAGACAGGACAAAAGTGTGTGATGGGGAAGTTATTCTGCCGTGGAAAAAACGCATGGCCAAAGCCAGCGACACCTGTAGACATAAGTATAGCTAAACACAAGGAAGATGAAAAGTATATCAGAAAATGCATGGTAAAATGGCATGACAGGACATCAGGAGAATTACAATGGCCTAAAGAGGGAACCTTTAAAGAAGAAAATTGTAAAGAAGTAAAGGAGATGCTCAGACACACCACTAAAGAAAAGGGCAGTAAGGGAAGGATTAAATTAGAACAAAAGCTAGAAATTGTAGAATGGTTTGAAAATGAAGAGAAAAAGAAGGAGGGAGAAACTAAAGAAGAAAAACAAGAAACAAAACCAGGAAAGAGGGATCAGAAGTTGGAAGGGAGTGACAGAAAAGAGAAAACCCAGAAGGGAAGAAAAGAGAAAATAAGCTTAGAATTAGAGAGACCACCACCATACACTGAGGAACACATGCAACAGAAGGGTGGAGGAATGTACCCACTACAGAAGCTGCATGAACAAAATAAAGGTACATTTGGATTTGAAGGACAAGTATTGGGAAAAAATTAAAGTAACGTCATGTGACACTAAGTGGATGAACAGACAAATGGAAGAAACACCAGAATCAACAACATCCGGAAGTGGCAGTGAGGATGGAAGGGAATGGAGTGAAGAAAGAGCGACAGAACCATATGCATCGAGAGAATCTGAAGAGACACAAACAAGGAAAAGAGGTATGGAAAGACTGAAAGAACGGAATGCGCAATTTCTGTCTGAAGTACAGGGGTTTGCAAACAAACAAGTCACACCTGAAAAAGGGATGATGGAAAGGAGGAGGAGAGAGAACCCAGAAAGAACGTATAGAGTAAAACAGTAACAGTAAGAACAGTATAGATAAAGAACCACCCACACCATCACTGTATGAAGCAGACGAAGATACAGCAGGAACAGAAGAAAATGAAGCGATGGAGGGAAATCAGGTAAAGAGAAAAGTAAAAGGGTACATGATCATTGAACCTGAGAGAGAAGCAAAGAAAAGAATAGAAGAGAGACAGGCAAGCACTTCAAAACAACATAGCCAACTATACCCAAAGAGCAGGAACCAAGTGTACAGAAATTAATATGAACATGACATTAACAACATCGCAGAAGAAGATTACAGTGATGATTCCCTCGATGAATCATTCAAGCGACTGGAAAAGCACCTCGACAGACGTCTCAATGACTCTCTGAAGGAAGCAAGAAAGGCTGTATCTGAAATGAGACCATCTATGAAAAGAAAATCTACAGGTTCAAAGAAACCCTCAAGCTGGCGTGTCACCTCATCCTGGCCTAATGAAGAAGACATTGGACCCATACACAGACAAAACACATATGTCAGACCCAGAAGAATATACTGCGGCTGGACACTACCCACTTGTGTCAAAAGGAAATCAGTATCATTATGTGCCATGGTCATTTATGGATATGACAGGTCTGGCTAACCAATTACCAGATTTATGCAATAGAGCACAGAAATGGATAACACAGCTAGAAGAGAAAACCACTGGACACCTCCTGGCAATAGGAGATGTAAAGGCTATTCTGGCACAGACAATTGGGAAAGTGAAAACCACGGAGATTCTCAACGAGGCTGGCCTGCAAGCAGCAACTGGACAAAGTGTAGGAAATAGCCTAGCATTTGGACGACACAGGAACAAGGTTTGGAACGCTCTGCGAAAAGCTTACCCAACCAAAATGGATCCAGGAAAGCTGGAATCAGTAACACTGAAAGAAGCTGAGAACGTTGTCAAGTTCATGATTTCCAGACCAAGTGGAGAGAAGAAACTGGAGGTTCCTGGGATCAAACAGACACAAGTAAGAGCCTGTTCTGAATGATGCTGAAAAAATGCATGCCTCAAGAAGTCCAGACATCACTAGAAGGCGTGGTGGGACTGAATACACTACCATGGGACACATTTCAAGCACATATTGTACATTATGTGGAACAATACAGGAAAAAGAAAAAAGAGGCCAAGGAAGCTGCTGAGTCAATTGCAACCCAGTTGCAAAACACAAAATACAGCTAGGGGAATTTGGAGCTGCAAAGAAAAAGGAAAAAGGAAAAGTCCAAGCAGCAGTAATGGTGCCTGATAATCAGACAACAATGCCCCCTACTGGACCAGCACAGCAAATGCAGCAACCAGTGCCACAAATGCAACAACCAACAATGACCCAAGCCCCTCCAACATATGCGCAACCTGGAAACCAGCAAGGACAAAATCAACCCATGAGGTGACAAAGACAGGACCCCGGGCCTATTGGAGGCAGGGGACAAAGGGGACCATTCCAACAGCAACCAAGAGGACAGCAATTTAAAATGAATACCCCAGGGCAAATGGGCCCGAATCAGTGCTGGCAATGCGGAGGAGTAGGACATATTAGAAGAAACTGTCCACAAATGACTTGGGGAATGCAAAATGGACCACAACCTCAAGGACCATATGGAGCAGGACCGGCACCTCAAGGGAATGCAGGACCTCCTGGTCCAAGACAACCTGCTGGAACATGGACTCAAGGACAACCCCAAAATCAGTGGGCAGGTCCCTGGATGGGACCCACCCAAAATTGGAATTGACGAGGCCCAGAGGAGTCAGAGGGGGAGCAGATGCAGTATGTCTCAACACTGCATCCACAACAAGAACCAAATGTGATGGTGTCTATAAATAATCCACAACCAATTCCATTTATGATTGACACAGGTGCTACTTATTCATGTATAGGACGTGAAGGCTCCCAGCTCCCTCTCTCAAGCAATCCGATAAAAACCACAGGCTGCTCGGGACACTCACAGGTATTGCATTTTACGGAGCCACAAATAATAACTTTAGAAGACACCACTGTAGCAGCACCTTTATTATTCTCACCGACTACTCCAGTTAATTTACTGGGAAGAGATTTGTTGTGCAAACTTAAAGCAAAAATTCAATGTAATGCTAAAAGACTGTATGTAACAATAGGACAGTTCTTACAGATTGCAGAAAAACCCAATAACTTGTATACAGTATATTGGCTGTTGTGCACAGGCAAGGGAGCTCAACATGCACAGAACTTATGGGAAGAATGGATCCTACAACGACAACCAGATTGTAAAAGAGCGACCTTGCCATTGCACTGTACCATGCACTATAACCAAGGAAGCCAAGATGAAGAATATGCACAATTATGGTCAGATGTGATGGAGAACACAGTCTCTGATGTGATACTAGGAGATATAATCGTAGGCGCAGCCTCCAGGAGCAGCCATCAGTGTACATCTGACTGAACAAATAGAACACTGGCATCAAGTACCAAACACAGCACCCCACATCTCCTTACTGGTGGGGGAAAAAGCACAATCCAAAGAGCTAGGATTGATGGTTAAACAAGCGGCTGAAGTGACTAAGTGGGAACAAACTCCTAATCCTTCTGTACACATTTCACAAGATCAAAAGTTTTTGAAAATACATTTTTCAGGAGTACAAAGAGTGAGGGCAACACACACAGAAATAGATGGGAACCTGACGTTGTCAACACACCCTCAGAGGGGGATGTGTAACACTCAGTTGTCATCGCACACACAAATGTCAGTTAAGATGGTAGGGCAGATAGATGAAAAGGAATCTGCATTAGTGGAAGAACTGCTGAAAACAATTCCAGAAAAATTATGGACAAGACATTCAACAGATGTAGGATTAGTTAAGTCTGGAGGACAAGCCTTAATAAAAATAAGACCAAATGCAACATTGCCTTACCAAAGACAATATCCATTGACACCTCAAGCTGTAGCAGGGATTAAACTTACTATAGATGGCTTATTGGAAGCTGGAGTATTAACTCCGACTAAAAGTCCTTGTAACACTCCTATATTTCCTGTCAGGAAGCCCAACTCAGATAAATGGAGACTTGTGCATGATTTACGTGCCATAAATCAAATTGTAGAAGCAGAATTGCCTATAGTGCCTGATCCACACACATTGTTGTCCAATATACCAGAAGATGCACAATGGTACACTGTCCTAGACTTATGTTCAGCATTCTTTAGCATTCCACTACATCCAGCATCACAATACTTGTTTGCTTTTACATGTGAAGAACAACAGCTGACTTTACCACTAATCGTTTACCACAGGGATACTGTGAAAGTCCGTCAATATTTAATCGAGTACTAACTCAAGATCTAGCCTCGTTAAATATCGAAAGTACTATGATTCAGTACTGCGATGACCTACTGATTTGTAGCCCAACAAAAAAGCAATGCGAAACAGATTCGTTAAGAGTTTTGACAGTTCTAGCTGAGAATGGACATAAAGTTAGCAGAGAAAAGTTGGAATTCTGTAAAGAGAAGGTAGAATATCTAGGCAGAGTGTTGGAAGGAACATCTAGGCATATATCTCCTGAACACATAGAAGCAATAATGAAAGCTCCTAAACCACGAACTGTAAAAGAGATGCTATCTTTTCTAGGCATGGTAGGATTTAGCTGGGACTGGATTTGTGACTTTGCACTAAAAACGGCACCCTTGAGAGCAATAGTAAAAGTAGCTGGACAAACAAAGAATAGTACAGTGTTAGAATGGACACCTGAAGCACTAGAAGCGTTTGAGCAGCTAAAAAGAGAACTCTGTACAGCACCAGCACTTGCTAGTCCAGTGTATAATAAGCCATTCCATTTGTATGTCTCGGAGTGTGGAGGTTTTGCCACAGGGGTTCTGACTCAACAACAAGGGCCTAGTAAGCAACCAATTGCTGATTATAGTACAGCACTCGATAATATTGAAAAAGGCATGCCACCCTGCTACCGAGTTGTGGCAGCTGCCGCCTTTGCTTATCAAAAAGCCTCATCAATTACTATGGGACATCCTGTTGTGATGTACACCACCCACGCATTGCATGCACTCCTGACTAGCCCATCGTTTGTAATTACAAGTGCTAGAAGAACAGGATATGATGTAATACTCTCTGCACCTGAATTGACCATACGAAGGTGTCAGACAGTAAATCCAGCAGATCGCATGATGACCCCAGCAGAGGGAGATCCACACGATTGTCACCTAGTGTCAGCAGAACATCTAAAGACACGTCAAGATTTAGAGAATCAACCTCTGTCACACCCAGATTGTATATTCTTTGTAGATGGGTCATGCTTTAGAGATGGGGATAGCAATAAAGCAGGCTATGCAATAGTAACACCAGACATAGTTGGGAAAGCCTTCAAAGTAGTACAAGCTAAACATGTGCCACAACCATGTTCAGCCCAGCTAGCTGAGTTAATCGCTTTGACAGGCGCTTGTAAACTAGCAGAAGAAAAAGCATGTACAATATACACTGACTCAACATATGCATATGGAATATGCCATTTGTATGGCCCCATATGGGCACAAAGAGGTTACAAAAGAGCAGACGGAACACCAGTAGTACACGGAGAAGCAATTTCAAACTTGCTAGGTGCAATCAAACTACCATCCAGATTAGCTATAGTAAAATGCACAGCGCATAAGAAAGATGGTACATTTGTTAGTGATGGAAATGAAGCAGCTAAGAAAGCAGCAGTAAATCAGGCAAACATGATGCCAGAATCCGCAGCACAAACAGACAATGAACCAAGTTCACCAGAGTCAAGTGTTAACCCTGATGAAGGGCCAAGTTCAAGCTCGAGTTCAAGCTCAAGTTCAAACACAAGTTCAAGCTCAAGTTCAAGCTCAAGTTCAAGTTCAAGCTCAAGTCCAGAATCTGAAGAAAGATTAGTACTTATACCAGAAGATTACGCACCCCCAGCACCAGACTTATCCTCACTAGCAGACATGCAGGCAGCAGCATCAGGCGAAGAAATTCGAAAATGGTTAGCAAGAGGAGCAACAAAAGATAAGGATACTAACGTGTGTCGAAGTGCAGATGGGCATTTTGTAGCTCCACAAAGTTCTCATAACCTTGATAAAGCAAGCTCATGGTAACGATCACGTAGCAAGAGGAGAAGTAATAAGAAGAATCCAAAAGACATGGTGGTCACCTTATCTAGGTCCTATGGTTCATCGAACTCTGTCACAGTTTTGTGACATATGCTCTAGATATAACCTTAGAAAACACTTCACATCACCAATAGGACATATTCCAGAGCCAGATGGGCCGTTTAGGCATATAATGTTCGACGATGTGGACATGGGGGAACCCAGAATACAAGGGAAACGATACATCCTAGTGATTGTGGATAGATTTAGCAGATGGGTAGAAGCCGTAGCAACTGCCAAGGAAGATGCAATGGCAGTAGCGAAATTCCTGTGTAGGGAAGTGATACCAAGATTTGGAATCCCAGACACAATCAGTTCAGACAATGGGAAACACTTCACAAACAAGATAGTACAGAAAGTGACTCAGTGGTTGAACATCAAGCACAGGTTTGGATGTGTGTACCACCCCCAATCTCAGGGGATGGTAGAGAGAGCAAATGGAACTCTGAAAATGAAATTGGCTAAAATATGTGCAGAAACAGGTATGAATTGGTTTCAAGTTTTGCCATTAGCCTTGATGGGCATGAGATCGCAAACTAACCGCAACACACATCTAACACCACACGGAATGCTTACTGGCAGACCTATGCTTACATCCTTTGTTCGAGGGCCCTATAAAGGCCCCAGACTTGAACAACTACAGAGTGAACTTGATCACTATGTGAAGCACTTATCTGAAATACACAAAGTTATTTTCCAACAGGTTAAGGGAGCCACAATACATGACAACACCAGACCGAGGGTAGCTGATCCAGCTGATGACGCTGAGGAAGAGGACATAGAGGAGAGAACTGTGCTACCCGGTGACTGGGTGTTTATTCGAGTTTTCAAAAGAAGGTGGAACGAAGCTAGAAGGGCAGGACCATACAAGGTGGTGTTGGCAACTCCAACTGCAGTAAAAGTCCAAGGTAAAGATGTATGGTACCATTTAAATCATTGCTGCAAGGCCCCAAACCCAGACCAGGTAAGGGACAGGGAACCTCAGGAAGATGCTGAAGAGTCTCCCCGAGCAGGACCTTCAGGTTTGCAATCAGGTTCCCAGGAAAGTGACACAAGGCCGAGGCAACAAGCACCACATCCTTATGGGTACACTGAAGGGTTACTGTGGGTAGAAGAACAAGAAGGAGAACAAGGGTACTGGCCGGAGTGGCCTCAAGAAGATATACAAGTTTGGGAAGCAGAGCTTGAAGAAGAAGAAGCAGAACAAGGAGGACCATCCCTTAGAACAAGAGCCCAAGTTAGACAGCGAGAGCATAGACGTGCCAGAATTGAAACAGCGCGTAGACAGTCAGAAGAAGATCCCACACCTAGAGTTGTAGAATACTCAGATAGTGATTAAATCAGTTAGAAGTCAACACTGGCTCAGATAGTGATTTAATTATTTAAACCAACTACAGTTGAAAGAACATACCCAACGAAAAAAAACCCAAGAAAAAATATTGTGTAGGTTATTTGGCCATAGTCCCACGTGTCACCGTTGTGATCCAGATGGAGAAACCACCCTCTTATTGCCTCCTGAAACGAAGGAGATCTATGGGTATAGGAATCCTCTTCATGATTGGTCTAATTAACAGTGGTGCTACTAAGAACGAGAGAAACCAACCGAAATGGACTAATGAAGAGAGACAAATACGCTGTGCATTAGCTACAATAACTAGAGCTAGAATAGTAGCTGGATTGGACAGTGGGGAAAGAACAGGATTTTGGGAAGCAACCTACCAAATAGAGGTCGATAATACACAACCCCCAGAAGAAAGAGTGCGCATCTACATAGAAATGAGAAAAAAGGCATATTGGAGTAAAGCACAGATGGCAGCATTAGATGGACTAATAGAAGCTGTACCAAGATCCAACGGTTGGTGCACATTTGAGAATTCAATAGAAGGCGAAATTAGAGGAGTATGTGTTTCACTTGCAGGATGGAAGGGATGCTATGCAAAAGCGCCCGACCAGCCCAATATATCAAATATTGAATCAACAAAATATGTAACAATAATTCCGCAGATAACAAAGAAATCACCCAAAAATCAAGCAGAATCTGACCAGACATGGAAGAATGACATGTTGTTCCAATGGTTGGAATTTACAGCTCAATCTGTAACCACGCGAGACTGCATTGTGTGTCATGATAGAAGCAATAGGCCCCCAACGTGTGGTGATAACACATGGAACAAGGGAATGTATAGACAACCCAACATACAGTGAACAATTGTGCCCTATTAGCTGTCTTTTGCATTCAGCTGCTATACATTATGGCCCTGAATGGATGCAAAACATAAGCAAATGTTCATATCAACCTGTAGGAACATTAGATGCTGTACAAAGAGAAATAACACCTACACAGCAACGCTATCCTTTATGCATCTACTCAAATGGAAGCATTGAAATAGGAGATCTATCACCAAGTTGCAACGAAACACAGCCAGCAGCAGGATTCTTCATAGAAATGCACCAGATATGCGACAATAAAACAGACAGTCTGACATGCAGTGAGATAGTAAAAGTACAACAACCAGATTTAAGCGCTGGAACAACACCGCTGGCAGACATATTCTGGTACTGTGGAGGAACGACAGTTAGACAAAACTTACCAAATAACTGGGGTGGGTGTTGTGCTCCAGTACTATTAGAAGGAGATTTGATTGTAGTAGGACTATATGGCAAGAAACACAGACGGAATAAACGTGAAGACAAGTTTCTGAAAACGATTGGAAAGGAAATATCAGCATGGAAAGAGTTTGATAGAGATGGAGGACTATCAGTGACCTGGGATGGTATTCCAGTTGGTGTACCAACTGAGCATGAGGCTATAAACAGGGTAGGAGAAGCATTCACAACAATCTTCTTGCCATGGGTTCAAATTTCAAAAAATGCAAGGTGGATCAACCTACTTTATTACAATCAACAAAGATTTTGGAATCATACTTTAGGAGTCTTAGGACTGGTTCAGGAACAATTGGATAGAAATACATTAATGACTACACAGAATAGATTCGCCCTGAACACGATGCTGGCACCTCAACAAGGAGTATGTGCCTTAATTGGAGAAGAATGTTGTACATACATTCCAAGGTACACAGGCCCAGATGGTAACATAACTAAGCTTTTAAGAGCCATGAGGGACATGAGAGACGAAAATGTTAAAATCATTCAAGACGAACAGAGGAATAATGGATGGACTTCCTGGTTTGATTGGCTGAATCCTTCAAATTGGTATGAACTACTTGTGAAACTAGGGACAATTATTTTGATAGTACTGGGAACTCTGCTCATACTGTCATGTTGCGTTATCCCCCTGGCGAAAGCAAGCATTCAAAGAATGGTGGGACAATATACAATGACTGTGGAATATCACGAACAAACACCACCAGATGAAGACTGGGAGGCAGACTCCATTAACGTGGAAATGAAGTGAACACAAAAGATTACCACTGCTACATGATGGACAAAATGACTGTATATTTATTACTCACATGTATACTGAGTTTATTTAGCATAGTATGTTAATCAAACTAACTTAATGTTTTGAAGAAACTATACCAGAAAAAAAGTGGTATTAGAAGAAGAAATATGTTTTGTGGGTTTTTGTTGTATTTTTGTCCTGTCTCTGTTATACACGTATGTATGCAGGATGGAACCGGTACCTGACCCACGATGGATAGTTTCCTGTACAGTCTGCCGAGATGCATGGAGGGAGGTTCTGGAACAGACCCCAACAAGAAGATGGGCAGACCTGAGACATGATCTTGTCGACTGGTTTCCACACCGTCCGATGGGGACTAAGAAGTTCATCGCGATCGCCAACGTCTTGACAAGAGACTTCAAATGGATCAAGTCAATGAGACAGGAAACATTCGACCTGGACATAAGCAGAGGACTTCGTCTGGTAACAACTTCATATCAGCTTGGAAGACATCTGAAGCTGGGCCTCTATAGGGGTATTGGGATTGAAGAGAATTGGGTTGGATATGATATCTGTGGGGTAATTGAATTTGACGATGTATACATGGCAGCAGACAAGACCATAACTAAAGTGATGTTGGGAGATGACATTTTATGGACAAATACACCAACCACTTTGCAATGTGCGCTGGAAGCTCTTCCGATCGCTGCTGAAGTCTGACTAGACTTCTTACGTCAGGAGACGGGCAGGATAAACCGAATTCCACTATCACAGCTGATGAGCTGTAAGGACCTGCACGTAATAGAATTTACTGAAGAGGATCCCAAGGCATGGACTGAAGAAGGGACTGAAAGTCTTGACACGCTCTCCTTGATTTACAGGGACCCTAACGGAGTGCTTAAATGGCTTTAATGGTTTCAAATGTCGTCGTCATATATGTATTGTACAGAAGTCGAGTCCTGGTGGTGAATGCACTGTCGAGCACAAAAAAGCTGGCAAGGTGGGAATTTTTCCTTATAAATTGGCTACACGGAAGGTTTTTTCGCCCACCTCTGGACTCTTCGTATTTAACCACTTGCATGCTTATTGTACTCTCATATACTCGTTTATGCTAAGTTTACTCACCTTTTACTTACCTCTCTTAGACTGATGTCTGGTGAGGGGGTAATATGTGAGTTTTAAGATTCAGTTCATTGATTTAGTAAGTTTCCTTTGAGTTAATGGTTTAAATTTGATTTAAATTTGATTTAGTAATTTTTGCATGCATAGTTTAAGGTTAAGTAAGGTTTCTTTTCGTAATAAGGTTCAATATGTAGGGTTTATTTCCTTCTTTCTGTTTATTTCTTTCTCTGTAGTAACATGTAAGGCTCATAAGTTAAGTATTAAGTTGGTATAATGTGTAAGCATTATTTTCTATTTCCTTTGCTTTATTTTTCTTTATGTGACTTAAAAGTCACAGAGGCGGAAATATGTGAGCATATTTTAATTAAATATACTTGTGCATGCAACAATATGATAGAAACTATTAATCTTAGTAAAAGAACATAGAGGTAAGGTAAGGAGACAGAGGTGAGCTAAGGACAGTGTGATGTCACAGTAGCAAGAACATGCAGCATGAACTCAAACGAACTCTAGACAGGTAGCCATCTTGGATGTGAGATGCTTAGGGGACAGTGTGTACCAAACAGACCCTAGGGATGATGTAATCTTTGTACCCTGAGCATCCAAAAGTACCTGATGTCCCTAGACATGATGTAATGTCAGCTGATATTAGCCCTAGACATTATGTAATGCCAATAGCCCCAGACATGAGGTAATCTCCTCAGACATGGGGTGATCTTAACTGTGATGTAACAGGGGCTGGATACATGTGCAGACATGTCAAATTTAAAGGGACACAGACAAATAACCAAAAGACACACACTCAGCTTAATGAATAATAAGTTTAATAAGAGTAGGCACAAAATAAAATGACATGTGCACCTACATAGTGAATAAAATAAAAATACAAAGTATAAGGCCCAACATATAAAAGTACAGTAAAATAGGGGGCCTGGGTAAGCATCAAATAACAAAAGGCATAAGAAATTAAATATCAAGCCTTCTCTGACCCAGAACCACATTGATGGGAAGATCAGTGTGAGGAATAAAAACAGAAATACCACGATTCAAAAGTGGTGTAGGCGCTTCAGGAAAGTCAGTTTGGGTACCAACAGACATTTTAAAATCAGTTTGAGTACTGACACTTCTTAGACCAACAGGCCTTAAGAGAGACTGGGCTGGAGTACTAGACTTTGGTTGCACGGGCCTGAAGGAAAGTAAAGGAGAGCTATGTGCCTCCAGATGTGGTCTCTTAGAAGGACCAGGCCCGGAGTCATCTTTCCTTATGAAAAAATTGTGTCAATGATCCATCAGACTCATTTTGGCAAAAACTCACTGACGCTCGGTCATCAACAGGTTCAGTAGGAGTGTAATCCTCAAAGGAATTGTGCTCTGGACTGTCCTGGCTGTCCGAATCGTCCAAAGGGATGTATTCAGTGCTTGGGCAGTTGCGCTTAGCTATAACAATAAAATAAAATGCGTAAATACAACAAATTAGAAAAATAAGACAAATAATTAAAATGAGTGCGAGAGAGATGCTTACCCATGGCCTGTCTGTCGAGAACTGTAGAGTAACCCGGAAGAACTAAGAATATATAGTAAAATAAGCGCCGCCCCTATATCTTTTAATAATAAACAAACTTAGTGTAAAGATAATGGAAAATTATTTGAAGGAAAAATGGACTATAATGGGGAAAAGAGTCAGATGACGAGGTATATGACGTAGGCAAACAAGATAAGAGAAAATGTAATTACAATGAGTGACAATACATGGAAAAAGTTGGATTACAATGGGTTAATAATTTGATAAGAAATAAGAAAAAAATGTACAGAGGAGGGGGCTAGGTGAGCGCTCCTCCCCTTGAAAACTGTATAAAAGAAGTGCCTATGTCACAGGCACTTCAGTCCGATTTTTTGACATGCTTGGGACTACAACCTAGGCATTGCTGAGCTGGCTCACTTGGTTTTATTGCTGCAATAAATCCTGCCTTACTTCATCCAGATCTACAAGGAGTCCGGAGTCTTTTCTTTGGTTCTTTTTAAAGTTAAAGTTTTTGTGTAACATTTGTAATCAAGGCAACTGTAACTAGTGTAGGAGAAAAATCTCCCACAATGTCACTGAATATAATGTCACTCAATATAATGCCACACAGAAAATTATTAATAATTTTTTTGGTCTAATTTTAGGACATTATCACGGCTGATCCGTTTGAGATATAAAAAATCTCTCCGCAATTTTTGCGTCCGCAATGTCTTTAGATTACATCGGCCTGGTTTGGTAGCAATTGTATAATTTCCCTAGGAGGAGTATATCAAAGTCCATCGGGTGCGTTTTTACAAACAACCCAAAATAACAGGCCTCCTGTTCAGTTGAGCCCAGGACATGCAGTGAAAAAGCTGCTCAGTGAGCTCTAACTGTGTACCGAGTTTCGTGTGCCTACATGAAACTGCGTATGAGCAATCCAGCAAAATCTTCGGTGGGGGTCCCTGGGGACCCCGGGCCCAGCAACTCTCAGACATAATAACGGCAACTGATTCCCCTGAAAAGTCCAAAAGGGTGGGAAAAAAATCCTTAGGAAAACAAGAGGGTCCTGGGTGCTTGGGCTCTAACAACATAAATTACATGTTTAGTCAGCAAAAACAATCTACTGTACTAATCTACTGTAATAATACATTCCAAAAGCTTAGAACATATAACCTGGATGCAACATGTATTTAATAAAGTGGCTGGTGTGTGTAGAACATTTGAGATACAATAAACCAACAGCAAAGCATTATGTAGAGTTTATGTGTTTAGTTTCACATGTGCATTATGAGTTTCAAACTCATTAGCAATAAATTGTAATTTATTAGGTATATTGTTTTAGTTACTAGTGCTGACTATTTTATTAACAAAATCTACCAAACTGTAATGTAAATTATGCTCTACATTACTTGGCAGGTACTGACAAAAAAAAAAAAAAAAAAAAAATGGCATTCAAAGTTAAAATAATTGCAGTGAAGAAAGTGCACTGTAATTTCGCCATGGCATTAAAGGCCGCACCTTTCGAAAAGTAATGTTTTCTTTGCCATTCTGTTTAACATTATATCCAGATCTTAGCCATATTAATCAGTTCATGGATGTTGATTCATTCTTGTCAGTTGTGCTCACTGCTATGATTCTTGTTGGATTTAGTTTCCTTTATGCAGAAATTCTAGTAGAACAATAAACTTGGTAACAGGCCTTGTACTGTATAAACCGTGTCCTTGTTGCTCTGTTTGTTCTCTGATCCACAAGACTATATGAGAACACCACAAATTCATGTAAGTTTAAAATTAAACCGCCTAAAGTCAAATAGAGACTACACCAGAAGACACACTAGATGGCTTAAAAATAAAGCCATAATTAAATATCTCTTTTCAACAATGGCATTTGAAAATGTGCATTGAAACCTTTCTGATCATACCCGTCTTTGGAAATTTGGGATTTGATCAATTTGTGGATGTTTGTGTCGTGTTTTTAATTTGGGTGTGTGTGTCTTTATTAAACCATTTGAGAACACGTACTCATTTCCCTAGTATCCAGCTGCTGCCTTGCAGAAAAGCCCCAGACTGATTATACTGAATAATAATAATAATAATAATAATAATAATTATTATTATTATTATTATTATTATTATTATTATTATTATTAAGACTAATACATAAACATGGATTCATAACTACATGATTTAATAAAAGGAGTATATGGTTAGTATTTATTTCAATTCAATCAAATTGTCACAAAGCAGCTTTGCATAATCAAAAAACTTACAAAGGATTGATATAATTTAACAGAACATTTCATGAAAACAAAACAATTTTACAGAATGAGTGACTGCTAACAAAACTGTATATCTCAACAAATCTAAGATAAACATCTTTCAATTCTTATTCATACCTATAAGAGTTACATTGATTATTCCATTATATGCACATGTAAGCAAAGAAATTGTGGTTACATGACCAAGAGTACTGTCACAGAATGTATCTAGTTCTGCAGTTTTCTCACAGATCACAAGCCCAATCAATATAGTTGCAAGCAACGATGACGGGCCCAAGCAACCAAGCTTCACACTATGATGTTCTGAACGTGATGTCACTGAACATATCACTGAATATAATGTCACACAATATAATGCCACACAATGTTATTAATCATTTTTCAGCGTATGTTTAAGAGATTATCACGGCTGACCCATTTGAGATATCAAAAATCCCTCCACAATTTTGCGTCCTCAATGTTATTAGATCATTTCGGCCCATTTTGGTGACGATCGTATGAAATCCCTAGGAGGAGTATATCAAAATCCATCGGGTGTGTTTTTGCAAATGACCCAAAATAACTGGTCTCCTGTTGTGTTGAGCCCAGGACATGCAGTGTGAAAGTTGTTCGGCTCAATGAGCTCTAAATGTGTGCCTACATGAAAGTGTGTATGAGCTATACAGCAAAATCTTGTGTGGGGGCCCCTGAGACTCTCAGGCATTCACAAGTTTTTGAGCATGTTAAGACCCCCGAAAAGTCCAAAAGGGTGGAAAAAAATGTATCCTTAGGAAAACAAGAGGGTCCTGCGCACTCTATAGTGCTTGGGCCCTAATCATCACCATCATCGTCACCATCACCGTCACCATCACCATAATCATCACCATAATCATCACCATAATCATCACCGTCACCATCACCGTCACCATCACCGTCACCACCATCGTCACCACCATCGTCACCACCATCGTCAGCACCATCGTCAGCACCATCGTCAGCACCATCGTCAGCACCATCGTCAGCACCATCGTCACCGTCATCGTCATCGTCAGCACCATCGTCACCATCGTCACCACCATCGTCACCGTCATCGTCACCACCATCATCACCATAATCACCACCATAATCATCACAGTCATCACCACCATAATCATCACCATCACCGTCACCACCATCGTCACCATCATCATCACAGCCATCGTCACAGCCATCGTCACCACCATCGTCACCACCATCATCACCATCATGGTCTATATAAGAACAACCAAGGGGCATTTTACCTACGGAAACACAAGTGAACACTGGTAGCGCAACAATCACTTAAATCACAGTAAGGTGAAAACAGTGAATATTTTTTAACCTTAATCTTTGTCTTTTTTTTTTTTTTTACCTCTGTGTGTGTGTGTGTGTGAGTGAGAGAGAGAGAGAGAGTGTGTGAGTGAGTGAGTGAGTGAGTGAGTGAGTGAGTGAGTGAGTGAGTGAGTGAGTGAGTGAGAGAATGAGAGAGATGCTTACACTGAAAATATTTTGTTCTGTGTTGAGGAATGGAAGGCTTCTGGTCAGAGAGTTTAGCTACAGAAACACAAACACATCAGAGTAACAGTTGTTTAAATCACTCACAAGTAAAGGTAGCCACCAGGTTTAACACAGTAATAAGTAAGACCATTGTGAGTTTTTCTTTCATTGACCGAAAGGTACCAACAATTTTGTCCACGTGTGTATACTGTTCTAGCCTGTATGCATGCATGAGGTAAGTAGTCTTACATGTATGAAATAATCATAGTTTATGCATGAATTCATGATCATTTGTGTACCAAGAGTATAGATTTTTCGACAGTGAATAGGAAAGATGTTTTTTTTTTTGGTTTTTTTTTTGTGAACAAAAGAAGACATCATGATCATGTGTGATATACCATAAATCATGGTGTGAGTACCCACTTTGGTTAATGTCGTAATTAAAGGGTTGATCATTCCTGAATTCATGATAGAAAGACTTTGAACTCATGTTAGTTCCTGATAATTCATGAGACATTAATGCATGAATTCATGGTAATTCATGTACAGTACCCTTACCGTAAAGTGTTACCATATATACTACTAACTGCTCACACAACTACATATGAAATGCGTGCACAGACACCTATGAGACGTGTGCACATACACATGCAAACTCCTTAGCCAACACAAAAAACATAAATAAATAAAACCATATATAGCCATATATTCCATGGTTCAATTTTCTTTTTGCTAAACATCACCTGCGTTTTGTGCCGCTGCAATATTCAGACATTATGTGGACAGTTGTGAATATGCCTTGTGATTTGAGCAGTGATGATCATTATACTGTCCTACTCCGTCTTCTAAACTGTCCAACAGCAGGCTGTTTACAAACCGCTACTACCAATCATGGAGTATGAAGCGACAAGTCCGTCTACACTGAAATGCCTTCCGGTTACACTGAGAATTTCATAGGTGCGTGTGCACGGAGAGTTTGCATATATGTGCGCGCGTCTCATAGGTGTGTGTGCGCGCATTTCATATGTAGTTGTGTGAGCAGTTAGTAGTATATATAGATGTTTCATATATGTGTATGCAAGTGTTTCATATGTGTGTGCATGAGTGAAGTTTGATTTAAGCCCTATGCGGCGCCTCATAGTTTATCCTTCTTTTATTTTCATGAATTTTTGTTACTTTTCCTCATCTGGGGTCATGAAATGGTGTGCAAAATATGGACACTCTGATGCATCCTGGAATGTCTGTGCAGAGTTTGTGTACAAATACAAACAAAGTCATTTTGACCCGGACACTTTGATGTGGGTAAAAAGCTGGTCAGATCTAAAATAAACATGTCTCTCTGATGTACTCTGTTTTGAATAGCCTGTAAATAAACATTCAGACCCACAGACCCAGGTGTGTGTACAGGACAAGCTTCCTTGCTTTTGTCCTTCTCACTGTTCTCACGTCATCTCTTTGAGAAGCACAGCAAAAATGAGCTCCAGAAGGTTTACAGCTGAAGACGTTTTATCAGAGTGATGAAGAAGAAGAGATTTCAGAGCCCGAGGACAATGTTATTGATGATCCTGACTGCCAATTTTCCCACGATGAGGAGGATTCAGAAGAGGAGTCTGCTGCCGTCTCTACATCAGATGAAAACCAAGGACCGCAACAATCATCATCCAGCAAGGGGACATGGACATCTAAAGATGGCACACACAAAATGATCAACATTACCACACCTAAGCCGAGGCAGACGGTCATTTTCCAATGTCATCAAAATGACTCCTGGTCCTGCAAGATTTGCCGTCACACGAGTTGATGATATACAAACCGCATTTCAGCTCTTCATATCCCAACCAATAGAGAGGATTATACTTGACATGAGTAACTTGGAGGAGAGGGCGTGTATTTCAAGAGAAATGGAAACCACTGCATCAGACTGACTTGCATGCTTATTTTGGAATTCTGGTGTTATTTTGGAATAGCTGGAGTATACAGGTCAAAGAGAGAAGCAACTGCAAGTCTGTGGAATGAAGAGAATGGAAGGCTAATCTTTCATGCAACGTCTCTGGAAACGAAATAAATGATATCTTGTGTGATCCCTTTTGACAACCGTGACACCAGAGCTGGTCGAAGTGAAAGATACAAACTGGCTGCAATCAGGGATGTATGGGATAAATGGGTTGAAATCCTTTCTTTCATGTACAACCCTGGCCTCCATGTTACTGTAGATAAACGCCTTCCATTCAGGGGCCGCTGTCCTTTGCGGCAGTATATGCCCAGCAAGCCGTCCAAGTATGGCATCAAAATATGAGCAGCTTGTGATGCAAAATCTAGCTATGCATGGAATATGTAAGTATACAATAGAAAGCCACCTGGAGGAGCATCTGAGAAGAATCAGTGGATCCCCGTGGAGCTGGAGATGAGTGAAGGGCTGCAAGGTCACAACATCACTTGTGACAACGTTTTTAATCCTACCACCTTGCAAATGAACTTCATAAGAGAAAGCTGACCATGTTGGGAACAATCAAAAGAAATAAGCCAGAACTTCCCAGTGAAATTCTGAAGATGCAAGGAAGATCTCTGCATTTCTCAATATTTGTTTTCTCTCAGAAGGCAACAGTTGTTTCATACTGCCCAAAGAAAAACAAGAACGTTCTTGTCATGAGCACAATGTACACAGATGCATCTCTGACCACAAGAGACAGAATCCACAAATGATCCTGGACTACAACTCGACCAAAGGAGGAGTTGGACAAAGTCACAGCAACATGCTGTGGTAGGCCAAGACTTCATCAGGCCACATCCATGCATAGCCAGGTATTTTTTTTTATCATTCTGTCTCTGTCATTCTTTATCAATCAGAAGCCTAGACAAAACATCATTACTGATCCTGCAATGTAGAATTCCAACCGGCCCTCATCCAAAACCACTGTCACTGTCGGTG
This sequence comes from Clarias magur, assembly GCA_013621035.1. Classification (NCBI taxonomy): domain Eukaryota; kingdom Metazoa; phylum Chordata; class Actinopteri; order Siluriformes; family Clariidae; genus Clarias; species Clarias magur. The sequence goes on along the minus strand of QNUK01000185.1, from coordinate 414,102 downwards.
GGGTCTGTGTCTTCGGTAAATCTGTATGTAACAGCAGTGAACTTTGCATTATATTCAGGCACCTCTGATCATTAACGTAATCTGTGAGTAATTGTGCGTGTGTATATATACACGCATGTAAAAAGTTCAGTAAGCAGCGTTAGTACTGTCACTAGTTTACGGGAGTCTGCCATTGCACAAAATATCCTCATAAACATAGCTGACGTGAAATCAAGGAGAATGACACCCAGACAATGATGCTAACAGGATACAAGGTGATGTTACAACACCTCAAACTCTCATTTTCCCCTTTCCACACAACAACACTGAAAATGGACTTTTTGAACGAGCATTGAATGAAAGGCCAAAATGCAGAGAAAAATCTAAGCAAGAGAAAAGCGAAATGACAGTTAAGTAGCTGATGAGAACCAGGTGTGTCTAGTATTCATTGAATATTCTAGGCTTCAAGACGAGGAAAACTTTTGAACAATTTGAACAAAAAATAAATTTGTGAATCCAAGTGTGTCTTAAAAATCCATACACAAATGCGGAGATGTTCACACATAATACAAAATATATTTGTGAATGACATTTATATCTAGATTATGACTCCATGTTTTTCTGTCCTGAACACTTTTCTATGTGCAAAAATCTGCATCTTATATCTTAATACTTCACTCTGGAGATTCTGTTCCATACATCTTTTTAGTAGAATGTGTGATTGCAATTAGTAGTCCAGAAATTGGTGTGTGTGTGTGTGTGTGTACACGTGTATACATTCAGTACATTCGGTTGTCAGCTGACTTCATTTTATTGTCACTGAGCCTAGACTTGAGACCATAACACTGCCTCCATAGGCTTGTACAGTGGCCACTATACATGATCAGTGCAGTGTCTTATGTGCTTCCCTTCTTACCCTGACACGCCCATCTCTATGGAATAGGCCTAATCTGTACTCATCAGACCACATGACCATTTTCCACTGCTCCAAAGTCTAATCTTTATACTCCCGAACAAATGTAAGTGCATTTCTTTTTTTTTTTTTTCGAGAATAGTCGCAGAGTTGTTTAGTCTCATTCTTTTAAGTTCTCATCATATTGTGCATACAGGAACACAAACTATGTAATTAGGCAATATCACATGTGAGCGAGTGCTGTTGTATGGGAATATCAGCACAACTGTGATGCAGTCAAAGGTGTCACCGTCGCGGAGCGGAACGAGGTGAATCCAAGGGCAGATGACGTTTGACTATATGTAGACGGAAGCGAGGTAGGAATGCGGAAGCGAACGAAGGACAGTACCGGGAGATCAGTCAAAGCCGCGTCTAAGCCAAATCGCAAAACGAGAGCCGTAGTCAAAACAGGAAGCGTTAAACCGGTAACCGTGAAATCAAGCAGAGAAGCGAAAATCGACAATCCAAAACGACAGGCAAGAGACGAGAAGACGAAACTAACTTGGCTAACGAAACTAACGTAAAAGCAATTAAACAAAACGCGAGAAAATCGAGGCAAAAACACGCAAGATAATCCAGCAATTAAAGCAACGTGCAGCGCGTGCTTGCTGGAGTAATCAGCGGAGAATAGGAAACAGGTGCGCACGAGGGGCGGAAACAGGACCGTGGGAAGAGACACCTGACAGGTGGGAAAAAACAAAGGCACATGTCAAAAGTGACAGCGTGGGAAAAATGCAGACGGGACATGAATCAGGACATAAAGGCATCCACCAACACATAAGCTTTCATGACCGTTGGAACTAAATAACCATGACTGGTGACCGTCAGTTAGCAACCGAGAGATAGTGTAATTAACAGGGTGAAAGTAGTGTTACATCCAGTACTATGTTGCCAAAAACTTGAAGAGAATAAATCATAACAGTCCTGTAAATCTCGTAAATTTAACATATTCCGCTTTAAAATATATCATCTCTGTTAACTTCTGGGTTTGAATCACAAATAGCGTTAAAAGGATAATAGCGTAATAGCGTAACTAGTGCATGAGGATGTGCAATCCATTGACACTAACACCAAATAATACCCTTGATCAGGGGTTAGAGAGTGATTTGGAATTCAGCCTTGTGTTAGGAGCTAGTTCTCTTTGTACTGTAGCTGAAAATATAAAAACACAGGTTTTTGAGATGCATTTCTAAAGGATTTATTAAGGTCAAAGTACCTGACATCAGATGTGTTTTCTGGCTGAAAGCATCTCTATGACTTGTTTGGATTTGGGTCTTGGTATGCAGTTGCTTTCTCCTTGGTATGGCGGACCATACAGACCTACTTTCAGCCATGGTGCGACTGGTAGTAACTAAACTTGCAATGTTATTAGGACCAATTGGATGCGGAGTGATACATATAGTTCAACGTCCTAGTGCTGTTACCCTCTGTTAACTCGTGAAATACCCCATATCCAATCAGATTGCACAAAATAACTGTGTGTGTGTGTGTGTGTGTGTGTGTGTGTGTGTGTGTGTGTGTGTGTGTGTGTGATTAAAATAGGGAGGTGGAGAGAGCGAGAGAGATACTTACATTGAAGAGTGGGAAGGGAAGGCAGTATGATCTGGACTTCACTCACTACAGAAACACGAATATTTGTCTCAAAATGCAAAAAACCAATGAAGTGAAATATTTTCTGAAATACTAATAACCTAAAGAACTAAATATTACACATAATAGTTTATTACAGTAAGGAATATACCGTACTCAGTGGGGTTGTTGTGTGCTTTCTACACAAGTCCTACATGATTGTTCAGTGTAGCAGGGTCTGTAGATGGTCCCAAGCATCTGGGACAGCCAATGTGCGAGTACTGGCTAACCAGGGTGCTCATGCAATGGGGGTAATGGAAATCCATATTGCCGCATGGAACGTATGAACTCGATACAATGTCAGGCAAAAGAAGATCATTGCCAGAAAACTCACGAAATCCAAGATATCCCATATTGCCCACTCTATTCGAAGTACTTATTGGCTCTGAGTCGATAGTTATTCAAACTTCACATGATGATGAAGCAATGACATTCTGGCTGTGATAAGCACTAACATTGTGTGAGATTCTCCATCCGTCTGGAATTTCTTACAATCAACAGCACTGTCTCAACATAAACGACACCAAGATCTTACACTCTTTGTCCACCAGAAAAGGAAATATGCCCTGCATAACATCTAAAAGCCACTGGCACCCTGTGTTCTAGCTACAGGCCCAGCCCCCTCTGCCAGCCAGCAGGTTGGGAACAAAGAAAAAGAAGGGGGTCATCTTTTCTTTCATTTTTGCCCTTCTGATTTTGTGATTAGGCTGAGTTTAATAGACTGGATCTCTTCATTGTTTTTGTTTTTATTATTAATATTATATTTAGTTTCTTTTTAGACTATTCCTATTGCCATCTTGTTATGTGTTGCCAAGTGTAACCTAAAACCTTCAAATGTTTAATTATTATTATTATTATTATTTTTTCCTCCAGAACATTACCCAGTTGGTACACCTGCCAGTGTGGACATTTCTACACTAATGGTGTTGTGCAATTTTATGTGTAACCGTAGTACATTACATGACTGATGCAGAGTAAAATCTGGTACTGGTGTAAGTTTCTTAATAATAAATTGCTCAATTGAATAATTCATATCACTGTTTGCCCCTTACATTTAGATGGATGTCTTTTATTTATGAGCAACACAACTGTTAATTGCTCTATGTTCTCTAGTCAAACAAATTGGTTTCAGAATGGTGTAGAGGCTTTGGTGATTCATTCTGAACTCTACATACATGTACACCTATGTATGATGCAACATAAGAATTTAGACACAACCGTTCCCAACACTTTAGAAACATCACAGTACATTTATGAAGAGTCACAGTTAAGAAACAGACATAATAGTTATATTTTGCACAAACTCGTGTAAATATGTATTATATACTGCTTTATACACTCACCTAAAGGATTATTAGGAACACTATACTAATACAGAACTGCCTTAATTCCACGTGGCATTGATTCAACAAGGTGCTGAAAGCATTCTTTAGAAACGTTGGCCCATATTGATAAGACAGCATCTTGTAGTTGATTTTGTGATTTGTGGGATGGACATCCAGGGCACGAAGCTCCACCACATCCCAAAGATGCTCTATTGGGTTGAGATCTGGTGACTGTGGGGGCCATTTTAGTACAGTGAACTCATCGACATGTTCAAGAAACCAATTTGAAATTATTCGAACTTTGTGACATGGTGCATTATCCTGCTGGAAGTAGCCATCAGAGGATGGGTACATGATGGTCATAAAGGGATGGACATGGTCAGAAACAATGCTCAGGTAGGCCATGGCATTTAAACGATGCCCAATTGGCACTAAGGGGCCTAAAGTGTGCCAAGAAAAGATCCCCCACACCATTACACCACCATCAGCAGCAGCCTGCAGGCATGATGGATCCATGTTCTCATTCTGTTTACACCAAATTGAATGTCTCAACAGAAATCGAGACTCATCAGACCAGGCAACATTTTTCCAGTCTTCAATTGTCCAATTTTGGAGAGCTCGTGCAAATTGTAGCCTCTTTTTCCTACTTGTAGTGGAGATGAGTGGTACCCGGTGGGGTCTTCTGCTGTTGTAGCCCATCCGCCTCGAGGTTGTGTGTGTTGTGGCTTCACAAATGCTTTGCTGCATACCTCGGTTGTAACGAGTGGTTATTTCAGTCAACGTTGCTTTTCCGTCAGCTTGAATCAGTCAGCCCTTTCTCCTCTGACCTCTAGCATCAACAAGGCATTTTCGCCCACAGGACTGCCGCATACTGGATGTTTTTTCCTTTTCACACCATTCTATGTAAACCCTAGAAATGGTTGTGGGTGAAAATCAGAGTAACTGAGCAGATTGTGAAATACTCAGACCGGCCCGTCTGGCACCAACAACCATGCCACGCACAAAATTGCTTAAATCAACTTTCTTTCCCATTCTGACATTCAGTTTGGAGTTCAGGAGATTGTCTTGACCAGGACCACACCCCTAAAAGCATTGAAGCAACTGCCATGTGATTGGTTGATTAGATAATCTTTAGGTGAGTGTATTTCGTTTGCTTTCACACGTGAAAAAAAAAAAAAATGTAAAACATGTAATTTTAGCCAGTATAACATGAGAACTTACCTCCCTTAGAGATCTTCTCTACCTCATTTTTAGAGTGCTTCTCCACTTACTCTTTCAGTTGAGACAAAGACTTTATTACATTCTCAAACGTTAGTAAAGGACTTATCATGATGGTGGGCAAGTTGGAAGGTCCAGTTGAGCTTAAGTCAGACTTGAATGTTTAAAATATGTTAAAAGGAGACCTGGTGAATTTAGACAACATAGTGAACACAAAACTGATGCATCATCCTAGTGATGAATATAGGTCACAGTTCCGTAATAAAAGATTTCATTAAATACTTGACCTTTTCAAAAATCGAATCAAAAGTTGAATCCAGAACGCATCTCCAACTTAACTTAGTTAACTTAACTTAACTTAGTGTTCCCAAACCCACTTAGTTATCACTTTTACCTTATGGGAAGATGCTCTATCATACTGGAAAAGGCATTTACTGTCAACAAACTGTTCTGTTCTAATGCAAGCTCCCTGATGCTTTCCCTTGGAAAGAAGCGACTTCTTTGCTGCCATTCTTGAAATGTATGAAGTTGAGCTTTACCATCAGTTCTGAGTCATGCCAACAGTAAAGCATTCTGAGACCATTTATATGTGGGGTCGCTTTTCCCACCAAGGGCGCAAAGAGAATGGGGTCACTCACAAGAACACAGCCATGAATCGACCATCTGAACCACTTCTATTGTATTTAAGTATTCAGCTGATTCTCAAAGCAATGTTACCTGGAGGTACTGGATTGGATCTTCTGTGTGTGAAAGCACCTCCGTCTCATCATCTCTCTTCTTCTGGTCTGCAATCTCCCGCTCCAGATTCTTCATGACTTCTTCAGCTCGATTCACTGCAGCTTTCTCCTGAGCTCTGATTAGCTTTGTTGCCTCAGACCATCTTTTTTCAGTGGATTTGATCAGCTCAGTAAAGATCCTCCCAGTTTCCTGTACTGCTGTTTGTGCTGAGTGCTGTTAGGAGACAGACAGAGAGAGGGTGTTTTTAAATCAGCAGTTTTACTAAAACTCCACTCAGTGAATGAGTGAATACATGACCAGAGATAAGTATAATGCTGCATTTAGCCAGAGATAAGAATTTGTATTGTAATTCCCAACCTCCGACCAGAAAAGGCCAAATTAAATGCACCTCAACTCAAAACCTGTACGTTATGAACTTGAGGTAGTCTACTCAGCCATCTGACATCAAGGAGTTACACCAAATCAACATGGCTGTGAAGTAAAGCCAGTGGGACGGCATTAAAGCTGTAGCTTTGAGTCAACCATCTTACTCAAATATTTTCTTGTCAAATTTAACAGTGATTATCATTGCAATAATTCACTGTTTAGGGAATAAAATATACATCACCCATTAGAGTTAGCTGGGTAGCTTATTGCTAGGAATAGAGACAAACTTACAGACCTTTTCTCCTTCAATACATGGAAGTTTAAAAGCAACCATTTAATAAGCTCTGACTTAACACTCATGAGATAGATCAAATGCAGCATAAGTGATCCAGCATAAGTGAAACAGCTCTTTCAGGTCCAAACTCACCTTGTGAGTCTCCACAGCCCTCCTCAGATCCTGAAGCTCCTTCTTTCTCTCCTAGATTCTCTGCTTGGATTTTCCCTGAATCTCAAACAATTGCTTCTACAAAGTAAATAACACAGCATATGACTAACCCTGGATGTGTGAAACGTAATATAGTACATGAAAGAAAAATGAACATTCTATAATGCTTTCTTTACTAGTTGTGATTGAAAGCTGTAACACATTGTTACCTGTTTCTCAGCTCGTCCTGCTGAGGCTGATACTGTATCATGTCCTTTATGCTGATCCATGGTACACAACATGCAGATACACTGCTGGTCAGTGCGACAGTAAACCTCCAGCAGTTTGTCATGCTGAGAGCAGATCTGCTCCTGGAGTCGTCTGGAGGCTTCGACCAGCTTGTGCTTCTTAAAGGCAGCAGATTTATAGTGAGGCTGGAGGTGAGTTTCACAGAAAGAGGCCAGACACACCAGACACGACTTGATGGCTTTGTGTTTCCTCTCAGTGCAGAAATCGCACTCCACATCTTCAGGTCCAGCTGAACACTGAGCAGGAGGTGTAGCTTGGACTCCTGCCTTCTTCAGAGTCTCCACTACTTCAGCCAGCATGGTGTTTTTACTCACAGCAGGTCTTGTAAAGAAGGTTTGTCTACACTGAGGACAGCTATAGACTCGTTTCTGATCCTCCCGATCCCAGCAGTCATTAATACACTTCATACAGAAACTGTGTCCACACTGTAGAGTCACTGGACCCTTAATTATATCCAAACAGATTGAACAGCTGAACTGATCTTGAAGCCCTGAAATATTAGCTTCGGCCATTTCACTGAAAAAACAAACCCATGCAGTCATTACAACGTGCGCATATTAACTTTCAGTTTGTAAAAGCCACGTGGAAACGCGTGCATCTGAACAAAAGACTGTCATTTATTTATTTATTATTATTATTTTTTTGTTCAAAATGGATTCAACTAAGTGGTCGATAACCTTAAACGAAAACCACAAAGAAAGAGGTGCAGCACTACTTCTGATAAAATAATTGTTAAAATCACTACGTTTGATAAATAAGAGTTAAATAAAATGTAAACAAAATAACAAAATAATTAACAAAATAATTTAAATAAGCTTAACACATACTATTCCATGAACTGTTTAGCAAACATGTAATACACATCATATTATATTTATTGTGAATGCATGGAAACTACACTTAAACAACAATCATAGCATAGCATAAGTTACTGTTTCTCTTGTTCTTTCTTGTACTGAGAACTATTGTAATTAGATCAAATATCAAATAACACAGATTTAAGTGATAATCAGTCCTTTGTATGAATAAAGAGCAATATTATCAAACCTTCAGTGTCCCTGAGATGACCAGCAGACGATGCGCTTCCCTGTCTCACGTGTTCCTGACTGCACTCTCGACTTACACACAATGTTTTATACACTGAACCTACCTGTATACTGTCACCTCATAGTTGCTTAGGGGTAGAGATTGTGAGGTGGCAATTCTCTTTCATAGATGGTGCTTGAACATTGAGTCGATACTTTTGCTCCACAAGTGACTGTGAGGTGGAGTATACTGTGATGACATACAGTTGTTCCTTGTCAAATGACTTTTTTTCAACAATGGGACTTTGCGGGGCTTCTTGCTGGTAGCTTGGCTTCACTTCTAATAGTAACAGTACTCACAGGTACCTTTAGATGTTCTTTGATCATGCTGGAACTGATCATTGGCTGAGACTTTGCCAATTTTGTTATTCTTCGATCCATTCGAATGGTAGTTTTCCGTTTTCTTCCACATCTTTCTGGTTTTGGTCTCCATTATAAAGCATTTGATATCCTTTTAGCAGAGCAGTCTATCCTTTTCTGCACTTCGTTGTAAGTTTTCCCATCTCTAATCAACTTTTGAATCAAAGTAAGCTGTTCTTCTGAACAATGTCTGGAACGAGCCATTTTACACTGATTTTCAGAGAGAAATGCACAGGACACGATTATGTGCATTTATCCTTAAATAATTGGAACATGGTTGACACCTGTTTTTCACAGAATAATTTCTCTCTATGAACTGAACTCCTCATTATTCTTAAAGTAACGATGGCCACTCGTTTTTCTTTTCTTAGCTGCTTTTTTCTTGCCATAATACAAATTCAAACTCTTTGAATGAGAAGGTGTGTCCAAACTTTTGGTCTGTACAGTACAGTCGTGACCAAAAAGTTTTGAGAATTACAGAAATATTGGAAATTGGAAAAGTTGCTGCTTAAGTTTTTATAATAGCAATTTGCATAAACTCCAGAATGTTATGAAGAGAGATCAGATGAATCGCATAGTCCTTCTTTGCCATGAAAATTACCTTAATCCCCCAAAAAACTTTCCACTGCATTTCATTGCTGTCATTAAAGGACCTGCTGAGATCATTTCAGTTAACTCAGGTGAGAATGTTGACGAGCACAAGGCTGGAGATCATTATGTCAGGCTTATTGGGTTAGAATGGCAGACGTGACATGTTAAAAGGAGGGTGATGCTTGAAATCATTGTTCTTTCATTGTTAACCATGGTGACCTGCAAAGAAACGCGTGCAGCCATCATTGCGTTGCATAAAAATGGCTTCACAGGCAAAGATATTGTGGCTACTAAGATTGCACCTAAATCAACAATTTATATGATCATCAAGAACTTCAAGGAAAGAGGTTCAATTCTTGTTAAGAAGGTTTCAGGGCGTCCAAGAAAGGCCAGCAAGCGCCAGGATCGTCTCCTAAAGAGGATTCAGCTGCGGGATCGGAGTGCCACCAGTGCAGAGCTGCTCAGGAATGGCAGCAGGCAGGTGTGAGCGCATCTGCACGCACAGTGAGGCCAAGACTTTTGGAAGATGGCCTGGTGTCAAGAAGGGCAGCAAAGAAGCCACTTCTCTCCAAGAAAAACATCAGGGACAGATTGATCTTCTGCAAAAAGTATGGTGAATGGACTGCTGAGGACTGGGGCAAAGTCATATTCTCGGATGAAGCCTCTTTCCGATTGTTTGGGGCATCTGGAAAAAGGCTTGTCCGGAGAAGAAAAGGTGACGCTACCATCAGTCCTGTGTCATGGCAACAGTAAAGCATCCTGAGACCATTCATGTGTGGGGTTGCTTCTCATCCAAGGGAGTGGGCTCACTCACAATTTTGCCCCAAAACACAGCCATGAATAAAGAATGGTACCAAAACACCCTCCAACAGCAACTTCTTCCAACAATCCAACAACAGTTTGGTGAAGAACAATGCATTTTTCAGCATGATGGAGCACCGTGCCGTAAGGCAAAAGTGAGAACTAAGGGCGTTTTCACACTGGTAACGATCTGTTCCGTTCTGTACCCGAGCACGATTTCTCCCGCTCCCCAATCCCCCCGCAGGTCTGCGTTCACACTGTAATAGCGATTGTGATCCCGGGGACACTTGCGTATTTACACAACCGGAAACAGTAGGTGGCGGTAGAGAGGCAGTTGGTTTGTTTTTCGCGGGAAAAAAACTAAGAAAGAAGAAGAAATGCAACTCGGTTCATGAACTGTGAGATACCTGTTAATGCTCCGTGTGGATGTTTTTATTTTTATGACAAAAACAACGGCACTGTAAACAACGTGCCTACTGACACATCTATCGCGCGACTCAGAGGGTGAAATGAGCGCGCGCGCTGCACGGACACAGCACGAGGCACTGAGGAATGACTTTACATCTCTACTCTGTAAGGTGAGGAATCAGGTGTGTCTACATTCTCTTCTGATTTACAGTCAAATAGAAATAAAGTGATCATTAAACATTACTTTCTTTAGTCATAGCACATTTTTAAAAAATACTTTTTATCATAAAAATAGTGTTTATGTACACTGTAAGTTAATCACAGATGTAAACAATGAATAAATGCTACAAATAAATATAATGCCTGCTAGAATAAAGTTCAACAAATAGCATAGATACACATAATAAATGATAAATATCTAAATCATGCATTTTTCTGTTCTCCTCAGGATCATCTGGGTTTAGAGAGGGGTGGTGTGTGATGGCAGGATGTCTCTGTGATTAGGAGAGACCAGGAATGGACACTAAATACTCCTATTAAGAAGACAACAGTCCCACAAGAAAGATGCTTGTGCTCTTTTTCTCTTACCTTGCCATGTGTAGATTCTCAAACTTAGCTGAGGTGCTGAAACTTAATTTAAAACCTCATCATGCATCAATGTTTAGTGTTTAACATGTTTTGTGTGCCGTGTGTTTATATTGTATTTTTGTAAATGTAAAAATAAATGTATACTGTAAAATCCAAGATGAGTGTGGGGGATTTGGAATAGAGACAAAGTACTGGATAGAGTGCAGAATGTTTTATTCAACATTTATTAAATAAAAATATAATAAAAGTACATTTTGTAACAAAAGTAGCTGTCAAATAGGACAAAAAATCTAAACATTGAAATGTAGCATATTTTATATTTACTTGTACTTGCATAGCAAGAGGGTGTGTGTTAATGAAATTAAGACAACAGTTGGTCCGTCGTCTGCATCAACGTCCTATTCAATCTCTTGCTGTTCCTTCCTCTGTATCTGTAGTCAGCGCTTCTCCATCTAAATTTGAGATTTCATGCAGACATTATGAGTCTCCTGCTCTTGCATGTCAGGTTTTGTCTCTTTCTTCTGTTGTTAGCTGGTCTTGTGCTACTGTCAGAGGTCTCAGTCTGTGTTTCCTCCAGTGCCTGTCTGCAAGAAAGTATAAAGGCAAGAAATTAGAGGAAAGTTGCAACCATAACAGCTTGTACAAATTAAATTTTTCCAACATTTACATTTTGTCACAGCAATCACAGATAACCTGAAAGTGTGTGTGGAGCTTATGTGGCTCATCAGCATCTCAGTTTTTATAAGTGTCTCTGAGATGTGTTGGAGAATATACATGAAGGTTCTACATAAAATATGAGTATAGAGTAAAGTAGCTGTAACTATAATAGCTACATAAGCACAACACTGGAGTTCATCACATTCTGCTCTTCTGAACAGTGAAATGATCTGAGGCCTTAAAGTGAGCAGACATGAGGAGCATTCCAAGTTAACTTTACTGTGAGCTAATGTGAAAGGATCATCCTGTAGATCTTATTATATGCATTTAAATGTCACCACGAGATCCACAGACAGTCACCTGGAGATGTGGTGATGATATGAGACTCTCTTTAACAGTGTTAATAACAGGAGTTAATAGTGTTTAATATGAACTCACCGCTCACGCGCAGGCTCTCTGCTGGACCAGGCCCCTCGCTGGCTGGTTCCGATGATGAAGGTAGATGTTGTTGTGGGTCAGAGGGGTTCCGACTCGATCACACTGGATGGTTTTTATCCTATTGTTCATCTTTTCCTCACTTCAGTATCGCAGCGCGCGCTGTGTGCTGCACGAGCCGAAGTTTGTTTAACTCTGCACGGCATCGCTCAGTGCTGCTATACATACGTGCGCGCGTCTAAATACTTACGGATACTTCCGTAAATATCGTAGTTTTTATGTGTAGTGTCCGATTATCTCTGGATATTTTCGTCTGTCTAAATTTCTAGCAAATGCTATACTTCGGCATTACTTCACAGAGATTCTTCAGTAGCCACGTTTGTTTGTGTACAGAGTCGAACTGGAATTACGTCACTTCCTCTTTTGAGCACGAGCGCGTACTTATGTCCCGCCTTCCGTTCTCGGGAAGGTGTGAATCGTTCCCGAAACCACCTCTGCAATCGGTCCAGGGATTCGTTCCCGAGCGCGGAACGATTCGGAACGATTACATTCTCACAGACAAAAATCAACTGGTCCCGGGGCCAAGTGTACTCGGAAACGGATCCGGGACCGCAGTGTGAAAACGCCCCAAGTGGCTCGGGGACCAAAACGTTGAAATTTTGGGTCCATGGCCTGGAAACTCCCCAGATCTTAATCCCATTGAGAACTTGCTGTAAATCCTCAAGAGGCGGGTGGACAAACAAAAACCCAGTAATTCCGACAAACTCCAAGAAGTGATTATGAAAGAATGGGTTGCTATCAGTCAGGATTTGGCCCAGAAGTTGATTGAGAGCAGCCCAGTCGAATTGCAGTTTTTCGAATTGAGGTCCTGAAAAAGAAGCGCCAACACTGCAAATACTGACTCTTTGCTTAAATGTCATGTAATTGTCAATAAAAGCCTTTGGAACGTATGAAGTGCTTGTAATTATATTTCAGTACATCACAGAACCAACTGAAACAAAGGTCTAAAAGCAGTTTAGCAGCAAACTTTTGGCCACGACTGTATATATATATATATATATATATATATATATATATATATATATATATATATACACATACACACACACACACACACATCATTACTTTAAGAAATGTGGTTCCAAAAATATGGGAAAATGTTGAAAGTGTCCCCAAGTGCAGTCACAAAAACCATCAAGCGCTACAAAGAAACTGGCTGACATGCGGACCGGCCCAGGAAAGGAAGACCGAGAGTCACCTCTGCTGCGGAGGATAAGTTCATCCGAGTCACCAGCCTCAGAAATGGCAGGTTAACAGCAGCTCAGATCAGAGAGCAGGTCAATGCCACACAGAGTTCTAGCAGCAGACACATCTCTAGAACAACTGTTAAGAGGAGACTGTGTGAATCAGGCCTTCATGCTAGAAGATCTGCTAGGAAACCACTGCTAAGGACAGGCAACAAGCAGAAGAGACGCGTTTGGGCTAAAGAACACAATAAAGAACACAAAACTCTTTGCATGAGAAGGTGTCTGTACTGTGTGTATATATATATATATATATATATATATATATATATATATATATAGAATAAAAAAATATTTTGGAAAAAATATATATTTTTCCTGCATCATGTAGTGACAACATATTCTACATACATAAATAACGTACTACTCTTGACCTGTAAAGCCCTAAATGGTCACACGCCACCTAAGTAAATCTAAGTACGTAATTAAACTTCTAGGGTCTTATGATCCGCCACGCCTACTTCGATCACGGGATACAGGCTGCTAGTCAGTACCACATAATATTAAAACTATAGCAGGGTGCAGATCTATTTCTGACAAAGCCTCAAAGTTATGGAACAGTCTTCCAATAAATGTTTGGGACTCAGACACATCTCAGTGTATAAGTCTAGGCTTAAAACCTATTTATTTGACAGTAGGCATTAAATAACCTATTCATTTAGCCAAGAATTTGTTGTAAATAGATTAGACTTAGGTAAAGGAGCAGATCTGGGGGACTCATGGACGTAGAGTATTCTGGTGAACTGGTATGTTTAGATGCTGTCCTCGCCTCTCTCATTGATCACTCAGGTTTGTCGATGGTGAGGTGGTTGGTTGCTTTACATCTCAGGGAGCCCTCATGTCTGTGTTTTCTTTCTGGCTCTCCCTTTTAGTTATGATGTCATAGTTAGTCCTGCCGGAGTGCCTTATTGCAGATTCAGCATCCTTTGCCTTCCGGACCTGTCTAACTCATCCCGGTGACCCATTTCTGGTTGTAGATCTTGTCGCATGGATGCCCTGTGTGGTCTGCCTGGGATGCATGGGGTGACTGAGGACGGTTCCAATTTACCATGAAAACATTTCTAGACTCGGCTGATGAAGGCAGCTGTTCTTTGACGGTTTGTGACTGGGTCGCTCAATAATTTAGTCATGTTGGCACTTATGTTTGGTTGTTTTTCAGTCATTGGGCTTGGCCCCTTACTTCCAGTGAAGGAGCCTCTTATTGCTTCAGCAGACATTCCTCTCTATATACAGTGGTCGAATTGTAAAAAAAAAAAAAAAAAAAAATCAAGGGAGATCGTGTATATACGTATATAAGAAGAGTTAATTAACAAGATATAAGCCTCGTTAAATCAAGAGCCGTTTAAACAAAACACATGCACTTAAAAATGCAATTGTCAAAATCATCATTTGATCCTTTCCATGGCTTTCAGTTGGAGAGGATTATAAGACCAACCCTTTTGCACCCAAAGTATGTAGGTGAAGCCACAAAGTCTATTAAAAAAAAAATAATAATAAAAACTCTTCTTTAAATTGAGAAGGAAATTCCACAAATTAGGCAAAGACCTCGTCTTTTATAATCATTAAAGCTGCCAGTCATTTCAAAAGCTCCAGTTTTAAACAGAATGCTTCATTTTCATCACATCTCCGCTGAGGGGATTTGCGTGTATGTATCATACCTTCAGTTCTTTTCTTTTTGAAATATGTCAAAAGTTGTGCTTGAACTGTTCTCTTGGCCATTGTGAAAATGCTAACAGCGAGAAAACTGATGCAAACTTGCATGAGCTTGTGATATGTACAGTAGAGAGTTTTAATGTTTCATTTTATTAGAAATTTTACATAATACACAGCATTATTAATCTAAAGGGGGTGGTAAGGGGGATTTACAGAGAGGATGGTTACTGCCATTATTTTCAACAGGAGGGATGCCACCCTCCCACATCCCCCCCATAAATCAATTAAATATAATTTATCATTTTAATATAATGGATGTAACGTAAGTTTGTGTAACAACAGCAACAGTTGGTCAGCCTTTCAATAATAGTTCTTAGAGAAGGAGAAGTTCATTTAGAGTTACCAACCATTAAAAATCACTATTTAACAGCACCACGGATTAGAGCCAATTCTCAACATTAACTGGTCAAAGGAGATTATTGCATGTTTTGCATTTTATGTAGCACATTATATCAATCAACATATGCAAGATAAACATTCTTAAATTCTTATTCATTCCTACATACTACACAGCAAAAAGAGATGCTTAAATGACCAAAAGAAAAAGAGACCCTGAAGACTCAAGAGTGTAAGTTATCACAGGTTTCTTGAAGGTTTCTTGCATTTACCAGGTCCTAAATGAGCATGAAGAAGAACTGTAATAAAAGTTGTTTAGTTGTAAACAATCAATTATGATTATATTACAATCTAAACTGCCGAGTCACCAAAAAAAAAAAAAAAAAATGAAGTTACTCTATTTCAGAAGACTCAAATTATTGGTCTGCATCAAGCAAAAGAATGAAGAAGATTGCTAAAGCTAGTAAAAGTAGGTTATGAACCTGGAAGTGTAGTAATTAACCATCATCTTAAGGAAGAAATGTGGATTAAAAAAAAAAAGCAATTTGAATTATGGTGACCTCACGAAAAAAATAATAAGTATAAATAAATAATAAGCTCAGCTACAACTGTGAATAAAAGTTTTTAGAATACAAATATTAAGTAAAGTCAGCTGCTTCAGTTTTTATGATGGCAATTTGTATATAGTCCAAAATGTTATAAAGAATGATCAAGTTCCAAGTCCCTCCTTGCCATGAAAATGCATTTCAGCCTCGCCACAGAAGAGCTGGAAATTACTTCGTCATGCTGATTGAGTCAGAATGACAGACTGGAAGCTTTAAATGGAGGGTGGACACATGTCCAGGTGTCATTTGCTTTGCACAAAAGGGATTCACAGGCAAGGATATCGTTGCTAGTAAGACTGTACCCAAATCAACTATTTATTGGATCATTTAAAACTTCATGGAGAGAAGTGAAGGCAAGGACTTTGGGAAGATGGCCTGTTGTCAAGAAGGGCAGCAAAGAAGCCACTTCTCTACAAAGAAAACCCTCAGGAACACACCTATATTCAAAAGATTACAGGGATTGGACTATTGACTACTGGGGTAAAGTCATTTTCTCTGATGAATCCCCCTTTTCAGTTGATTGGGGAATCTGGAAACAAAAACCTTGTCCGGAGAAGAAAAGGTGAGCGCTACCATCAGTCCTGTGTCATGCCAACAGTAAAGCATCCTGAGAGCATTCATGTGTGGGGTTGCTTCTCAGCCAAGGGAGTGGGCTCACTCACAATTTTGCCCAAAAACACAGCCATGAATAAAGAATGGTACCAAAAAAAAACTTCATCCCAACCATCCAAAATCAGTTTGGTGACAGACAGTGCCTTTTCCAGCATGATGGAGCTCCTTTCCATAAAGAAAAAAAAATGATAAAAGAAAAACGGGTCCATTGCCAGCAAACTCTGCAGACCTCAATCCCATTGAGTAACTTGTAGTCAATCCTCTAGAGATGGGTGGACAAACAAAAATCCACAAATTCCGACAAACTCCAAGCAAGCAAGAATGAGCTGCCATCAGTCCGGATGTGGCCCAGAAGTTGAATGACAGCATGCCAGGGCATATTGCAGAGGTCTTGAAAAAGAAGGGTCAACACTGTAAATATCGACGCTTTGCAAAAACGTAATGTAAAAATGGCAGTAAAACCTTTGTCACTTATAAAAATAAGTGACATAAGGAGCTGATAGTGGACTTCAGCACTAAGCAGGAGAGGAACTACCAGACCCCCGTCATCAACGAGAGCCCAGTGGAGAGAGTGGACTGCTTCAAGTACCTCGGTGTTCACATCACGCAGGACCTATCATGGTCCTGTCACATCAACACCGTGGTGAAAAAGGCCCGACAGCGTCTCTACCACCTCAGACGCCTGAGAGACTTTAGACTGCCCTCTAAGGTGCTCAGGAACTTTTACTTCTGCACCATAGAGAGCATCCTGACGGGAAACATCGCATCCTGGTTCGGGAACAGCACCATGCAGGGCAGACGAGCCTTACAGAGGGTGGTGCGATCAGCTGAACGCATCATCCGAACTGAGCTCCCTGACCTGCACTCTGTCTACAGCAAGCGGTGCTGGACCAAGGCCAGGAAGATCATGAAGGACCTCAGCCACCCCAGCAATGGACTGTTCTCTCTGCTGCGGTCTGGGAAGCGCTTCCGCTCCCTCAAGGCCAATACAGAGAGACTGAGAAGGAGCTTCTTCCCGCAGGCGATACGGTCTCTCAATCAAACCAACACACTGGACTAAACACTTTTGCATTTTCTTGCACACACAGAACGGACAATTATGTCAATGCACATTGCACATATATGCACATATGCACATTTTGCACACTTCAAGGACTTTTCACACCCCCCTCATCTCATTAAAAAAAAATACCTCAAGTTTTTTTCACAGACTATAGCCGTAATATATTACATCACATTCCACTTCTGACAAGAGCACATTCTTTCATACTTCAGATTTTATGTATATATACATATTTTGTAACTTTGTTGGAATCTGTTTTATAGGTTCCTTTTGTAAAAATTATTTCAGGTCACGGAGCGGTCGTATAAGCATTTCACTGCATATCGTACTGTGTATGACTGTGTATGTGACAAATAAAATTTGAATTTGAATTTGAAAAATGCTTGTACAGTAATTATACTTCAGTATAATAGTAACAACCTTTAACGAACACTGAAGCAGCAGACTGTGTGAAAAAATGTCATTTTTAATTTAATTTATTCTGTCATTTTCCAAACCTTTGGCCATGGCTGTATGTTTAATAGTTTCTACACGCACGATGCTAAGAGGGCTCAAGGGATTGGAACTAAACAGCTGATTAAACACATCAGTAAGGCTAATTGGGAGGAAATGGCTTTAATTTGCTAGTAGGGACTGTGGATCATTGGAAAAAGGTCATGTAGTCTGATGAGTCTAGATTACCCAGATACCCTGTTCTAGACTGATGGATGCATCAGGGTGAGAAGAGAGGCAGATGAAATGATACACCCATCATACCTAGTGCCCAGTGACATGCTTGTGAGTGTTATACATTGGGGTTGTTTCTGTTGGTCAGACCTCGGTAAAGCAATGCCATGTGATCAAATGAGGTCTACTGTACCTAATTATACTAAATGACCAGGTTTTTCCTTTAATCAATCTTTTTTCTTCTTCTCTGACAGTATAGACATATTTCTCGATTACAAAGACAGGTTACTTGGGACTCAAATTGTGAAAAATGGTTCAAGATGGAAAATGAGACATCATCTTCACACATGGATTGGCCACTACTACAACAAGAGTAGCTTTAACAGGTTCATATTACCACAATAGACTTAAATATACATATGTAGTTTATAAATTGATTGTAAAACACACTTATATTAGCTAGCTAATATATTTTACCTCAGAGTAAAACTGACTACTAGCAAGCTACAGTAGATAGCCCAGTGAAATATCATGTTAAGCAGTGGCGACTGGTGCAAAAAAAAAAAAGATTTTTTGGGGAGGGGGGCGCAAACAAAATTAAAATTAAACGTTTAATGCTTGCTGTAAATAGCCATTTATCAGGTGATTGCGCATCATTACTACTAGCATAAAATGAAGGCCTGACTCACATGACTCACGTCAGCAGCTCCGCTCGTCGGACAAGACTCGTTGAGAATTGTCCAATCACATGAGCCCAAATACTTATAAACAATATCGATTGGCTAAGAACAAAAGTGGGAGGGTTCGGGGAGCACAGAGCTGCGCACGAAGGACGATTTGAAAAGATCCAATCAGAGCTCAGCCTCAGGTCACATGCTTTTCAGAAACGTATGTGCCTACATAGACGCTCGTTTGTCCGGCGCCCCCCGCGTACACCAACACAAATGAACTCGATTTTTTTTTATTGCAAATAAATTATATTAAGTAATACAGCGGGATATTGTGACTAAATGACTTTATTTCATTATTAAAATAAATAATTATTATGTTAAATAATTCCATGTTAAAGGAGCATTTATCTCTACCTAACTTTAAGGGGGGCGACGCCCCTGCGCCCCCTATTGACCGGCCGCCACTGGTGTTAAACTCCACATTAATGATCTATGAAAAAAAAAAAAAAGTGTTTGTTTGTTTATTTATTTAATTATTTATTTATTGTGCTAAATTAATATAATGGAAATTCAAGTCATTTTGTTTTCATTGTAGAAAACTATATAAGAACCAGGTGGGCTACTGTATGTTTATATTGAAGATAGAGCTAAAATGGATTCAAATTCAAAAAATCAAATTCAAATTTTGTCACATACACAGTCATACACAGTACGATATGCAGTGAAATGCTTATACGACCGCTCCGTGACCTTAAATATTTTTACAAATGGAACCTATAAAACAAGATTCCAGCAAAGTTTCAAAAAAAATATATATATAAAATCTGAAGTATAATATAATATATTACAACTTAAGTCTGTGGAAAAACTTGAGATAGTATTTTAATGAGATGAGGGGGATGTGAAAAGAAGTCCTTGAAGTGTGCAAATGTGCATTGACATAATTGTCCGAAAGAGAGCTCCTTCGAGCCGGATTCATATTAATAGTGTGTGTGTGTGTGTGTGTGTGTGTGTGTGTGTGTGTGTGTGTGTGTGTGAGTGTGAGTGAGAGAGTGAGAGAGAGAGATACTTACATGGAAAGTCGCTGCTTTATCTGGGAAGAGCCCACCCTTTAGAAACACAAACACAGTTATAGCTACAATCAATTGAATTACATAAAGGTCAATGTAGTGAAATTATTCTTTAAAAAATGCACACAGAGAGAGAGAAATAGAGAGAGAGAGAGAGAGAGAGAGAGAGAGAGAGAGAGAGAGAGAGAGATACTTACATAGGTCTTTTCTGGACTTCCTTTTATTGGATGTTGTGGTGGGAGATGATGGATGGTGATGGGCTCCCACTAAAACAAAAAAAATAAATCAATTAAACACTGCTACAGCAACATTAACTTAGATCACAGGCAATAAATAACACAACCCTCTCTTACTTAGGTCAAAATAAGAATACTCCTAGTCCATACTCCATACTCCTGAATATTACTCCAAAAATAGGTGAAATTTGTTCAATAATATTTTACTGTGTGTAAAAGTATTGGAGTACTTGCTTTTAAAAATATTTAAGTATTTAAATGTCTACTTTTCATGTTGGATGGTAAATTCAAAATTTTCAAGTACAGTATTTGAAGTCAATTAATAGAGCAAACATTTACAGCAATATAATTAGAAGCTTTTTTCTATATAAAATAGAACCTTAAATTGCAAATACAGACTTTAGTTAATTGAAATCTTTATTTGTCAAATCAAATTAGATTCAACTTTATTTTCACTGCACATGTCTGTACAAGGCCATGAAATACAGTTAGCATCTACCCAAGAGTGAATTTTCGCAGTGCAGAAGAATTTGCATATATAAACAGTACACAGTGAGGGAGGTCAATACAATGAGTACAAATAATTGTACTCATGTTAAAGAATTTGCATGTAAACAGTACACAGAGAAGGTACATTATGTTACAGTATGTACAATGAGTGCAATGATTTAGATGTATGCAATAAGGAAGCTATGATAAATCGCACATGTAAATTGTACACAGAAAGGGTTATTTACAGAAAAGGTTATATACACGGAGTACAATGAAAGAAGATATAAAGCATTATAAAATGATATGCCTACTTAAATAATACACAAAGAAGAGTTATGTACAATGAGTGCAATGTTTATAGATGGTTACCATGAAGGAACATATTGTATACCATGGTTATGATATTGCGGTTGAGAAGGTTATATACATCGCAAGTGAGCAACTTGAATATTTACAATATACATGTGCAACAGTTGAATAGTGCAGTCCTGACTGTTTAAGTATATGTTTAAAAAAAAAAAAACTTTATTGCGCAGTAAAACTCTTTACATTTGCAAAACCCAGCTTGTAGGGGGCTGGTGCCAGAGTGCAGGGTTGTGATTGCGCAACCCTGAAACAAACAGGGTTTGGGGCCTGGCTAAAGTCCCAACAGTGGTAACTTTGTGGAGCTCTGGCTTGAAACAGTCAAGTACTGAAAACAATTAAGAAGATATAAAATGATTGGAGTTGGATTAAGAACATTCCAACAAATTAATAAAACTTTTAGGGACTATGCTGAACGTTCAACTTTAAAGAAATGTGGTCAGAAAAAAAAAAAATCATAATCATGAATGGAGATTATTTACACTTGTGAAGATGCATTAAAAAACAGTAGAAATTACAGTACAGCCATGCTTATTAGTGAAAGAAAGAGCAATTCCACATGCACAATGTGATGAGAACTCACCATTTGGGGATGAAACAGCTGAGTGTCCATAAGAAAACCACGTGTTAGTGAAAAGAATCAGGGGGAAAAAAGTAATCCGAGTAATCCAACTCAGTCAAAAACGCAGAATTACACACATTAAAAAAAAAAAAAAAAATTATGCACGGTTATTTTTGACAGTGATTTTATTCCACAGCATGAACCATGAAGAATAATTTTCACACATGCATTCTCCACGACACTGTGCACCATACTCACAGCTAAAGACAGTAATGAAATCTTGGAGTAGTTTTGGAGTAGTTTTTTCTCTCTCTTTTTTCTTTCTTTCTTTCCTTTTTTTTTTTTTTTTTTGCCAGGCCAGCGTATGTCTTTCGAATGCTGTTGAGTAAACTCGACAACTTTCCTAAAACAGGAATGTATATCGAGAGAGTGCGAGTGAAAGAGAGAGAGAGAGAGAGAGAGAGAGAGAGAGAGAGAGAGAGAGGTTCTGGGGGGCTCTTACATTGAGGTTCCCTGATTTGGTACATAGAAGTGGTAGGTTGACTGGGAAGGACCCTCCCTGCCAAAGTAAAGGGAATGTAAATACATCAAATAAATCTAAAGCTGCAAATGCTAAGATAAATACAATATCAAACAAGTGAGACGTACATTTTTCGGTGAGTTTAGGGGTGGGATTACACGCAGAAACAGTAGAAGGCGCAGGTGGTATGCGCTGGACACCCCTCACTGAAAGAAAAGAAATATTTAAATAATTAAGAAAGTATTTATTCTAAATAAATAAAATATAAAAATGTAACTGACAACTGAAGCCATAAAGTGAGTGAGAAAGAGCAAATGAATGAATTTGCTTTGGCAACATTGTTAAAACAGTCAGGCCAATGAAGCAGAGAGAGAGGAACTTACATTGTTCTGTGCTTTGGGGTTTTGGGGTAAGAAGTGGGGGTGGTAAGACCTGGACAAGCTTCACTACAAAAATATAATTAAATACAGTTACAGCAACAAATGTTTTAATTACAACAATGCCAACATTTCGATATTTTGTCCTTTGAAATCCATTTTCTGCTTGTCTTTGGTTATTTAAAAGGATAAAAGTCATCCATTCAACCATTCACCGATCCAATCATTTATCTTATCTTGACACTACAGGGTCACAAGGAGACTGGAGCCCATCCCAGGACCCACATCTGTAGGGCCTGAGGAGTCGTACACAATGGATATGACACACACACACACACACACACACACACACACACACCAAAATGAGAATGCTCATTAGCCCAATCTGTGTGTCTGTGGACCATGGGAGGAAACCAGTGTACCCGGAGGAAACAACAACTGACCAAGCACCAGAAAAACATGCACACAGTGTCAGCTTATAGAGACCAATTATGCAAAATTTATTTAATTTTGTTTGGAGACCCATATGGGTGTCCACCGAGTGTGTTCAAGCTAAATATTTAGTTTTCTCTTCAGATTCTGCCATATTTCGTGTTTTTGTTTACATTTACTTACATTGTTTGCTTTATAATGTGGTTAGTAACCTATCCAGCAAGCTAAATCTGTTTTAAGCTAGCATAACATGACAGCTTACCTCTTCTTAAGATCTTCTCAAAATCAGTTTTACTGTACTCATCTAGTTTCTTTCTCAGCTGAGACACACACTTTATTACATTCTCAAACGTTAGCCGAGAACATAACGTAATGGTGGGCAAGGCTGACGGTCCAGTTGGAGTCGAGATCGCCTGAAAAAAAAAAAAAAAGGAAATAAGTTTAAGTGAACTTAGAAGATATACTGTAGTGGACTCTATATACTGCTGCATGCACTTACACTCTTAACACTGAAAAGAAAAAAAAAGGAGCACATCTTACTGGGTATGTTTTAATGTAAAAATATGAAACAAAGTCTTGGCATTTTTTAATTAATCTGACAAATCAAAATAGCAATTAATTCATATCATGGCAAAATATCACATATCCTGCACACATTACAATTAAATAAAATTGATTGAACTTTACATGGCCATATTAATTTATCCGCATAAATAAACTTTCTTAAACATAACATAAAACTAAAAATTTTTTTTCTCGGTCCTCTTCTAGACACTTGTAATTCCCAGTCAGTTTTTTTGCACTCAAGACTAAACTTTAAATGATCTAGAACGTCAACTTAATGACCTGAATAATCTGACTATGAGTTAGATCTATGTATTAATACTATAACGTTTTAACATCGTTTTAGGTGAAATGTTGCTTCTAAAAAAAAATGTAATCAATCTAAATATTCTGCAGAATTTCACAATGATGTTACCTGAAGGTACTGGATGGGATCTTCTGTGTACGAAACCTCTTCCATCAGAATGTCTCTCTTTTTCAGCTCGGCAATCTCCTGCTCCAGTTTCTTCATGACTTCTTCAGCACGACTCACTGCAGCTTTCTCCTGACTTCTGATCAGTTCTTTCAATTCCGAACGGTTTCTCTCAATTGATTTGATCAGATCAGTAAAGGTCCTCTCAGTTTCCTGCATTGCCGTTTGTGCAGAGCACTGTTAGCAGACACACAGAGGGACGATGTTTTTAAATCAGTGGTTTTATCTGAACTTCACCCTGCGACAAGATGAGCTTAATGCTTCATTCAATTAGTGGTCATAAGTTGTACTGTAATTCCCAAACCTCACTTGGTGTAACTTAGTGAAGTCTATTCAACTATCAGCTCCTCCCATTTAAACCAACACGAAAAAAAAAACATTAACACAAAAAGCTGTCAAGTAATGAGGTGCAAAATGCACAGTGTAAATGCAATTGTAAACTAAAACAAACAAAATCAGAAAACAAAATGGAGAATAATAAAATGCAATTAAAAATTGGGATACAAACAAAGAGGATACTAGGCATGAACAAGAATAAGATAAATAGATGTAAAAACAGTCATACTGTGAAAACCAGGAGCCAAAATAGTGACCGTAATGTTAACGTAATGTCACAACCATGACATCAATGAATCTTAGGTGGAAAGCAAGCATGAAATCATGGACGGGGTGGAAATGGGGGTGGAAATAAATGTATCTATTTATCTTCACCATGTTTTGCACTTCATATTGCACCACACAATCTGATTGAAGACAGGTCAGTCCAGCACATTTACCTTCACCTTTACGCAAGTGTCATCAGAGCTGAATGTGTCTGCGAAAAAGATGGCATTTGTATGGCAGCATATTTTGTTTCTGCCAGAGGCAGGACTGAACAGTGGAACTATTGGAACCCAATTGCAGACAAGCAAATTTCCTTGGCAGTTTTATTAAAACACTGATGTGAGAGGAGCAATGCAGGGATGCTCTTGTAGAGCTAATGTGGGATGGGGAAATCCCAATAACATAGTATATCCCAATGACATAGTGTACTCGGAAGTGACGTGTGAGGGCATTCCTCTTGAATGACAAGGTTTTGAGTGTTCAGAGGAGATAAATTCTGAATGCCCTGATTAAAGTTGATTGCAGAGTGAAAATTCCGCGATGTCCCACTGTCTGCGCAGAAGTCCATATGGAAGAATGTGGGAGTGCATTCACATAGAGTTTTATGTCAGGTTTGTGTTGATGAGTGGGTCATGAAATAGACAGGGTTGCAAACAAATGCAAAGCAAAAGGGAGAAATCAAACCTTATCAATCCTAAAGTGTTCACAAAGAGTCCAGCAGCGAGAGCAGACTTTTCCTGAAGCACGACAATTGAGTGTCCGTGAAGCTTGCGTAGTGATAGACAAATGATAAAGAGTTCCAGACGGCGCCATTCATGTGGACTTTGCAACGAGACGGGAAAACACGCTGGATCTTGTTTACACAAATATCCCCGGCGCATATTAGGGAAGAGCCCCGTCCCCCACCTTGGCTACTCAGACCACATCTCTGTTATCTCTGTCAGACCACTCGTCAGGCATTCAAAACCGGTTCTAAAGCAGGTGAAAAACTGGCCAGCAGGAGCCATCTCTACTTTTCAGGACTGTTTTGAGAACACTGACTGGAACATGTTGTAAGGAATACAGGTCATCAGTGCCCAGCTACATCAACAAGTGCATATCACAATGATATCACTGTTTCCAAGAGCATCATCTCATCCACCCCAACCAGAAACCGAGGATTACTATGGAGGTGCATGCAGTTCTGAAGACTAGAGACTCCGCCTTTAGAAAAGGGGACAAGGTGGCCCGAAGAACAGCAACATGGCACATGTGGTAGGGCATAGAAGTTATCACCAACTACAGGACATAATCACCTGCCTGTGACAGTTACGGCTCCCTTCCAGGTGCGCTGAACAGCTTCCACCCCCTTCGCTGAACGACCAGGTGCTGTGTCTCACCACGGCTGATGTAAAGAAAACTCTATGCAGAGTTAACCGACATAAAGCTGTTGGACCAGACAATAACCCTGGCAGTGTGCTTAGAGAATGTGCTGAACAGCTTGCAGTTGTTCTTACAAACATCTTCAACATCTCTCTGAGCAGCGCCATTGTTCCCACATGCTTCATCAAGTCCACCACCATCGTCACCGTGCTGAAGAAGTTTTCTGATTCCTACCTCTGTGACTACCATCCTGTTGCACTTACACCCATCAGCATGAAGTGCTACAAGCGGCTCATCATGAGACACATCAAGATCCTGCTGGACCCTCTGCAGATAACAATATCCAAGGACAACGCCATCTCCACCACACTACATCTGGCCCTCACACACCTGGACAATCAAATTCAAATCAATCCAATTTTATTTGTATACAGTGCTCTTAACAATTGCCATTGTCGCAAAGTGGCTTTACACAATCAAACTAATTATTTAAATTTGTATGAAATTTGAATGTGTATGAATCAAAAATGATCAGATTGTCCCTGATAATCAAGCCGAGGATGACGGCGGCAAGGAAAAATCCCCTGAGATGGCAATAGGAAGAAATAGAAAGAGAGTAACCAGACTCAACGGGGAACCCATCCTCATTTGGGTGAAAACAGATAGTAGGGATTGATCTGCATCATACTGTGTGATGCCCAGTAAGGACGCCAACATTAGAATGCTGTACATAGGGAATGATAGTAGTAAATGCTGAACTGAAGTCTAACACCTATTGTAATTGGGAATAATTAATTAAATAAATAAATAAATAACAGTTTAGTCAACTACAAAAGTAATATTTAACTGCAGATCTACTTGGTCTGAATGACTCTAGCTAGGCAGAACAGCGTCCATTTTAAACCAAACAGGCCTGAGAGGAACCATCTCTCAGCTCACAGAAACCTGACAGGGTTTAACTCATGACTGAGAGAGCTTCGCCTAAGGTAATGGAAAATCTCAGGGTTGACAAGGCTAACGAGGCTTAATTTAGGACTAACAGTGAATGCAGGATTAGCTCTGGTTGAAACTCCAAACTCTCTGGCATCTCAACCTAAGATGCTAGAAGGCAACCTTGACAGGAACATCATTGTTTTCCTGAAAGTATTCATGATGAAAGTAACAGCATACTAAGCTCTGATGAACACTTATAAGCTAAGTTAAATACAGCAAAACCAAACCTTAAACATCTCATTTAGCTCCAAATTCACCTTGTGAGTCTCCACGGCCTTCCTCAGCCTCTGAAGCTCCTCCTCTCTCTCCCGGATTCTCTGCTTGTTTTTTCCCTTCATGTCCAAGAACTGCTTCTACAGAGAAACACAGCGCATGACTCAGTGTATGGCACAATAACATTACTCAAGTAAAATGCTTTAAAAAAAAAAAAAAAAATATATATATATATATATATATTATATTATATATATATATATATATATATATATATATATATATGAGATAATGTTACCTGTTTCTCAGCTCGTCCTGCTGCAGCTGATATTGTATCGTGTCCTTTATGCTGATCCATGGTACACAACGTGCAGATAAACTGCTGGTCAGTGCGACAGTAAACCTCCAGCAGTTTGTCATGCTGAGAGCAGATCTGATCCTGGAGGCGTCTGGAGGCTTCGACCAGCTTGTGCTTCTTAAAGGCAGCAGATTTATAGTGAGGCTGGAGGTGAGTTTCACAGAAAGAGGCCAGACACACCAGACACGACTTGATGGCTTTGTGTTTCCTCTCAGTGCAGAAATCGCACTCCACATCTTCAGGTCCAGCTGAACACTGAGCAGGAGGTGTAGCTTGGACTCCTGCCTTCTTCAGAGTCTCCACTGCTTCAGCCAGCATGGTGTTTTTACTCATAACAGGTCTTGGAGAGAAGGTTTGTCTACACTGAGGACAGCTATAGACTCGTTTCTGATCCTCCCGATCCCAGCAGTTATTAATACACTCCATACAGAAACTGTGTCCACACTGTAGAGTCACTGGATCCTTAATTATATCCAAACAGATTGAACAGCTGAACTGATCTGGAAGTCCTAAAATATTTCCTTCTGCCATTTTACAGAACTGAAAAATACGCAGGTCAAATCTCCTGGATCAGTTTGTAAAAGGGTTGTGTGGAAAACGGGCTTGGAAGAAAAGAAAAAAAAAAAAGGTATGAAACCGATGTGCTCTCTCGGAATGAACAAGGACAGACCTGTTTCATATTCATTTCCGATAAAGTAAGAGTAGGGTTGCCAGGTCTATAGTAATGTGTATTAAATTAAAAACTCACAAATATCAGTCCTATTTTAATAGTTTTAAAAAATCTCTTTAACACTCTTTATTGAATTTATACCCCAACACAGTTTTCTTAATCAGTGTTTCTATCAATGGCTGATAATCACTTTCATAATGAAGAAGCAAATTCCTATAGAAAATATGATCTGTTAAGGTAATTTCTTGTGCATTTAGATCAAACACATTCCAAAAGCTGCGGGACAAATCTGGCAACTCAAAGAGAACGGAAAGGGTGAAGGGAAACAATAGCGTTATATAACAAGTATGTTTTTCAAAGAGAAACAATATTGGCACGATTTTCGTATTTTAAATGCAATCCCCACAATCCATTACTTGAGATTATGACAATCTCATCAATAGTGCATGGCAAATTTACTTTGAGTATAGTTTAAATAAACAAACAAACATACAAAACCTCGCCCTCACTCTGCTGGCAATGAGCACTCACTTTATAGCCATAAAGATTATGTCTCACTTCCCTACATAGAGCTACAGACTCAAGGTTGAAATGTGCAACACTGAAAGTATTGTCTCTTACAGAAAATCCTAATGTAACCACACAAAAGTTATAGTAACAGTAAAAACAATAACAACAAAAAAACAAAAAATGTTTTTTTAAACATTTGTATAAAAGGACAGGTTTCATATAAGTCAATGACAAGACATTGTGCTTTGAAATGACAGTAAAGTAGTGTACATTCCAGCAGAAGCGATGATGCCACTGCAATAGACAGGGAAGCCAAAGATTCTGTCCATCCACGAAAAAACGAATGCGGTAAAATTTAGTTACAGCCTTTCTATATGATAAATCCTGTCTTGCAAACTAGACAATGCGTTTTTTCCCCTGTTGTTAAATTGAAAATCATCCTAAGTCTGAGTTGTAAAGAAAGAGATCAAATTTTGCAAAGGCCGCACTTTTACATCAGTCATTCTTGAGAACTGAGACAAAACATATCCAGCACACTATATTGCAGTTTTTATGTTAAATTTAAAACTTGTGGATAATGGGGAAATAAAAACTAATTATAAATTATAAACTATAAACTTAAGGATTGGCTTTAACACTTGGATTAAACATCCTTTCCAATGACTGCCTAGAGTCTGGACCTGGTTCCCAGAACCTGGAACTCTGAATATTACCAAATGCCGAGTTTCTTCCACTGAGATGCTTTGCCAGGACTTTACTGCAGCTGCCTTCAACTGCTGCTTGAAAGCTTCCTGCTTTCAGTCTTGTCTTCAGTACATAAAAAGCATTCTCTACTGGGTTCAGAGCAGGTGACTGTCTTGGCCTGTTTCTTTGCCTTACAAGCCTCTTGAGTAGCTTTCACTGTATGTTTTGGGTCTGAGCCATCTACAATATGAGGCATCGGAGTTCTGTAGCATTTGACTGAATCTGAACAGAAATTATAGCCCTATAACATTTCAGAATTTGTCCAATTTCTTTTGACAGCAGTCAGGTCATCAATCAAAACAAGTGACTCGGTTCCACCAGTTACCCAGCAGCCATGTTTGACAGATGTGGTATGTTTTGGATTATGAACTGTTCTTTCCTTTCTCCATTTTTTCTTAAGTTAATATTGGTGTCATCGGTCCAAAGAATCTGGCAAAGTTTTCTGCCAAAGTCTCATCTGGCCTTCCTATTCCTGACTCATGCCAAGAATCTGTATTTACTTTGTAAAACCGTCTCTTTACTGTAAACTTTGACAATGACACGCCTACTTCACCAAGAGTGTTTGTGACTTGGTTACTTGGTCTGCCAAGAGTCTTTTTTTTTTTTAGCATGCACAGAATTCTGTGATCATCTATTATAGTTATGTTCTCCTGAGTTCTTCCAGGGCTTTTACTGTTGCCTTCATTTCATGAATGCCCAAACTCCTGTATTGGCCACTCCTGAAGTTTTTTGCCATTTCTCTGATGGGTTAATCAATGAATATTTTTTTAGCATAATGGTAGCCTCCTTGCATAGAAGCCTCTTTGTACCAAATGTTGTGAGTTCGACTGATCAGCTACCTAATGAGAATGTAACACTCCGAAGCAGACCTGCCCATGCAACTGCTTGCCAGCCATTTGTTCCTTTATTTTTGAGCCACTCTCCCCCAAAAAATGTGTGTGTGTATAAAAATGGCTATAATTCTGGAATGGTTAGTAATCTGACCACTCCAGAATTATAGTATTACATTTATAATGTAATACTATTATTTTCTATAGTCACCAGTTGAATGCCACTTATATATTTTTTTATTTTTTCTTTTTTTTTTCCAAAATCAAAACAATCTTGAATTACTTGCAAGCATGCCATTCATCAGTATACATCATCAAATCAAAATAAAAAATGAACAACCTTAAACACTTAATTCTATAAGTTACTAATTACTTCAGAATATGCACAAGCACAAAGAGAAAGGGTACTTAAATGGGCAAAAGAAAAATAGATATTGTAGACTGAGGAGTACTGCAGACTGCAGGCTATCACAGGATGCCACTAGTGGGTGATTTGCAGGTTTCTTGCATTCTTCAGGTCCTGTATTAAGGACAAGAGATAAGAGTAATGAGTATGTACTGTAGGAGAGCAAATTTACTTGCAAATTTCTTTGTATTTGTTTAGTGATTTTTTGTTTTTGTTTCTACATTCTACAACAATATTGATGATTTCAACTATGAAATAACACATATGGAATTAGGTAATTATGCAACAACAACAACAACAACAACAACAATAGTCAGTTGTTACTTTAAGTCATCTGTTCTGGAGCAGTTCTTGCAAGTACATTATTGTCATGTGCCTTTGCAAAACCTATCAAGCTCCATGATGAAACTGTCTCTCATGAAGACCTTCCCAGGAAATCAAGACCAGATCTGCTGCAAAGGAGAAATTCATTTAGAGTTACCAGCCTCAAAAATCACCAATTAACAATCAGGACCTCAGATTAGAGCCGTTATTAAGGTTGTACAGATAATGAGTAGCGTAGCAGACACATCTCAATATCAACTGTGTAAAGGAGATTATTGCATATTTTGGATGCCTTCAGCATTGCTTTACGATGTGGACAGAAATACAAATCAGAAACGAGCATGGAGTTAGAAAGAGATCCCATCATTTTGAGTGGTAGTGTATATTTAAAGTAAAGACATGGCTGTGTGACTGTCTTTTAAATATCTGACAGTATGAGACAGATGAAACAGAAGTCCACCGCAGTCTTTTGCAATCATGATCAAAATCAGTCTTATTTATTGAAATAGGTAGTATGGGAATTACAATCATAATGGTAGGGCTAAAGCTGATGGAGACACAACCCGTGTTTTAACATGTGCGCATGGGCACACAGAGACACACACACACAGTTATACCATTTCGATGCTTTATCACACACTGAAACATCATACAAGGTTTTTTTATGCATACTTTCTATGCAAATATTTCTAGCTGATATCTTGCTATTTGATCATTAGGGTTGTATTGTACAGTATTTGAGTTTAGCATGCTGCTCAGAAGTATTTTCATGTACTTCAAGTAGCAAGTGTCAATCCTTTTCCTCAGTTCACTACAGCAGTTCAAAGAATTATACACGGCTTACATTAAAAAGTGGAAAACTCACTCAATGTAATCTGGGTTAGCTAAACTGCTAATCAACTATTTACTAACCTCTAGTATGTAGCAAGCTAACATGATCTACTGTACATAGATAATGGTGCCATCAGCTGCAATACGGCTAGCTATAGCAGGTGCATTGCTTGGTTTGCTAATGATTAGCTATTGTCACAAAATATAGCTAAAAGTTCTTTTTTATCTTCCCCCCCCCAAAATACTACTAGCTACCACAAGAGACTGACTCATACCTGTACTAGCGTTAGTACCCATCATTGGTTACAAAGTTTGTAGGAATAGTTAAAGGTTAAAACTAAAAATAATCTGATGAGCTTTAATACAGTATAATCAGTGATATTATTTCAGGTTGAAGCCCTCTGTCTGTCTTTCGGTACAGCAGAACTCTCTGTCTTACTACTATTACTTCCGGCATGTGTCTGTTCATAAAATCAGTTTTACTCGAAATTTAATATGAGCACATAACACTCTCAGTTTAGGTATTTTATACGCACTCACCTTCTGACTGCTGTGGATAGGTTTGCTCTAATGACCTGGGTTTTACACACGTGGACAAAATTGTTGGTACCCTTCGGTCAATGAAAGAAAAACTCACAATGGTCACAGAAATAACTTTAATCTGACAAAAGTAATAATAAATAAGAATTCTGTGAATGTTAACCAATGAAAGTCAGACATTTGCTTGTCAACCATGCTTCAACGGAATTATAAAAAAAAAATGAACTCATGGAACAGGCCTGGACAAAAATGATGGTACCCCTAACTTAATAGTTTGTTGCACAACCTTTTGAGGCAATCACTGCAATCAAACGATTCCTGTAACTGTCAATGAGACTTCTGCACCTCTCTGCAGGTATTTTGGCCCACTCCTCATGAGCAAGCTGCTCCAGTTGTTTCCGGTTTGAAGGGTGCCTTTTCCAGACAGCATGTTTCAGCTCCTTCCAAAGATGCTCAATAGGATTGAGGTCAGGGCTCATAGAAGGCCACTTTAGAATAGTCCAATGTTTTCCTCTTAGCCATTCTTGGGTGTTTTAGCTGTGTGTTTTGGGTCATTGTCCTGTTGCAAGACCCATGACCTGCGACTGAGACCCAGCTTTCTGACACTGGCCAGCACATTTCTCTCTAGAATCCCTTGATAGTCTTGAGATTTCATTGTACCCTGCACAGATTCAAGACACCCTGTGCCAGATGCAGCAAAGCAGCCCCAGAACATAACAGAGCCTCCTCCATGTTTCACAGTAGGGACAGTGTTCTTTTCTTCATATGCTTCATTTTTCCGTCTGTGAACATAGAGCTGATGTGCCTTGGCAAAAAGTTCCATTTTTGTCTCATCTGTCCATAGGACATTCTCCCAGAAGCTTTGTGGCTTGTCAACATGTAGGTTGGCATATTCCAGTCTGGCTTTTTTTATGATTTGTTTTCAACAATGGTGTCCTCCTTGGTCGTCTCCCATGTAGTCCACTTTGGCTCAAACAACGACGGATGGTGCGATCTGACACTGATGTTCCTTGAGCATGAAGTTGACCTTGGATCTCTTTAGAAGTCTTTCTGGGCTCTTTTGTTACCATTGGGATTATCCGTCTCTTTGATTTGTCATGAATTTTCCTCCCTTGGCCACGTCCAGGGAGGTTGGCTACAGTCCCATGGATCTTAAATTTCTGAATAATATGTGCAACTGTAGTCACAGGAACATCTAGCTGCTTGGAAATGGTCTTATAGCCTTTACCTTTAACATGCTTGTCTATAATTTCCTTTCGAATCTCCTGAGACAACTCTTTCCTTCGTTTCCTCTGGTCCATGTTGAGTGTGGTACATACCATGTCACCAAACAACACAGTGACGACCTGGAGCCCTATATATAGGCCCACTGACTAATTACAAGATGGTAATTAGTGGACACATGCTGTGATGCTAATTAGTGGACACACCTTGAATTAACATGTACCTTTGGTCACATTATTTTCAGTATTTTCTAGGGGTACCATCATTTTTGTCCAGACCTGTTCCATGAGTTTATTTTTTTAAATAATTCTGTTGAAGCATGGTTGAAAAGCAGTGTCTGACTTTCATTGGTTAACATTCATAGATTTTTTTTAAATTATTACTTTTGTCAGATTAAAGTTATCTCTGTGACCATTGTGAGTTTTTCTTTCATTGACCGAAGGGTACCAACAATCCACGCATGTATCTCATAGTGGCGCTTTACCTTACTGCATTAATTAGCATCACGGTTTTGGAACATTTGTAACAAACTGGTTTTAAACTTCCTGAAGGAATAATAAACATACAATGTTTGGACCATCTTTGAAGATTCAGTTTTCAAAAGTTACATACCTTGTTTTTTGAAGTAAGCCATGCTTAAGGCATGTGTAAGTCATGTGTTTGTTTGTAATTTGTGAGGATTTTGGGCAATTTGTAGGGGCATTACGGTTGTTTCTGTGTCCTCTGCATATGACCTGTATTCGTCCGAAAAAGTGATGGCTGCTGTGAGGTAATCTGGCACAAAAAAGTCTTTTTATAACTTCCTTCCTTCCTTCTACTCAACAGTTTGATTTATGATGCAGATTTAAGTTCAGTCAAATACCAAAGGACTGGCAACGCTTCATTAAATTCTGTCATGCCAGTTTTGCGTGATGCTGTGATAATTGGCTAGGCAGACATACAGAGATACAGTGGAACCTTGGATTGGAAGTAACCAGGTTAGTGAGCGTTCCGCAAGAAAAGCAAAATTTTTAAATAAGTTTTGAAACAAACGAGTTTTGATATACAAGTACCAAGTATCATCGCGTATGCGCTTTTGGTTTGAGCCACTCGTATAGTTAACATCCATGTGCACGTGTACTGTTTACTATAACACTGTGACCGTGTGTTTGTGTAAAGCATCTTTTATTTTGTGTGCGTGTTTTGTAGAGACCTTCCAAGTTTAAGATCCTGTCTCTCTCTCTCTGTCAAAAAGTACCGATTCTGTGCGTGTGTGCCCACGAGTGTCATTACAGATGGTCCTTGTTAAAAAAGTTTTCAGATAAAGGAGTGTTTCCGTTCTGTGTGTAAAACAGTAACCCTCTGTGTAAGGGCTACTGTGTAAGACGAGAGAAGGGAGGGGAGGAGGAGTCATTTCTCCTCTCGTCTTACTCTAGCTTCGCGCACACACACACACACACACACACACACACACACACACACACACACACACACACACACACACACACACACACACACACACACACACACATACGCTGTGTGTGCGCTCACAAACACACTAACAGAAATACTTGTACTTATATGTCAGGATTTATTTTCACTTTTTTCAAAGATAAATTGCAGGTTAATTCAATTTATTTTTACTTTATATTTTGTATTAATTATTTTTGGATATTTAGATTCTGCTCTTGTGGAATGAATAATCTGAGTTTTCATTATTTTATATGGGGAAATTCACTTTGATATACTGTACATAGCATGTTATATATAGCATGATAGAGCAAGCTTCTGGAATTATGCTCGCAATCCAAGGTTCCACTGTATAGATATACAGACATAGGGACAGACATACGGACATACATAAAGACGTACAAACATAAAGACCTCGCTATATGTAGCTTTTATTATCCATTAAAAAAGAAAAAAAAATTGCCCACAGATGTAGTGCTGGAGCAAACTGAACTGAAACGATGCTCCGACACCTTTTGACTGTTTAGTGTAGTTCTTGCTAAATTTACATAAAGTAAATCCAATTGATTTTGTTATGATTACAGAAAACCAAGATGGATTATGTTTATGTAAATGATAGAGCTGTGTGTGTGTGTGTGTGTGTGTGTGTGTGTGTGTGTGTGTGTGTGTGTGTGTGTGTGAGTGAGTGAGAGATATTCTTACATGGCTTTTCACTGGGATTCCATAATGTGGACATTCTGTCGCGAGAGGCTGCAACTACAGTACAAAAATACAATTTACATTTAGGCATTTGGCAGACGCTCTTATCCAAAGTGCTTTAAAGTTTACATCACTGGATAGATACTTACACTGGGTTACCTAGGTCAATAACTAAATGCCATTAGTCTAAGACAACTTGGAAGAGTTTTTTTTTTAGTTCTGTAAGTACTGGAGAAATAGATACGTTTTGAGTCGCCGTTTAAAGATTGTCAAAGTCTCTGATGTACAATTACACTCTGTTACAGCTACATTAGATCAGAGGTGGATAAACAACACAACTTTGACTTAAGCTTTAATTACAGTGCACAGTGCATCATGTGTATTAAAAACCATTTTTAAAAGATGGATTATGTTTATGTAAATGATAGAGCTGTGTGTGTGTGTCTGTGTGTGTCTGTGTGTGTGTGTGTGCGTGCGTGCGCATGCGTGCGTGTGTGTGTGCGTGTGTGAGTGAGTGAGAGATGCTTACACGGCACTTCTTTGGGATCCCATAATGTAGACGTTCTGGCGCGAGGGGCTACTACAGTACAAAAACACAATTAAACTCTGTTACAGCTACATTAAGTTAGAGCAGAGATGGATAAAGAACACAACTTTGGCTTAAGCTTTGATTACAGTGCACAGTGCATCATGTGCATTAAAAAACATTTTTAAAAGTTGGATTATGTTCATGTAAATGATAGAACTTTTGCACAGTAGGGTCATATGATCAACCAAAACTTCCTACAGTTACCTAAAGTGACGGAAATTAAATATTATGTATGCATGGTTTGTGTGTGTGTGTGTGTGTGTGTGTGTGTGTGTGTGTGTGTGTGTGTGTGTGTGTGTGAGAGTGAGTGAGTGAGGGAGTGAGGGAGTGAGTGATGCTTACATGGCATTTTTCTGGGATTCAATAACATAGACGTTCTGGCGCGAGGGGCTGCAACTACAGTACAAAAACACAATTAAACTATGAAACAGCTACAGTAAATTAGATCGGAGTGGGATAAAGAACACAACTTTGACTAAAGCTTTGATTCCAGTGCACAGTGCATCATGTGTGAAAATGATTCCTGATTCACCCAGAATCACACTTTCACAACTTGAGTCCTGGAATATGGAACGTCATCAGGGAAGAACACAACACAGATGTGATAACCTGGTTATTCAGTACATGCAAGTCATCAGCTGACTTTATTATATTGCCACACTTCAAATATGCTTAGGTGTGTGCCATTGAAAATCATGTCCAATCAAACGTCTTTCACTGTGTCATTATTGGGAATTGTTTGTAGAATTTTGAGGAAAATAATGAATTGAGTCCATTTTGAAAAAAGGCTGTAACATAGCAGAATGCTGAAAAAGTGAAGCGCTGTGAATACTTTCCTAATGCTCTGTAAATTTACATCATTTCTCAGTCAGTCTTCTTTCTCTTCTTCCTTTGTCCACTAGAACAGTTGATGAATTATGCACAGCTCACATTACTGTTTTACAAGTGCAAAACTCACTCAATGTAATTTAGGTTAGCTAGACTAATATTCAACTATTTCCTAACCTCTATGTAGCAAACTAACATGATCTAAATACATAATGGTACCATCAGCTGCAACATAGCTATCTATAACAGGTACAGTACATAGCTTGGTTTGCTGATGAGTCGTTATTGTCACAAAATATAACTAACTTTTTTCCCCCCAAAAGAAATACTACTAGCTACCACAACAGACTCACTTATACATGTATAGCTGGCATAAAGTAAATATTGTCTATGGCATGGAGTGTGTGAGTGTTTGTGTGTTTGTGTGTGTGTGTGTGTGTGTGTGTGTGTGTGGGACAGGGAGAGAGAGATGATTTTCAGATTTTATCCTGAGTGCAGGGCTGCCCCTGGACAAGATACCAACCCATCGCATGGCACACACACACACACACACACACACACACACACACACACACACACACACACACACACACACACACACACACACACACACACACACACTCATGCGCATTCACACACTATGGGCAATTTGGGAACACCAATTAACCTAATTTGCATGTCTTTGGGCTGTGGGAAGTAACCGACGTACTCGGAAGGAAACCTACCAAGCACGAGACCTCAATGCGGGAATCGAACCTGGTCCCTGGTGGTTAAAGGCAACAGCGCTAACCACTGTTACTGATCACCATCCTCTGGTGATCTTTATCTGTCATAGAGAGAGAGAGAGAGAGAGACATACATGTTCCTGTGCTTTGAGGATTAGGGGTAGAAACAGGAGCGGACTCAGGAAGAGCAGGTGGTACGGTCTGGATAAAACGTACTGGAAAAAAAAAACACAACACAAAAACACAGTTACAAGCAACAAACATTCAAATTAATACAAACAATGTCAATCGACTGTGATAGATTGACCCCATGTCTAAAGTGTGCCCTGTCTCATGCCATACGTTTCAGACTCCAGGCTCCCACAACAATGTTGTGAAAGAATAAGTAGATAAGTAGGACAACTTTAACTGCCCCACCTACTAAGGGAGCACAGGGAGAGCTGCACACCAGCAGCTCAGTACACACAGTACCACCAAGTGAGGGGCAGCGAGTGCCATCACATCATATCACACACACCACAGACACACACACACATGGAACACTGATCACAAGTGATGTTACTAATATTATTACTATTGTTTTTTTGTTTGTTTTTTTCAAATAATTGTCCTGAGTGTTACTTTGTCATTGACAGCGGAAATAAATGTGTGTAATTTTTTTTTTTTTTTATGTACATTTATTTATTATTACTCCCTTTAAGCTATTGTGTTTTTCTATTTTTATCTTCTCTACATTTTTTCCGTCTATTTCGTAACGATTTCTTCTTCTCCTGTTATCTTCTTGTGACTTATTTCTACGTTTTGGCAATACGAATGTAAATATTTGTCATGCACTTTTGAATTTCGAGAAAGACTTACATGTTTCTGTGCTTTGGGGTTCAGGGGTAGAACCACAAGCAAAAGAAAGACGAGGACGTGATATAAGCTGGGCACTCCACACTGGAAAAAAAAAAATATATATTTTTTTTTGTTTTGTAATTTAAAACACATCTCACTGACAATTGAAGGCATGAAAGTATTTTCTACGAATGAGTGACTGAGTGAGAGTTAAAGAGAGTTTATAGTTTGGGGTTCAGGGGTAGAAACAAAAGCAGAAGAAAGAAGAGGATGTGGTATAAGCCGAACACCCCTCACTGAAAGAAGTTAACATTTTTGTAAAAAAAAAAAAAAAAAATATATATATATATATATATATATATATATATATATATATATATATATATAGGGGAAGCTCATTTTCGGCCTACATCATAAAATTGTCTATTTATTTAAAAGTAAATTCTGCCCTACGTTCCTTTTCAAGAAAATGGTCTGTGACCCTGTTGTACCAACTAGGCGTCTTTTCCAGTGACTTGACCAGTGTCCTCTCAATGGCCAGCCAAATGTATGATGGAAAATAAAGCAATTTCGCCAAGCAAATATAAAGAAATAGCTTGCAGCAGTTTTTATTTCGACTGAACTTCAGAAATCCGCGATGGGACTTCAGCGATTCCTTATAGTACAAAATTGCTGTCAGTCAAAAGGAGATGCCGTCTTTCGACAGACCCTCCAATCATCACACAGAAGCTCGGCGTCCGGGCCAGCCCACTCCTCATTCACCCCCAGAGACGCGGAGCGTCCGTAGGCGGGGCATAATCGCAGCGTTTATCCAATGACCGTCTAGTTTCAAAGCACTGAAAAAAAACGTTCAAAAGTCAATGGACGCTGGGCTTCAACAGGGAAATTTTTAGTCAATAGAATGTTAATACAATAGTACATAATTTGATCATTAATTCTGTGACATTATAGGGGAAGCTGAGCTTCCCTTGCAGTCTTAAAGAAATCGCACCTGATATACATATATAAATTGTCACTGACAACCGAAGGCATAGAAGTAGTCTATGACTGAGTGAGGGGGTGGGTGAGTGACAGTTAAAGACGGAGAGGGAGAGTGAACGAGAGACCCAAGGTGGCAATAACTGCAATCAAGCATTTCTGATAACTGGCAATGATGTCTTTCACATCACTGTGGAGGAATTTTGGGCTTTCGAAAATGAATGGCCTGTTCAAGGATCTTAATCAGATACAAGTCCAGACTTTGACTAGGCCACTCCAAAAAATATTATTAATATTTTTGAGCCATTCGGAGGTGGACTTGCTGGGGTGTTTTGGATCATTGTCCTGCTGCGGCTTGAGGTCATGAAATGATGGCCGGACATTCTCCTTCAAGATTTTCTGGTAGAGCACAGAATTCATGGTTCCATCAATTATGACAAGCTGTCCAGGTCCTAACACTCCACACCGAGTACCGTTGTTCTCTAGCAAGGCCGTAATCCTCCTGGGCATGGAATTCACCATGGCTGTACATGTTGTTGCTCCTCTACCACTCCTCCATGGAGCTTCGCCATCTTCCGCTTAAGAACGCCCCACAGGTGCTTAATAGGGTTCAGGTCTGGAGACATACTTGGCCACTGACAAACACATGGTGAACAGGACATGTGAGTTTGCACGGTTAAAGATGCACAGCTGTTATCACTTAAGGTGTATTCACTTTTGCAAGCAATTTAGACAAAATGGCTATATGTTGAGTTATTTTCAGAGAAGAGTAAATCTATACTGTTAAATAAGGTGCACATTGACTACTCTAAAATATATCTGTCACAGTGTGTGCCTGTGATAAATCTAATATGGCTCCTCAATCACTCACACGAAAGGACAGGGCCGCGGGAATAGGCACGGCTGGTGAGTGATGTCCATTAACGGATCCCAGGCTTCTCCACGCGCTATAAAACACAGCAGGGAGGGTAACTGGGGGTCACACTGCTGGAGCTGCCGCGAATATTGTGACCCAGCCGCCAAGGAGGAAAAGGCTGATAGGAGACCCAGTTCCCAGCCAGGGAGGGCCGCCCAGCCGCCGGACGTCATAAAGGGACTTTCGTCTGGGGCCACGCCCAAGAGAGAGCTGGGAGGGACTGGTCCGGTCGTCCCCCAAGAGCAAAGCCACCACGAGCCACCCGCTGGCAGGCCCACGCTGCCACTTTGCCTGCGGCCACCACTTACCAGCCTCTGCCCACTTGCCAGTGGGGCATTGCCCACAAACCTGCACATGCACACCTTTACTTCCCTGTATTCCTTTCTCCCTCCTGTTAACCCTTTCCTTCCCTATTTTACCTAAATACATTTCCGTTTTTTGATACAAGACCTCGCCTCGTGTCCATATGTCTGTGGTGCCACAGGTGTTAATATTTTTGCTGAGCAAAAAAGGTAATAATTTGTCTCTAGCTCATTTCTCAGCTATGCTCAGGAGTTGCCGATTTTATTTTGCTTAGAACAGACTCAACCATTTTACCTCCATCCTGGGAAGTAAGGAAACAGTAGTTATCATGTGTTTACAGTGGAAACGTCCTGCCAGCTATCCTATATCCTAACTTATAGTGTGTCTTTATTCCAACACTCTGTAACATCAGAGCCTAAAGCTGTGAGGGTTACTAATTAGAAAGTTACTGAACTTTAATGCCTGTTCAGCTAGCATTGTGTAAGATTACAAATTTATTAAATGTTAAATCTAGGTTCCAACAGAATAGTATATAAACTGAAAAGTTATGTACATTGGGTTTTACATTTTGAGGTAAAGATTATGACATTCTAAGGACATCAAGTCTGGTAACCCAGGTGTCTGAGACATTAACG
Organism: Clarias magur; assembly: GCA_013621035.1. NCBI lineage: Eukaryota > Metazoa > Chordata > Actinopteri > Siluriformes > Clariidae > Clarias > Clarias magur. Next base: position 372,612 of record QNUK01000185.1, on the reverse strand, counting down.
TTTTGTCTCTTCGTGTACTTCCTGACCACTGGGTAGGGTCCCAAGGTAAATGTGAATGCTAATCTCAAGGCCAGACTGTTTCCTTTGTCTCTATAATAATGTGAAGGTCTGGGCGATACTGTCAGGCTGATTAGATTAGCACCTCTGCATTTGAAAGGCAAATCAAAGGCAAATTCCTGTACTACACTATGCTTTCTTTAGATTGTCCACCTCTTTGTATCCCTCCAATAGTAAACTTGTTTAAGCACACAGTGATGCTAATGTGGCTAAAAGTTGTTTGCAACAATGTGGCTAAAAGTTGGCAATGTCTGGCTAGTAAGTTTGGGGAATAGTCAGAATGGACCAAACAGTTAGTATGAAACTTTTAAGGCCAATTTCATGAGAGTAAAATTTCAGAATATGATTTCAATTGTTACCTCTTTAGCAAAATAAATGTTAAAAATGTGACTGATTAAGAGCTAATTAACCCAGTCTGTCTGTTTTTAAGAGCTAAAGATGGGCAGCTCAGCAATTACAGGCAAACCACAAAAGACTACAATCTGAGTGAGAAGATGGTGAATACCTTACATGATGTTTATGATATTGATTGTGTTTTACTCCATTTCTTAACCTTGAGTTCACGTGTTGACATCTCAGCATGAAATGGGTGTTTTGCAACCTATTATTGGATTACACTGCCCAAGCTAACTGAAAAAAAAAAAAAAAAAAACTTCCATCTTTTCCTGCAGAACCCCTGCTCTGAGCCTCCTGGTTCCTTTGTCATCTATTTTTTTTTTATTATGTGGATTAACAACTTACCCCAGTGTGCTAAATGTGTTTTAAGCCAGCATAACAAGACAGCTTACCTCTGCTTGAAATCTTCTTAAACTCAATTGCACAGTTCTCTTCTAGTTTATTTCTCATTTGAGAAACAGACTTTATTACATTCTCAAAAGTTGGGCAAGGACATAACGTAAAGGAGGACAAGGTTGGCGGTCCAGCAGAAGTCAAGACAGACTGGAAACCCTACAATAAGTAAAAGAAAGGAACAAGAAAACATTGAAAACATAGTGGACTCACAACAAATATGATTAAGAAAATTAATCGCTCTAAAGGTCACCCCACATGCACTGTATCTTTGAATGTATCTTTCGATAAAAACAGAGATGTGATTCTGACCACAAACTTAAATACATTTCAGTGTTTCCCAAAGATGTAAAATATACTTGCGATGGTAGTCAGTGGATCGGGCTGGGACTACCTGCCAGCACAAATGTTCTCTACCAAATACAACAAACATCATACATATGACTTTTAAAACAATGCTTTTATTTATTTTATATTTTATTAACATCATATTCCAGAGATTCATCCTACTAACCTTCTCCTCCATCTATCCATATGTGAGGAGTAAGATGAAATAAAAATTAGGAACTAAACACTCTTTGGTGGTACAAACATAGCACATAGCAAAGACTTTAAAAAAACATTATTTGTGCATAATTATATATTTATATATGTACAGGGGCATCTCGATGAATTACACTTTCATTAAAAAGTTGATTGATTTTAATAATTCAGTTCAGAAAGTAACAGTCATAATAGATAGACTTATTATACATAGACTGATATACTTCAAAACAGTTCTACAATGAAAGAGAGGGAAGTGGAACAGTAAGATTACATGGTGAAGAGGTGAAGAAGGTAAGAAGGAGTTTAAGAATGAGGTAAAGAAGTGAGTGCAGGCAGGTTGGAATTGGTGGGAAAAGGTGTCTGGAGTTATGTGTACAAGACAGTGGTGAGCTGGCCATGATGTATGGTTTAGAGACAGTGTCACTGAGGAAGAAACAGGAGGCAGAACTGGGGGTAGCAGAGATGAAGATGTTGAAGTTCTCTTTGGGAGTGACATGGTTGAACAAGATTAGGAATAAGTCCATCAGAGGGACAGCTCATGTTGGATGTTTGGAGAACAAAGTTAGGGAGGCCAGATTAAGATGGTTTGGACATGTTCAGAGAAGGAAGAGTGAGTATATTGGTAGGGGAATGTTGAACATGGAGCTGCCAGGCATGAAGCAAAGAAGGAGGCCAATGAGGAGGAACATGGACGTAATAAATGAGGATATGAAGCTAGTGGGCGCAAGTGTTGACAATGCAGAAGATGGGGAGAGGTGGACAGAGATGATGAATCTACCCCTAACACTGTAGGGTGTTTTTAAATTTTTGCTAGGGTTCTTCTTACTGTTCTCCTCGAGCAGTTCCAGGTTGCTGTATAATTGCTTTGTAAATCTGGCCTTGGCTAAAGCTTTTTTTTTTTCTCACTCCCTGAATGTCTACAATGAAAAAAATCATAAACAAAATATTAACAGCTATGAATTTCATATTTATTTAAAATTTACTAAGAAATATTTAAAAGTCATAAAAGTCATGAGAATCAAAATGTTGTTTTAACATTCTCACAAGAGAATATTCAATATTTAAATGGAGAGATGATCTTACCTGATAGCCATCTTGAAGTAACTCCCATGTGCTCCATTACTCATAATCAGTGATAATAAATAATTCATTCTCATGTTGAAATGACACATTGTGCAGGGTAGAGAGCAGTATTGTCTACATTCTGATGCTTTTATATATTAGAAAATTACACATTTTACATTTAAAATCATTAGTGCCGCTCTGTTTGTGTCTAATGGTTTTGTGAGAATCATCCATATGAGTTTCACTTTTTATATTGAATTACTGAAATTAATAAACTTTTCCATGTTATTCTATAGATAAAAAACAGAATCACTGATGTGGAAAAGGATCAACCCCCTTTTTAGAATGACTTGTAAAATTAATCACCTTCTCAAAGGTAGACAAAGCTATTTGGCTTTCAGTTGTGATCAGCTGGTTAGTTTGATAGATTTGATAGCTATGGGTAGCAAGGCATTGTCAAAAGATCTCCGAGATAAAGTTGTGCACAGGCACAAGTCAGGAGATAGTATATATATGAATATATATACATATATCTATCTATCTATCTATCTATCTATCTATCTATATATATACACACACACACACACACATACACAGGCTTTATAACCGCCTAGAAGCATAGTGAAGTCTATTATTATGAAATGGAAGACCCTCTGTAGTATACACAGACTGAATCAGGACATCATTCCAAACTGGATGAAAGAGCAAAAAGAAAACTGGTCAGAGAGGCTACCAAGAGGCCTACAGCAACTCTGAAGCAGTTACAGAAATTTATAACAAAGAGTGGCCATTATCGGCACGTTGGTGTACTCTGTACTCCGATTTCCTCCCAAAGTCCAAAGACATGCAGATAAGGCTAATTGAGTAGTGTGAGAATGAGTGTGTGAGTGAGTATATGAGTATTTGCCCTGCGATGGATTGGCACCCTGTCCACGGTGTACCCTGCCTTGTGCCCTAAACCTCCTGGGATCCTGAATACAGGATAAAGCATTATAGACGATGAGTGAGTGAGTGGCCATTATGTGCATGTGGGTTAAGGACATTAGGCGCATTAGGGGCAGTGGTGAGCGATTCGAGCCCCAACTCCACCAGGTTGCCACTGTTGCCACTTTTGCTCTGCCCCCAGTTACGCTGCGATATGTGAAAAAGGAATTTCACTGTGCTGTGATGTACATGTGACAAATAAAGGCTTAACTTAACATGTGACAAGAACACCACAAATTCTCCACAAATGTGGCTTGTATGGGATGGTTGCGAGAAAAAAATCTAGTCCACATAGACCACATACAGTCATGACTGAGCTTTGCAAAAATGCTCCTTGAATGTTCTGAGGACACATGAGACTAAAAATTAATTATCTAGTCACAACACCAAACTATGTGTCTGGCAGAAATATAATACAGCTTACCAGGCAAATCAAACCATTCCTACACAAAACATAGAGGTGGTAAAAAATGGAAGGGAAGAAAATACAGTAAAATTCTTGAGGAAAATCTGCTGCCTTCTGACATACAAACAGGAAAACTGACCACACAGTGGTGAAGGTCCATGCATGGCCAAGTCAGAGCCCAGAATTAAACCCCTTTGGAAACATCATTGAAGAAGACTGCAGTCTACAAACGGTCACCATCAAATTTAACATAACTTGAGCAGTTCTGCAAAGAAGAGTGGGCAAATATTGCACGATACTGACACAATGGGTTAATCCTTTTCTATGTCAGTGATTATGTTTGTGTTATATTTTTCTGCTGGATATATAAATACTATACTGCTGGACATATATTGTGCACACATTACAATTAAATACCTTAATTTAGCATCACATTGGCATGTTAACTTAATCATGTAAATAAACTTTATACACATAATATAATAAATAAATATTTTTCTCTGTCCTTTCCTGCCATTTGTTACAATTTTCCACTTCAGACTAAACTCATTCAGAAAATCAACTTCAGAACCTGAAGAAATGCTTCATTCATTTTTGACATAATCTTTAAAATTGCTACTTCTTTGACAACATCTGGTTGTAGTTGTCCACGGCTGATGTGAGGAAAACTCTACGCAGAGTTAACCCACGTAAAGCTACTGGACCAAACAACATCACAGGCAGAGGGCTCAGAGAATGTGCAGAACAGCTGGCAGATGTTCTCACCGATATCTTCAACATCTCTCTGAGCAACGCCATCGTTTTAAGTCTACCACCATCGTCCCCGTGCCAAAGAAGTCTTCTGTGTCCTGTCTCAATGACTACGGCCCTGTTACACTCACTCCCATCATCATGAAGTGCCTCGAGTGGCTCGTCATGAGACACATCAAAACCCTGCTGCCCCCCTCACTGGACCCCCTGCAGTTCGCGTATCGTTTTAACCGTTAGACGAACGACGCCATCTCCACCATTCTCCACCTGGCACTGTCACATCTTGACAAGAAAGACACTTACATCAGAATGCTGTACATAGATTTCAGTTCAGCATTCAATACAATCATCTCCTAAAACCTGATCGGGAAGCTAAGCTTGTTGGGCCTGAACACCTCCCTCTGCAACTGGATCCTGGACTTTCTGACCGAAAGACCTCAAGCAGTGCGGATCGGGAGCTACACCTCCAGCACCACCACACTGAGTACTGGGGCCCCCCAGGGCTGCGTGCTCAGTCCCCTGCTGTTCTCAATACTGACTCATGATTGTGTAGCGTCACACAGCTCCAATCAAAACATCAAGTTCACTGATGACAAGACCGTGAAGCCACCAGGTGGGTCTCATCAGCAAGAACGACGAGTCAGCATACAGAGAGCAAGTGCAGAGGCTAACGGACTGGTGTAAAGACAACAACCTGTCTCTGAATATCGAAAAGACAAAAGAGATGGTGGTTAACTTCAGGAGGACGCGGAGCGATCACTCTCCGTTCAGCATCGACGGCTCTTTTGTGGAGATCGTCAAGCGCATAAAATTCCTGTGCGTCCACCTGGAGGAGAACCTCACCTGGTCCCTCAACACCAGCTCTCTGCACAAGGAAGCCCAACAGCGTCTTTTCTTCTTGAGAAGGCTGAGAAAGACGCAGCTTTCACCACCAACCCTCACCACCTTCTATAGAGGAACTATTGAGAGCATCCTGAGCAGCTGCATCACTGTCTGGTTTGGGAATTGTACCATATCAGACCGCAAGACCCTACAGCGGATAGTGAGGACAGCTGTGAGGACTTATCGGGGTCTCTCTCCCTTCTATCGAAGACATTTACACCACACGCTACATCCGCAAAGCCACCAGCATTGTGGCTGACCGGACATACCCCTCACACTCACTCTTCACCCTTCTGCCATCTGGAAAAAGGTACCGAAGCATTCGGGTACTCACATCCAGACTATGTAACAGTTTTTACCTGCAAGCCACCCGTCTCCTCAACACAAAAGATTAACTAAATAACATACGGACTGAACTGATAAACACACGCATGCACAATCACTCTGATTTACAACTATCTTCATTTATTCATACCCACCTACCTGACCACCTACCTTGCAATATTTGCACAATATTTATCTCACTCTGCCATTTGCACAAAAATGTTTTGACACAATGTAAATTGTCTACTGCTGTTTTTTGTTTTTTCCCCACTACCAACTCATACCTCATCATACAGTCTGCTATTTGCACAAAAGATTTTTTTGACAAATGTCAATTTAACTCAACACATACCTCATCACTAAAGAAGGCATTTCAGTACTGAAACATGTTTACATTGTTGTGTTACGTTCTTTGTGTTATCATGTAGCTCTTGTTTGAACTATTGCACATGCACTTTGTTGTCTGTTGTCTAGTGTTGTCTCTGCTAGTATAAAAAGTCATAGTTTAGGTAAACTTAAAAATGTAAAATCTGCATTGCTAACTTATGTTGTGTTGTAAATGTATGTTGTTTGCATGTATGTAGCACCTTGGTCCTGGAGGAACGTTGCTTCACTGTGTACTGAACTGTATATGGTTGGAATGACAATAAAGCCTACTTGACTTGACTACAGGTGAAACTCAAAAAAGTAGAATATCGTGCAAAAGTTCATTTATTTCAGTAATGCAACTTAAAAGGTGAAAACCCCAAATCCATAATGTCAGAAAATTTTAATATTACATGCAATCCATAAAACAGTATAAAACATAGAACAATATCGGACCTCTGAAAAGTATGAATATGTACTCAGTACTTGGTTTGGGCCCCTTTTGCAGCAATTACTGCCTCAATGCGGCATGGCATGGAAGCTATCAGCCTGTGGCACTGCTGAGGTGTTATGGAAGACCAGGATGCTTCAATAGTGGCCTTCAGCTCTTCTGCATTGTTCGGTCTCATGTCTCTCATCTTTCTCTTGGTAATGCCCTCATAGATTCTCTATGGGGTTCAGATCATGCGAGTTTGCTGGCAAACCACGCACAGTAATCCCACGGTCATTGAACCAGGTTTTGGTGCTTTTGGCAGTGTGGGGTGCCAAGTCCTGCTGGAAAATGAAGTCAGCATCCCCATAAATCTCGTCTGTGGAAAGAAGCATGAAGTGTGCTCCAAAATCTCCTGGTAGACGGCTGCGTTGACCCTGGACTTAATGAAGCACAGTGGACCAACACTAGCAGATGACATGGCTCCCCAAATCAACACAAACTGTGGAAACTTCACAATTCTAGCAGTGTGTGCCTCCCCATTCTTCCTCCAGACTCTGGGTCCTTGGTTTCCAAATGAGATGCAAAAGTTGCTCTCATCAGAAAAGAGGACTTTGGACCATGGAGCAACAGACCAGCTCTTTTTTTCTTTAGCTCAGGCAAGACGCTTCTGATGTTGTTTGTTGTTCAGGAGCGGCTTGACAAGAAGAATACAACATTTGAAGCCCATGTCCAGGATCTGTCTGTGTGTGGTGGCTCTTGATGCACTGACTCCAGCCTCAGTCCACTCCTTGTGAAAGTCCCCAACACTTTGGAATAGCCTTTTCCTGACAATCCTCTCCAGGCTGTGGTCATCCCTGCTGCTTGAGCACCTTTTTCTTCCACACTTTTCCCTTCCGCATAACTTTCTATTAATGTGATACAGCACTTTGGGAACATCGAACTTCTTTTGTAATTAGATTTTTAGGCTTTCCCTCCTTATGGAGAATGTCAATTATGGTTTTCTGCGCAACTCAGGTCAGCAGTCTTTCCCATGATTCTTCTTCATACTGAACCAGACTGAGAGACCATTTAAAGGCTCAGGCACCCTTTGCAGGCGTTATGGCTTAATTGGCTGATTCGAGTGAGACACTTTAAGCCTAGAATATTGAACCTTTTCACAATCTTTTAAGTTTCTGAAATTGTGGATTCGAGGTTTTCATGAGCTGTGCAACATTATCATCTCAATTATGACAAACCACGGCTTGAACTATCTTGCTTTGCATGTAATGAGTCTATTTCATATATTACTTTCACCTTTTAAGTTGCATTACTGAAATAAATGAACATTTGCATGATATTCTAATTTTTCGAGTTTCACCTGTATGTATTGGTTCTAAATCTCTCAACATTCTCTTAGGGACTCAGCTTCTAAACATGTCTAATTGAATATTCTGCAGATTCTCACAGTGATGTTACCTGGAGGTACCGGATAGGATCTTCTGTGTATGAAAGGTTCTCCATCTCCATGTCTTTCTTCTTCAGCTCTGCAATCTCCTTCTGCAGTTTCTTCATGACGTCTTCAGCTTGACTCACAGCAGCTTTCTCTTGAGCTCTAATCAGCTCTGTGAGTTTAGAGCGACTTCTTTCAATGGATTTTATCAGCTCAGTAAAGATGTCCTCGGTTTCCTTTACTGCTCTTTCTGCAGAGTGCTGTTAGGAGAGACACACAGCGAGTGTTGAGTTTTAAACACCCTTTATTGTGAGACTTTTTAATTGTTTTTGTGCACATTATGCCCATACATATATACATATTTACACACACACACATACTACAGTATATACATGCATATCTATATACACACACACACACATTAATGTATTAACATATGTACAAAAATGTTTTTTTTTAACACATACACTGTACATAACTATATACATATACCGTGCATACACATGTATACATGCACCCATACCTGTACATAGACACATACACTAAAGTTTTAACATTCTGTACACAATTCTTTTCAATTTTTAGGTCCATTTGTTTATATTCCTGTTTGTTCAGTTACTGTCTTTCTCCTGAGTCACTGAGCTTTAAAAAAAAATAAAAAATTCCAACTTTTGGTAAAAGGATCAGGTAGGTGGTTTAACTGCTCTAGAAAGCGGTTTGCCTGTTCTTCAATGTCTGTGTGTGTGTGTGTATGTGTGTGTGTGTGTGTCCTGTGCTGCACTCCTGTGCTGGCAAAGACGGTGTATCCGCTATCCTCCTCTTTACATTCAAAATTCACGTTTAGTGTCTTGGTTCTTGGATGTTTAAAACTATTAAAACTTGCTGGCGGAAAGACAGGATGTGCCACATGTTGGAGCTTTTGCACCCGAGCTGGATAGCTCTCATGGGGATGACGAACTTCCCGAAATGGGCCAACTCTTTCATTATCGCCTCGTCCTTTATGAACGGAGGCACGTTGGATATGACCACCCGCGGCTCAGGGGCAGACAGAGGGGTGACTTTAACCACAGCTCTTCTCACACATATTCCACTTCTGGTCAGTGCACTCGTGAGGTCAACCCTGGTTACAAACACCACCTCAGCTTTATTCATTCGGGAGGTAGAGTAAATATTCTCATACTCGACCTGCTCCCCCATCGCAAACAAGACGTCTTCTAACCGCACGCCATCATCCGGAACGCATCGAACTCCATGCCAGAGAGACAAAGTCTCCACACCGCTGCCCCCCTTGCGCTCACTCACTTTACACTATATCTCTTATTTAAACTATAATATTTACTGATTAAAGAAAATAAATAAATAAATAAATAAATAAATAGAAAAAGAAAAATTGGCAGGGCACCAAGCAGCCTTTCACACGTTCCCTCACACCCAGCAGATACATAGAAGAAAGCTCATAAAAGCTCTGTTTTTTCATATGCTGTCTCCGGACTGCAACTGCACATTTTATTAGTTACAGCAAAAGGATCAGCTTTGAAACAGTGACACAGATGACACTGTCAAAAATAATAAATCAAACTTTGCTCTTACAGCACCGCAGACTCCCACTCCTCCTCAGGAAAAGCATTGATGCTTTCACATATTGCCGTCTATGTTTCATCCATTACCACTTGAGTGTCGATGCAGTGATAAGCCTCCTCCTCAGTGCTCGGGATGATTATTTTATTGTGTGTGCCATGATTGATGCCCACATCTCCAGGGAAATGAGTGATGCGCATGAATGCGGCTTTTTTTTTTTTGTTGTTGTTGATTTCACTCTGTGTGGTGGGAAACTATGAATCTGTGCATGATCTGTGCTGCAGGAGCAAAGTTTGATATATTATTTCTGGCAATGGAAATCTCCATTAAAAGGACCAATTATCACAAAGTGATTAATTATTATACTTTTTTTTCCAAATGTATCTTTTATGAGCACTGTGTCACAGATGGTTATTAAATGTCTCTCCTATGCGTATGTCTCTGCCTGAACGTTATTTCTTCGCTCCTCCTAACCAGTTAGGACACCTCCGAAGCTCTCCTACATTTTGGTGTGGATAGGAATGATTTCCTGTTTTAAGAATTTTTATAAATTGCTCTTACTCCTACTCCTAAAAGTAGGACAAAAATTGCATCATTCTGAGATTTTTCTACCCACTTAGGAACAATTTCCTAATCAGAGATGCTTATACCAATGTAATCCGGGACCAGAATTATTACTTATGAGATGGATGAAATGCAATTTAACCAAACCTGAACCAGCTCTTTCAGCTCCAACTCACCTTGTGAGTCTCCACAGATTTCCTAAGCTCCTGAAGCTTCTTCTCTCTCTCTTGGATTACCTGCTTGGATTTTCCCTGCATCTCCAACAACTCCTTCTACACCGAAACACAGCACATAACTCAATTTGTTAAAGGTATAAGCTGTCCACAAGGGTATGCCCTTCGTTGTTACCTGTTTTTCAGCTCTTTCTGCTGCAGCTGATACTGTATCATGTCCTTTATGTTCATCCATGGTACACAACATGCAGATACACTGCTGGTCAGTGCGACAGTAAACCTCCAGCAGTTTGTCATGCTGAGAGCAGATCTGCTCCTGGAGGCGTCTGGAGGCTTCGACCAGCTTGTGCTTCTTAAAGGCAGGAGATTTATAGTGAGGCTGAAGGTGAGTTTCACAGAAAGAGGCCAGACACACCAGACACGACTTGATGGCTTTGTGTTTCCTCTCAGTGCAGGAATCGCACTCCACATCTTCAGGTCCAGCTGAACACTGAGCAGGAGGTGTAGCTTGGAGTCTCGTCTTCTTCAGAGTCTCCACTACTTCAGCCAGAACAGTGTTTTTACTCACAGCAGGTCTTGGAGTGAAGATTTGTCTACACTGAGGACAGCTATAGATTCGTTTCTGATCCTCCCGATCCCAGCAGTCATTAATACACTTCATACAGAAACTGTGTCCACATGAAATAGCCACAGGATCCTTCATCAGATCCAGACAGATTGGACAGTTGAACTGATCCTGGAGCCCTGAAATATTCGCCTCTGCCATTTTACTGAAATCAAACACACTCACAATGACTTGCAGCCACACACACACACACACACACACACACACACACACACCAGAAGTCGTGTTTGAAAACAGCTGTGCCAGCTAGAGGGTAAAGTATAAAACAGATCCTCACGCTGTATGACCTCGCACTGAACTTTCACATTTGCTTCAGATAAAAGTCGGGTTGCCAGGTGTTTAAAAATAAACACCTTAATTTCTGTTTCAAAACATACTTGTACCTGTGGCTTGCTTTTCCGGACGCCAATGGAAATCCGGTTTTCTATAGTTCTTTAAGACTGTGTGTAAAAAAAAAAAAATAAATTAGTTTCGGTATGAACTTCTCTGCTCTGTTTCTGGCTAACGTCTCTGTAATTTTACAGCGCGTGAAACAGCGCCCCCATGTTATGTGATGGAAATGTGGTGAAAGCTGGTATTGCACTTTAACCGAGGAGGAGGAGTGGTGTGACGTCATCACTTTCGTGCAAATGACTTGTTTCACAGAAATCAGCCGTTTTTTAACAACCAAATGCATGATTTTCAAGACCCATAAAGTTGTTTCAGTGCAGCAAGGAAAAAAAAAAGGTTTGTGCTTGCAATTTACACTGTCATCTATTTCATTTATACACTTCAGGGATAGAAAATATATTTAATGTAAGTGTAAAAGCACATGCCTTGTGTTGCTTTACTGCAATTTGGAAAATATGCCCCATCACTGCCCCAGATTATATAAATGGCAGTGGTCCATGACATATTATCACATATTCATTTCAAATTTAGAGCTCTATGCTTAATAAATATGCCAGGTATAAGTATTATTATTAACATTTAACAGAATTATAATGTACAATACACATACCAGATAATATTAACCCCTTTATTCAGATGTTTTGCAGTTACATCTGTAAAAGATCTTGAGGCATCCAGAGAAGGAGCACCTCCAGCTGGATCCTGCTTTATGATGGTTTGGATCTACACATGCTGCTCCTGAGCTTCTAGTGATCCAGACCCCCCTCTGCCCTCTGCACCTGCTGACTCATCCGTGTGCTGAACTGGATTCCATGATAACTTGGACAACCTTTGTTGTACTGAGCTTCCAGCAACCTAACACACATGATGTTGTTATACAATTTCTGTTATCCGTTATCACCCAAATGAGGATGGGTTCCTTGTTGGGTCCGGTTCCTCTCAAGGTTTTTTTTCCTTTTGCCATCTCAGGGAGTTTTTCCTCGCCACCATCACCCTCGGCTTGCTCCTCAGGGACAATCTCACAATCGCATTATTATCTAAACACATTTTTTCTCACTCATACACACGTCCATAAATTTTATTTTCATTTTGTGAATCTGCTTTGAGACAAAAAGCGCTATTTAAAAAAAAAAAAAAAAAAATAATATATATATATATATATATATATTATATATATATATATATATATATATATATATATATATTATATTTTTTTTTTTGAGACAAAAAGCTATTTAAAAAAAAAAAAAAATATATATATATATATATATATATATATATATATATATATTATTTATTTATTTTTTTTAAATAGCTTTTGTCTCAAAGCAGATTCACAAATTATTATATATATATATATATATATATATATATATAAAGCCAGAATATTATGATGGAAGAGGTGTTTAGCTGGCTTTAAGCAGCACATTTAAAACTTTAAAGAAATAAAATGTTTTACAGAATATTTACTGGATATCTTACACACATGAAACTCAATTACTTTGCAGTGAGTGTGAGAGAATCTTACAGCTGCCTCAGGCCCTGCGCCTTTTACTCTTCATAAAGGTTATACTGTATATACTATACCTGACCAAAAAAAAAAAAAGTTGCACACTAGAAAGATTTCATTGACTGCCTTCAGCTTTGATTATGGTGCACAGTGTCATGGCAAATTCGTGTCTGCAATTGCTTCTTCATGCTTCCAGTACCACTCTTTCATAATTAGAATCCTGGAATATGCCTTTTCCATTATGGAAGAAAAATGTGCAACCCCAGATAATAACACTGCCTTCAGAGGCTTATACAGTGGACACTATGCATGATTGGTGTATCACTTCATGTCCTTCCCTTCTTACTCTGATGTGCCCAATTGCTCTGTAATAGGGTCAATCTGGATCAGACCATATGACCTTTTTCCATTGCTTCAAAGTCCAGTATTTGTGTCTTACTAGCAAGTAGGTCTCTTATGGCCACACAGCTTTTTAGTCCAAATCCTGTGAGTTGCTCACACTTTTACTATAGAACATAGCTGTGATTTCTAATATATACCATGAAATCTGAATTTACGGTTAAAAGAGGTGCTAGTGCAAGTGAAGGGGGCCATCATTATGGATGAAAAACAAAACAGATCTATTAAATATCATAAACTCACACTACACTAGACAATCCAACAAAAAGGAAGGAATTCACTAGTGAGCTCTAAACCAAAATGTCTCAAAGACCATGGAAGACGAATAAACTGAATGATCATATTATTCTTACCTAGATGAAGGAAAACAATGTGATTTTAATTTAAACGGGGAAGTGCATTTTCCTCTGGGTTAGGAAAATAGGTTTCCCCTTCTGTACTGGCTGTGAAAGTATCAGGGGTGTTTAAAATACATACAAATGCATTGCATGTACCTGTAGCAAATATAATACAATGAACCCAATCGTACCTAACTGATGAGGTTTTGATTTATCATCATTCTGAACTTTAATTTTGTTCTTTTCCCATGAGCTCTGGATTTGTTTGTATCAATTATTTGTTTAATTCAAGAAGTTCATAAAAAAGACATTAAAATGAAAGAGAAACCAGCAAAATCCATGTTCATGTGTACAACATTGGGTAGTAGGTGACATCATTATTTGAATCAGCACAAAAAAGATTTAAATGAAAGAAATTAAAAAAGATATTGTTTGTATTTTGATGTAAACCCTACAATACATTACTTGAAATGATGGCGATTTCATACATAGTGTTTTGTGAAATTACTTTGAATATAGTTTAACTGCCATATAAACAAACAAACTAATTCTCATCCATATTCTCCTGTTCTGGCCCTCAAGAGTGATTAAAAACCTACTTGCATTTTTTTTAAACTAATACTTGGAGAGTGTAGTTCAACTGTTCATTCCCAATACTGATGTGCAGCAGGTCTCAATATTTTCTGTTTCAATGCTTATTATTATCATTATTATTATTAGTAGTAGTAGTAGTAGTAGTAGTAGTACTAATAGTAGTAGTTGTTGTTGTTGTATCAAATAGTAAATAAAGATATAATAAAAGCTAATTTCCTTCCCCCCCCCCCCTTTTTTTTACTTGCATCTGGTCAGAATCACTGTAAGATGTATTCAACCATAATATTTTATCTCCTTGAAAAACTTGAACTGAAAGTAAGAACTTCTGTACATTTTACTCAAGTGAAGATTTTAATGGGAGACCTTTATTTTTACTGGAACTATATTTTAACTAGAGTATCTCCACTTTCAGTCAAGTACAGAATGTGTGTACTTCATCCACTACTAGTACTGTAGCTATACAGCTAGCATATATAATTTAATTATATATACAATAGATTAAATTCATCTATTTTATTCTTAACATTTTTAAACCATAGATTGCATCATCTTTTATTCTTTGCATTATTATTATGATTATTATACATTTTAAAATATATAAATTGCTTGCCATTAGGAAAGTATGGAAACTATTACAATGAGACAAATATACACAACATTTCTTTAAATAACATTTCTTTCAGCCAAACTTGTTATGTAACAAAAATGGATAATATGTAAAAAAAAATAGATATATATATAACTAATAAGTAAATGCAGATTAAATTGCTTCTTAGCTCATCAAATGCCTCAGCTATGCAGGTCAACTTTGCATATCTGCATGCATCACTACCATGCATATCTGTTTGGGCAGGCTGATTTATGCTTTAGCATCAAGTCTACACGCATCCTACAGCATTGTGAGCATTTGTACATGAACGTCTCGTGCTGCAAATACATAGTCAAACTGCTAATGGAACAACAGAGCACAGACACCTGCTCATTACCAACTTCCATTATCTAGCTACTGTAGTTAAACAGCAAGTCACAGCAATAAAAAAAAAAAACATTTTATCGGAGTTGTTTACATTCATCATCTGTTAAACAGTCACCTCCATTCAGCGCAGCCAATCACATGGATGTACATGAAAGCAATGTAATGTCAGTATCTTCACTTGATATCTTTTTAAACTGCTCTTTAAAACATACTTCCAGCCTATTTTGCAACTGAGACACAGTCTTTATTGCTTCTTCAAAATGGAGGAAAGAATTGGTGGTGGTGGTGGTGGGTAAATCTGCAGTTTCAGGAGGGGTCACAAGAGAGGGTGAACTCTAAACAGAGACAAACAGAATAAAAGATAATGAAAAAAAAATAATTAAAAAGCAAAAGGAATTAAAAGTTCATGTACACAGTAGACTACATCAGACACATGGTCTGATGTAGAGTGTTTTTGGGTTTCTATTAAAACAGTGTGCCCGTTTATCTGACACAAATGATACTTTAAAAACCATTGACATATTTTAGTCCAGGAGCCATGTGGGACATGCATAGTCACATAATTTAAACAGAAGAATTAAAAAAAAAAAAAAAATATATATATATATATATATATATATATATATATATATATATATATATATATATAAGAAAAAAAAACTTTTGCACACATCTTTGCCTCTCCTTGAAACACAAAAAAATTAACTAGACATTTCACTTGAAATCTATGAATCATATAAACTGTATTTCTCTCGGAAACATTTTCGCATGAAATCGATGGCTGAAAGGACCATGCATGTCTCATGCAACTATGTAAATTTAAGTTTATGCTGAAAAAAAAAAAAACAGTTTTAAGTGTAAATTCATCAAATTAATTATTTATATAATAACAAAGTAAAAAGGAGCTGCTTGAGGTTGCTAGCAAGACAGGTTACAAAAAGTACAAGGGGTTAAAATAACATGTACAGGAATGCAATCATGATCATAAATGAAACAAATCAATGATACATTATTACCGTTAATTATTACTACTACCATGGTCATGTTACAATCCCATTCTCTAACAGTATTAGCTGCTTGCTTGTAGCCTAGTCACAGACTTCTAATCTTTTTTCTTTTCTTTTCTTTTTTTTTTTTATTTACAAAATGTTTTACAACAAGGCCGCAGTGCTAACCGCTACGCCGAGATGCCACTTTGCTATATTCTTGCTAAAGCATTAAATTATTTTTTACTTTAAGAGCACTTTGCACTAAAATTCATTATTTAAATACATATTAAATTCTAAGCAGTTCACATCTGAAGCAATTTTATAGAAACTTTTAGTGACCAAAAATATGTTACCTGGAGGACTAAGGTGCAATCCTCAGAGTGGAAAAGACCCTGCTATCTCTGTGTCTCTCCTCTTCAACTCTGCAATCTCCTACTCCAGTTGCTTCAAAACTTCTGCAGCCTGACTCACCGCAGCTTTCTCCTGAACTCCGATCACCTCTTTCACCTCAGAACATCTTTTCTCAATGGATTTTATCCGCTCAATAAAGATGCTCTCGGTTTTCTGCACTGTTATCTGCAATGTCATCTATTAGGAAACACATAGCTTTCTTAATAGCATTTTTACTAGACGCCACACACTGAGAACATGACTAGAGTGAAGGAGAAAACTGACTGATGCTGAAAACAAAGTCTTACAGCTCCAAACTCACCCTGTGAGCCTCCACAACCTTCTCCAGCTCCTGAAGCTCCTTCTCTCTCTCTCTTGGATTTTCTGCCTGAATTTTTCACGAAACTCCAACAACTGCTTCTAAAAAGAAACACAGACATGTAATTTCCCTCTCAGTGTGTTAGAGACTTCACTGGCTTCATACTAAAGACATTCTACTCTAGCAATGTTTAAAGGTTTGTGTCCTTGAGTGTCCTTGAGTGGGCTTGAAACTATGACACAATGTTACCTGTTTCTCAGCGCTTTCTGCTGCAGCCGATACTGTATCATGTCCTTTATGTTGATCCATGGCACATGACATACAGATACACTTCTGGTCAGGCACAAGTTTGTCATGCTGAGAGCAGATCTGCTCCTGGAGTCGTCTGGAGGCTTCAACCAGCTTGTGCTTCTTAAAGGCAGGAGATTTATAGTGAGGCTGGAGGTGAGTTTCACAGAAAGAGGCCAGACACACCAGACACGACTTGATGGCTTTGTGTTTCCTCTCAGTGCAGGAATCACACTCCACATCTTCAGGTCCAGCTGCACACTGAGCAGGAGGTGTAGCTTGGAGTATCGTCTTCTTCAGAGTCTCCACTACTTCAGGCAGAATGGTGTTTTTACCCACAACAGGCCTTGGATTTTTCTACACTGAGGACAGCTATAGATTCGTTTCAGATACCAGTAGTCATTAATGCACTTCATACAGAAATGTGTCCACACAGTAGACTCACTGGATCCTTGAATAGACCCAGACAGATTGGACAGACGAACTGATCCGGATTCAATGAAATATTCGCCTCTGCCATTTTACTGAGATACAAATTCACAAAGTCACTAACAGAAACTCACACGTCCTGTAAAAGTTGTGCGAATATATTGAATGATTTAGTGTTTTGATCTAAATATATTCACAATATACTATGGAAATGAGACCATAATGAGAATAAAGGCAGATATAAATGAGAGGCATGAAACACGAATATATAGTTTTGTTGAACAAAACAAAAATTCTCAATTAACAGCATACAGCAGTTTAATTAGGCTTTATTGTCACTTCAAACATATTCAGTTAGTACACAGTGAAACGAAACAATGTACCTCCAGGATCAAGGTGCTACATGCAACATAAATTTACAACACAATTTAACAGTAAAACTAAACTAGCTAACCAAGGGACCTAGTTAGCTGGGTAGGGAGACAAGACAGATTGACCTGACAACATAAATTAGCAAAAACTAACTAGCCAACTCAGAGAGGAAGTCTATCTATTTTTTTTTTTTAACAGAGAACAGACAACAAAGGGCAAATGTGCAAACAAGTGCAACAAAGTGCCAGTGCGACAAACACGACATAACATAATATTCTGTGGTGTTGAGGTAGTGAGTTGAGGTAGTGGAGAAACAGTAAACATTCCTTAACGTAGCAGCAAGAATTAAGAATTATTTTTTTTTGCGGTCTGATAAGGCACAATTAGCAAACCAGACAGTGATGCAGCCGCTCAGCATGCTCTGGATAGTTCCTCTATAGAAGGTGGTCAGGATCGGTGGTGGAAGCTCGGCCTTGCTCAGTCTTCTCAGGAAGAAGAGACACTGTTTGGCTTTCTTGTGCAGGGAGCTGGTGCTGAGCCACGTTTTTTTTTTTTTTTCTTTTTCTCTTGTGGTGGATTTCCAACAAATGTGTCCAAAGTCTGCAACTCCTGAAGTTGCTTAGTATCTAATGAAACCAAATAAATAAATAAATAAATAATTTGAGATTTATCTAAACACCATTCAGCTACTCCATTCCCAACTTTCTGAAGGCTGAGAGGTGGGCTTGAGCTTGCTCATGGGCTGGTGCTTACCTGACTGATGATGTGGTGCTGATGGACACTCCGGGACATTCTTCTGCAGTTTCTTTGTTTAGATTCTTGTTACCCTTAAAGGTTTCTGAGGTGGCGTGCTTCTGAAAAGAATCCAGTTAATTAGGAGTCGGCGAACCCGCCGGCGGGTCCAAGTGCATTTTCTTTCTGGTAACCATTAAAAGAACTTTAAATGCTCCATCATATACAGTACAGACCAAAAGTTTGGACACACCTTCTCATTCAAAGAGTTTGAATTTGTATTATGGCAAGAAAAAAGCAGTTAAGTAAAGAAAAATGAGCGGCCATCATTACTTTAAGAAATGATGGTCAGTCAGTCCGAAAAATTGGGAAAACTTTGAAAGTGTCTCCAAGTGCAGTCACAAAAACCAAAGCGCTACAAAGAAACTGGCTGGAAAAGGAAGACCCAGGAAAGGAAGACCAAGAGTCACCTCTGCTGCGGAGGATAAGTTCATCCGAGTCACCAGCCTCAGAAATCGCAGGTTAACAGCAGCTCAGATCAGAGAGCAGGTCAATGCCACACAGAGTTCTAGCAGCAGACACGTCTCTAGAACAACTGTTAAGAGGAGACTGTGTGAATCAGGCCTTCATGGTAGAATATCTGCTAGGAAACCACGGCTAAGGACAGGCAACAAGCAGAAGAGACGCGTTTGGGCTAAAGAACACAAGAAAGAACACAAGAAAGAAAACGCTTTGAATGAGAAGGGGTGTCCAAACTTTTGTTTGGATTATTTATGTATACTCACTATATGAACAAAACATTGTGCTTTTGTAAAATAAAGAAAATAAACTTTCAGTCGTCTCAGGCCATGTCCACACGTAGCCGGGTATTTTTAAAAACTGAGATTTTTCACTCCGGTTCTCGCCTTTCGTTCACACGCAAACGCCGTTTTGGTCGTTGAAAATGGAGCTTTTGGAAAACTCCGGCCAAAGTGAAGGTTTTCAAAGTGAAGATTGTACTATAAGCTCACTGCTGCTACATACCTGTACTGTATAAAACTCTGACTACACAGACCCCGCAGGCAGCGACTGCGGTTTGGGACGAGACCCGGTCGGACGTCTACAAAGCGCAACCGTTGATGACATTTTTCCTAGGCTTCTGATTGGTCCCCTGTTGCTTAAGGAGGCTCCTAACAGCGCTTAACAGGGCGTTTTGCGTCTTCATGTGGACAAAGATAAAAATAAAAAAAAAACTACATTTTTAAAATACCCGGCTACGTGTGGACATGGCCTCAGTCTCCGTGAATTATCTTTCTGCAACCCGTCATTAAAATTAAGTGAAACTCCGCGAATACTTCAAACACCGACATGAGAAATATATCTATTTAAAGCTTAAAGGGTCTACTTTTAAATAAAGCAAGTTAAATAAAAAATAAATATTCTAATTTTATCTGTATGAATCCGAGGAGAGGCACAGTCTTTCCGTCGCACTTCATTATCTGATAATGACCGGAGACAGGACACGCCCACATGCTGTTCACAGGGAAAACAGCTGTAGAAGCACGCTACATACAAGACCACGCCCCCAATTAGTGATTGATGATGATGATATACAGTAGTTTATCAGCCATATAAATGATCAGCCACTTGTTTGATAGAAAGCGAGGACTCTGGATTCTGGATGGAAGGGAACTGGATTTTGGTCATTTTAAACTGGATGGACACACAATAAGCATCTGTCCATACCTGTGAGTGTGTACAACCAGCACATGGACTGACCTTGGGTTACAGAAGTGTTGCTCCAGCTAGTAACAGTGTCTGTGTGCAGTGTAAAGCAGTGTATGGTAAGAAGCAAAAAACACCATGGAAACGCCAGGTTATGTAATGTTCACTTGTGTTATCAGTTAAACAGGAACTGCTTTTTGAAAGTGGCACAACGATGTATGACTGTGGTGTAAGAGTGGACTAAACACCTTTCTTTTTTTTCTTTTTTTTCATTTTATTTTGCACGGCCATATTTATGCCGTAAATGTACCTTCTGTGTATAAGATGATCTGTGTACCTCTCCATTAAATTCTGAACATTTTCTTTGCACTATGTAAGTGAGTAGGTTATGTATAGGATGTAAGAGTGAGTTATTCTGCTGGTCAGTTAACAATCATATTGGTCTTTATTTATAGAATATAATTCACTGATGTCTCTAAAGTAACATATTTAGCTAACTACTGTTACAAACTGAACACTCTATAATAAAACTATTGGTTTGCAAATAACATTAACTATTTAATAAATAAATGAATGAATGGTAAAAAGTAACTTAATATGTCAAACCACACTGGTTAACTTGGGACCTTCCTAATAATAATACTGTAACTAGCTGACTTATTTTTTACCATTAAAAAGCAAACAAACAAAAAACAACACACACACAAGTGTTAGTTACCTAGACATGCTAATCCACATGCTAAACCACCCACAGGTAGAATTTGAATTTCTTTTCCAATTTAAGAACAAATGTAAGCTGTGTAATTGTCAGCTAAAATATACTACAGGTTTTTTGACCATAGACTATGTGGTTTTAATTTTAAAATATGTTTTTACATTTTGACTCCTTGTCAATAATAACTACGATCTCCACCTTCACCGTCTGCTTTGTCTTCTTTGTTTGATCTGCAGCAGACAAAGTGCTACCACCACCTATAGGTCTGGATGAATGATGCTTGGTAGAGTGTTTTCTTGTGACTGGTGATGCCCTGCACATTTCTCTAACTCACTGGACACTTAAACATTTGCAGGCTTAGAGCATGTATGGGAGAAATTGTGGGAAATTATGTCTTTATTAGGATCTACATGTACTGTAGTCGTACAATCACGTTGGCAATGAGAAAATGCTGAACATTCCGTCATAAATGTATAATCAAAAATAGGTTTGGCCTTAAATGATAACTGTATACAGAAATCACTGAACACAAACATTACCTCCTTCACTTCTATATTGTATTTTAGTTCTTTATCGGAAATGACATTTATACAGAATACATTCAATTTTTTAAAATAAATAAGTTTCAATAATGTTTCAATAAAACAATTATAAGTATAAATATAATAGTTGTTGTCTGCATTGCAGTGTATATACATACATGGGTAATTCATATATTGCAATATATTAATAAATATAAGCACTATTTTCCTTTATATAGAAATTTATTATTTAATATATTGCATTATATTTTACAATATAATGACGTATATCGTTTTTCCGTATGGGATACCGACTAAACAGAATTAAATTTAGGCTTAATTTTGATTCTTATAAGATTCAGAGGTAAGTTTTTGATTATAGTAAAGTGCATTTCAGGAGCAACTCATATGCCATAGCCTGATTTTACAAAATCTGTAAAACAAAAGATAAATAAAAAAAAGATTTATCTTTTATTGAAGATATATATATATATGTATATATATATAGATAGATAGATAGATAGATAGATAGATAGATAGATAGATATAGATATATAGATATATAGATATCACTTGTGCCTGGTACATCCTGCACCATTATATTAGTTTACAATTAGGCTGCCTTCACGTTGAACATAATAAAGAGATGTGGAGTGTTATAAAAAAAAAAAGAAACAACATTTAAAATGCATCGAAAAATTGTATTACACATTAGGGCTGGAACGATTCCTCGAGTAATTCGATTACAAAACATGATCGAGGCAAAATCTTCTGTCTCGAAGCTTCATTTAATCAATTTTAAAAGCTTATGTAAAAGCTTATGTTTTTTATTATTTGTTGACAGCACGCTTTTGACACAGCGCGCTTCCGGGTTCCGCCAATAAACACCAACGAAGAACAAGCAGTTACGTCACCCACAAAGTGGAAGGAGACGCAAACAGTTAGCTGTGTAGTGATTTGAGGGAGTGATTTGATTGGCAGTTATTAAGCCTCTTCTTAAAAAATCTTATTTAGACCCAAATGATATAATAAATTACAGACCGATTTCAAACCTTCCGTTTATATCAAAGATATTAGAAAAGATAGTATCAGCCCAAATATGCACATTCTTGCAGGAAAACGATATCCTCGAGGAATTTCAGTCAGGTTTCAGGCCCCATCATAGTACAGAAACTGCACTAGTTAAAATTGCAAATGACTTGTTTTTAGCTTCAGACCAAGGCTGCATCTCAATTCTTGTCTTACTTGATCTTAGTGCTGCATTCGACACTATAGATCATGATATTCTAATAGATCGCTTACAAAATCACATTGGTATTCAGGGACAGGCGTTAAAATGGTTTAGATCCTACCTGTCTGATCGATTCCATTTTGTAGATCTGAATGGAGAACAGTCTGGTGTAATGCCAGTGAAATATGGGGTGCCACAAGGGTCAGTTTTAGGACCGCTGTTGTTCTCAATATACATGCTTCCCTTGGGTAACATCATCAGAAGACATGGGATTAGTTTCCATTGTTATGCTGATGATACTCAGTTATACATTTCCACAAAACCAGATGAAATACCCAAATTGTCTAGACTAACTGAGTGTATTCAAGATATAAAAGACTGGATGACCGATAATTTTCTTTTACTAAATTCAGATAAGACAGAGATATTACTTATTGGCCCAAAAACCAGTACACACCAGCTCTCACAATTCAGCCTGCGTTTAGAAGGATGTACTGTTACCACCAGCTCGACAGTGAAAGACCTGGGTGTGATATTAGACAGTAATTTATCCTTTGAAAATCATATCTCCTACATCACAAAAACAGCTTTTTTCCACCTTAGAAATATTGCCAAGCTTAGGAACATTTTATCTGTATCTGATGCAGAAAAGCTGGTTCATGCATTCATGACCTCCAGACTGGACTACTGTAATGCATTACTGGGTGGCTGTCCTGCATCCTCAATTAACAAGCTACAGTTAGTCCAAAATGCAGCCGCCAGGGTTCTCACTAGATCCAGAAAATATGATCATATAACCCCAATATTATCATCCTTGCACTGGCTACCTGTTCAGTTTAGAATTAATTACAAAATAGCATTACTTACGTACAAGGCTCTAAACGGTCTAGCTCCCACATACCTAACCAGTCTTCTGATACGTTACAATCCAGGACGCTCCTTAAGATCAGAAAACTCCGGACTACTGGTAGTTCCCAGAATATCAAAATCTACAAAAGGAGGTAGGGCCTTTTCATATTTAGCTCCAAAACTTTGGAATAGCCTTCCTGACAGTGTTCGGGGCTCAGACACAGTTTCCCAATTTCAAAGTAGACTCAAGACGCATCTCTTTAATCTGGCATACACATAATTAATTTCTTTACCTGATACTCCAGTACATCTATCCTGAATGGCAACCACGCTAATTCTTTTCACCTGCTCTTTATTTTTCCACCCATCCCGAGGCATCTGGAGATCGTGCCAGCTTCAGTAGACAGAGGCCGACCCTGCTTTGACCCAGAGGCATCCAGAGAAGGACCAACTCCAGCTGGATTCTTCTTCATTTTGGTTTGGATCTACACATGCTGCTCCTGAGCTCCCAGTGATCCAGACCCCCATCTGCCCTCTGCACCTGCTGACTCATCCCTGTGCTGAACTGGACTTTGTGTTAATTTAAATTAACTTCTGTTTATGGAACTTTCATCTGCATAACACACATGATGTTATACAATTTATGTTATCTGTTATCACCCAGATGAGGATGGGTTCCCTGTTGAGTCTGGTTCCTCTCAGGGTTTCTTCCTGTTGCCATCTCAGGGAGTTTTTTCTTGCCACTGTCGCCGTCACCCTTGGCTTGTTCATCAGGGACAATCTCATTATCTAGTCACATTTTTCTTACACATATATACATTTCCATAAGTCTTCTTTTCATTTCTGTGAAGCTGCTTTGAGACAATGACCATTGTTAAAAGTGCTATAGAAATAAAATTGAATTGAATTGAATCTGTTGCGGGCTGCAAAATGGAAGAGAGCAATAAAATTATCAGCGAGGCCAAGAGAAGAAGAAAGCAGAAATTGTCAGTAAAGGCTTATGTTATGCCTGAGATATAGATTTGGAAAATAAAATTAATTTTAATGTGTGCCTTAGTTTTTTTTTTTTTTTTTTTTTATCCTTAAAGTTATTTGAAAAACTTCTGATCCCAAAAGTCATTAATGCACACCACACAGAAACTGGGTTCACAGAGATTAAACAGCTGAAACGATCCTGAAATCCTGAAATATTAATTTCTGCCATTTTATTGAAGGATTTTTATTGAAAAAGTCACACGCACAGCTAACAAACACACAACCACTTACAGCAGCACACACTTTTTAGTTCAGTTTACAAAAGCCAACCATGGTTATGTCTAAGAAAAAAGTATGGAACAGATCTACACTTTGTAGTCTCTCTCAGACTGAACAGAGACAGATTAGTTTCAAATTAATTTCCCATGTTGTAGGAATAAAAACAAAATGAAACAAAAAGCAAACTCATTCTGTCCATTCTTAAGGGAGATCAGAGGCTGAGTGTTTGTTCTAAATAATGAAGACCATGCCCCACTACCTCCATAGTACTGCAGGCCTCGTCATCAATTTTAAAGCAGAAGCTGGTGAAAATTTTAAGGCAACCACAAATGTCTTATGTTGAATTATATGAGGAATCTTATAACATGCCTTAATGATATAAAATTAGTCTCATATTTGTTTTTTAAAAAAGGAATGAGTACATGCATTTATTTGCAGTTACAGTGAGATTTATTCATTCTGGTTAAGTACATTACAGCAGTAGGTTAGATGCCATTGCTGTATACAGGTGCTAAATTAGCTTAGGCTCTACATGCAAACAAGCAAATGCTATAAAATACAGCAGCAACAGCTTTGTCTATATAAAGAAACCTGACTTGCATACATGATAATGTCCTGTTTGATTTTCTATTTGAGTTTATTTCAGACATGTTGAGTCTAAAATAAAATAAAAATATGAAATCATGCAAGGAAACACTGATGGTTCCAGACTTTTGGACCACCGTGTATTTCAAAATCTACAATCCTGGTGTGCCATGAATCTTGATTTCTATTAGTTTACAAGAACCAATGTTAAATCTAATGAGAAGGTTGTACAAGGTCAAAGAATACAGATGTGAATATACAATACATACAATACAAATTTTACAAAAGTGAAAAATACAAAACACCTGGGTATTACAAAGCTGTCTTTCAGACATTTGCATAGGTGGTTCCCTAAAAGCATTCACATCTATTCAGAGTGCATGAAGAATGTATTGAAGCATAATATTTACACCACTAAAAATATTTTACAACAAGACTTTCCATAAATGCTGATATATAGGTATAACAGCACTGTTTATGTTTAACTATATGTATCCCTTCACTTCACAGGCTTTTTAATAATTGTTAACTCCTGAACAAGGGAACCATTTGGTGTGTGGGACAGGGGATTATTCACCCTACAGTGCCCTAGCTTCCCATTTTAGGTTATTTGGGATTCAACCCTGGAACCCAGGAGTAAGCTGATATTGTAAAACAGAATAAGTGGAACACGAAAGGATGCATTGACGGTATGAATGAAGATTCTGACCCACGAGCGTCACTAGACCCTTTTTGACTGGGGTATGTGTCACCGTATTGGTTTGCAGTGGGAATCACTTTTTCTAATCTGTAATGACAAAGCAATACAATTTAAACCAATATACAAGCTGAGGCGCACCTTGTGGTCGGGGTCCATACACTACGGCACACACAT
Source organism: Clarias magur (assembly GCA_013621035.1). Lineage (NCBI taxonomy): Eukaryota > Metazoa > Chordata > Actinopteri > Siluriformes > Clariidae > Clarias > Clarias magur. Next base: position 346,182 of record QNUK01000185.1, on the reverse strand, counting down.
GCATGCATGGCTGTGTAAATGTTGTAGCTGATGAAATGCAGTGCAAAGCTAAATATATACATCAATGCACAAAGCTGGAACATGTATTTAACATGACATACCCACCCACATGTTTATCGACCAGTAAACACTGTCTAAGTGACAAAAACGTGATCACCACCCGAGTTTGAACAAAATAAAGAGAGGGAGGGAAAAAAAGAAAGGGAGATAAGATGTACAGAAAAAAAAGTTTAGTGTTTAGGGGGAAAATTCCGGAGGGTGTCCTTCTGAGGTTGGCTGAAAGTCGTGGTTTCCATGTTAGCGGGAAGTCGGGAATAAGGGCTTGGTTGCTGAGGACAGTGATCGGTCATAGGTTTGGGCTGGATCTTGGAATATGAGTGAAAGAGCACAGATGAACCGTGCGCTGTGGATGAGCGAGGGAAAGCACTGAATGAGTTCATGAGCTTAACACTATCCTTATGCCCTTCTCCGAGTCCTTTTATCATTTTCTTCTTGAGAGATGAAGTGGGTTGCTGTTGAGTCCCATCCCGCTGTGGTGAATTCGAAAGGACCACTCCGCAAGCGTGTGCTGCTCTGGTTTCCAAAACAGAGAGGGTGTCTGTATGAGACGCAGACCACAAGCAATGAGAAAACAATGAAACACCAACGCAAGTAATTTGTTTTTACTAATTTTAAAAGAACAAAGATGTAACTTACATTTCACATCAAAATTTGTCAATCCTCCAAAACACAATTTAAGTAATGTTTGAGATGAATATTGTCAACCATTTGAACCACACATGACTTTCTAGAAGTTTTCTCCCAGATGCCCTATAATTTTTTCTCACCCAGTCAGAATTTCCGACCAGTAGCAGAAAATTTATACCAGTTTTCGTTGCTTTCTCAATATCTACCTATAATGTTTATTGATTGTAGCTGTTAAAATATTGAGTTTATATGTGTGCTTGCTCTGCACTCATTGATCCCGCCTCCTATTTGACGATTGGTTGAACAGAAGACGCGGAGGCCTACTTAAGCTCCGTTTTGTAAATACATTTTGTATATATTTGTATATATGTTTTTTCTATATTGGCATTTAGAAAGAAGTTGGCACCACTTTGTTTACTCTTGGTTTTTGGTTAGTACGTGAGTAAGGTTAGAGTGCTGTAGTTTTTGTTTATTTTTTTTTTTTATGTAAATTTAGGTATTTTTATTTTGGGACTAGCTTATTAATTTGAGCTTTTTAGCATCCAAAGCTCACAGATGCTTGTTGGGGATTTGCAAGTTCAATTTAAACACATTATTGGGCTTACGTCCTTTTTATTTATTTATCACCCTTATTATTCACCCTAGGGCATAACTATATGCAAATATAGTAAAATGTGCAACACGCATCTGAAACAGAATTTAAAAAAAATTTTTTTTAGAATTCTAAACAAAGTAGATGCATATACGTATGTATGTGTGGCGTGTTAAAGCAGTAAAACAATAAATATTTTTAGAATATGCAATAAGCGTGGGTAGGAGAGACTTATGGGTGAGACAAATTTATAGATTATAGATTTATATACAGCACCACATCAGTAACTGGTGTATGGGGATTGGCTTAAGTACAATGTAAGTTATTGCAAAAAAAAAAAGAGAGAGTAATACAAAATCCACAACAATCATTCCTTACAAAATGCAGTCCAAAGTTCAACTGAGAACTTTTATATAAGAGATACGAGTTGGTATCTTTTAAAGGTAAAGTGTATTTATTAAAAATTTAACTCTTGTTCTCTGAAACTAGCCATATTTAAAGAGTCTAATTTCATTTATCAAAATACACAAAACCTCCCCTGAACAGCATTAAAAAAAATAGTACAGAGAGAGAGAGAGAAAGAAAGATTCACGTATACACTTACTTTGAAAATTGTTTCCCTTTTCAGGTGTACCAGTGGGTGTTCGAGCAGTAATATTCACTAGAGAAACAATGTAAAAAAAAAAAAATAATGCAGTGAACTTAAAAACATAGTAACAGACATTTACCTCACAAATATTTAAGAAAAACTGTGTGTGAAGAAAAAAAATCAAGAGCGAGAGAGAGCTATGCCTTTTAAATTCACAATAAAATGACTTTTACCTTAAAGGTACTCAGTCAAGTTCTGATTCAATTCTTTTGTGGTGCTTTTACAATACATTTCTAGCTGAATATGATACATACTGGTTTATTATAGCAATATTCAATTTAAATGATGTGTTCAAATAATTTATTTGAGAAATCTTGGGTAAGATTAATAAATCTTAAATTCTCTTAATTTTCTTTGAAGTAAAAACTAAAGGTCAATGCCCGCTGCGCCAAACATTCTTAACCTTTCCAATCTGCTTTTATCGAAGTGAGATGAATGATGAATCACTCTTAATATTACATTTGAGTGTCATGCCTGATTTTGGGTAAGTAACATAAGTAATGCCCCCCAAAACCATATAATTGCAGTTGGATGTTGTGCTGTGTGCAAATTGGGCACAAGAATGGGAGAGGTGCCACTGAAAAAAAGTAAGAAGAAAAGGAATTGAGGTACTTTGGAAAACAAAAATCTCTGAGCTGTCTCAGCTGGGATGTACAGTTTAAGTGTGGATTGATTTATCATGGAGGGAAGACATAACCTATGTCACCTATGTTAAAGTTTTATACATTTGTGGATTGTGAGTTTTTTGGTGGAGTTTTTTTACCCTATCTTGGTAAGAGAGCACTCTTACAACAAAAAAAAGAAATAAAATACTGCCTAAGCGAAGTGCAAAAATAAAACATTGGTGAATCCCAGAAATTACATTTTTTAATTTTTAAACATTTTTGGATTAGTTGATTTTTAATATTTTCCTAATAAAGAATATTGCATGGGAAAAAAAGAAAAAAGGTGGTCAAATTTACCTTAATAGATTTGAGAAAGTATTTGAGCCTATCATCTACAATACTGTACATATCATCATTAAAATATTCTAAGAAACTGTAGAAATCTGTGCACAATAAATGCAATATTAGATCCAGTGATCTTCGGGCGTTCAGACAGTACTTAAATTCAAAACAGGTAGGATTCTCTGATGAACATTACTGCATGGGCTCAGAAATATCACTGTATGTATACACATTTTGCTGTGCCATCCAAAAAAAATGCAAGTTAAATGTCTAAAGTCATGTATGAACATGGTTCAGAAACATCACCATCTTCTCTGGGGGCAAGGATAATTTAAAATGGTTTGTGGCAAAGCAGAAAATTGTTCTATGGTCAGACAAAGCGAACACTGACATTCTTTTTTTGGAAAACATTAGACTGGACACTGAAACCTCCAGTCTAAAGAGGAGAGGGATGTTCTGGCTTGTTATCAGCACTCAGTTCAAAGACCTGCATCTTGCATCTATAGGGTGCATTAATGCCTATGGAAAGGGCAGCGCCATTGCTGAAATACATATCAAGAGTTAGAGCAGCAGATACTCAAAACCAGACCATATCTTTTTTTCAGAGAAGGCCTTGCATATTTCAGCAGGACAATGCTAAACCTCGTACTGCATCTATGACAACAGCATGGCTTCATAGTAGAAGAGTCCGGGTTCTAAACTGACCTGGCTGCATTGTGAAACAAAAGAAATATGACAAAGAAGACTTTGTAACTAATTGTTGACTAGTTAGAATCCCATATCAGTAAAGAATGGGACAACATTCATCTTCTAAAATTCCAGCAACTGGTTTCCTCAATTCCCATAAATGTACAACTACATGGTAAACATGGCTCTGCGCCAATTTCTTTAGATGTGGCCTGCCATTAGTTTTAAAATGGCCCTTTCCCCCCTAAAAATGGTACATTTTCTTAGTGTAAATATTTGATCTATTTGAGATTATCTCAAATATTGAAATATTTGATATGCTTTCTATAATGTGTGTTCTATTGTTACTATAATGTGAATTTATGAGTTTTACAAATTATTGCATTCTGTCTTTACGTGGATTTTACACAGTGTCTTTTTGGATTGGGGATTCAACTTGTAAATAATTTATTTTCCCCTGTCCATCCTTCCTTGACATTGACATTTCAGAAGTTTACTTTTTATAGTGCTACATGAGAAATGAACATGAAAGCTGACACCTTTATGGACAACATGTCAGCATTAATTCCTGTGTGAGTAGTCTAAAGGTATCATTTGGGAGCATCAGAACTATTAACTGCTCTATCTTGTTCAGGGTGTCAAACCAATAGATTCCTGGTTTCTTTCAGGGTGGTAATTGAGACTACAGTGATTTTACTCCAGTTCTGCTATTGTAGACGCACACCACATGACCATTTATGCACACACCTTCCTAAAGTTCACAAACCTTATAGTAACTACAGTAAAAATATGAAACTATTTCAAATAGAATATAAAGGTTTGTAAATATTGCTGCAATTTTCATTAACCTTCAACTTACAACTGCCTAACAAGCCCATTATGCTAAATGTATTTTAATGTATTTTAATGCATTATAACATTAGAACTTACCTCCTAAGATCTTCTGGAACTCAGTTTTAGAGTATTCCTCCACTTTAACTTTGAGCTGAGACACACACTTTATTACATTCTCAAAAGTTACAATAGGATGTGAAGTTTTGGTGGGCAAGTTTGACGGTCTAACTGGATTTGAAACAGACTCAAAACTCTAGGTAAAAAGAGAAGCAGAATGTATGTCAGTTTGGATAAGTTAGCAGGCACATGGTACAGACTGATTCTTCTACAACAGTGAACATTCACAGTGATAAGAAGAGATTATAGTTACGTAATAAAATTAAATACATAATTGACTTCTCATCTTAATTCAGTGGTTATTTCAAACATGACATTGAACTTAACGAGGCGAAAATAGAGGCATGTTATTCTAATGATAAATTTAAATCTCATTAGTACATGATAAAAAGTGGAGGAGCAGTATGAAGTCCATAGCGACTACCTGACAGCCTGGTGTAAACACAACACTCAGATTTATTCAATTTCATCACAAATACACTCAAAGAATGAAATTGTCTTCTACTGCAAAATTATGTACTGTACATTCACAGTATATAATTATTTTTGTCTAACAATTTAAATGCTCAGTACAAATAACAAGTGGTTTCTTCAAGTTAAACACAAGTGGCCCTTTTTAACAATTACTGCAGTTTCAGAATTATTCAATGCCCCGAATAAAATCCCTCATTAGAGCACAAATTTGTAGATCAGGTGTTGTGTCCAGGACAGATTAGATGCCGCAGGTGTAGTTGATTTAGAACACATCAAGTACCTGGACTATTTAGGGATTTATTGATGGAGATGTTTGACTGCATGTTAGAAGAGTTGTCTATAAAGTTAAGAAAATATATCATTGCCGTGTTCAAACAAGGACATGATATAAATAATAGCAAAAGTTACTAAATGTTACTAGAAATAAAGCCTATTCATAAGATTCAATGTGAAATGAACAGTGGCTACACTACCTGGACCTGGCAGAAAGAGGAAGCTATCACTTGCTGCTAACAGATTCCTGAGGAGGCAAGTATTGAAAAACCCTTGATTACTGAAAACTAAAGGTCACCCCAAAACATACCTCCAATATGCTCAAAACCATAAAAAGAAGAATGGAGCATCTGCAGAAAAGTGCACTCTGTATACAGGGATGCATGGCTCAGTGATGCTGTGGGGATGCTTTGTTTCCTCTGGCACTGAAAACTTGCAGAGGATGTATTCGATCAAGTATCAGAAAATCCTTGAAGAAAACCTCATGCAATCTGAGAGGAAGCTGAAACTTCGGCATCATTGGACCTTCTAACAGGACAAGGATCCCAAGCATCAAGACGTATATATTTCTTAAATACTGTGACTAACCCCCATACAAATATATATATATATATATAATAAACAAAAATAAACTCTTCCCAACTGTGTTTGACTGATGGCACTTAGTCACCTACTAACCCAGTACAAGTGAAGGAAACTTCAAAGCACGTTTTGTAAGAGCGTCTGACAAATGCCTAAATGTGAATATAAATGCATACTTCAAAGTCTATCAAAGCTTGGTTTAAGATAAAGTCCTGTAGGGTTCTAGAGTGGCCATCACTGACAGTTGATTTGAAGCTAATAAAAAATTATTTACAGTAAAAAAGCAATTGCAGCATGCAAAACCCTAGAATCTCGCTGGACTAGAGGTCATTGGCCAAGAGGAGGATCTCTCAGAAACATTGCCAGAACCAGGTTCAATAGCTTAATAGGGGTTCTGTTAAGGACTGAAGATGTCTCTCATTAAGGAGTTGAATTATTTTGATACTGTAGTATTCAAAAGTATTAAAAGTAGCATTTTATGTTGACTTTGGAGGAACTACTTGGTATATTAGTTGTGTTGAGCTATTTAAACTGCTCTTGTTTTATTGATTTATTGCAAGCAGCTGCAAGTTAATAATTTTGGCCAAATAAAAACAAAGGTGGTTGACTAATAATAGTTGAATAATACGGGTTATAAAAGCGAATTGTTTCTAATGTGTCTGAAGCCTCTGAAGTTTTTTGAAATTATCCAAATATTCAGCTGATTTTCACAGTGATGTTACCTGGAGGTACTGGATGGAATCTTCTGTGTGCAAAAGCTCCTCCATCTCAGCGAACCTCTGCTTCAATTTTGCAATCTCCTTCTCCAGTTCCTTGATGGTATCTTCAGCTCGATTCACTACAGCTTTCTCCTGATCTCTAATTAGCTTTGTTAGTTCAGAGAGTCTTCCCTCAATAGATTTTTTCAGCTCAGTAAAGATCCTCTCAGTTTTCTGCACTGCCGTTTGTGCTGAACGCTGTTAGCAGACAGAGAGACAGAGGGAATGCTTTTAAACAAGACATTTTGCTAAAACTTCAATGAGACAGTGAAGGTCAACTAGAGGTCCGAATTGGTTTTTTGATGCACAACTTTCGATTACAAAAGATGAAAGAAAACACAAATATCTCAACTTGAAATTGCTACTTGTGAACTTGGCATAGTCTACTCAACTAGCAGTTCCTCCCAGTTTCTGGTTTTACACCAAATCATTATGGCTGTGCACAGAATCACAAATAAACAATTGCAAAACTTTTTACAAAAGTAACACGTTTTACTTAAAAAGTATGCTTAAAGTTAATTTTATTAAGTACACTTAAATAAATTACAAGTTCTGTATATTTCCCAAGTATACCTTGCTTAGAATAAGTATAATACCAAGATACCAGCATTAGTGGTGGGAGTAACACGTTACAAAAGTAACATAGTAAATGTTAACCTGTGCTCAGTGGCCTAACATCCTATTTCCAGATGATAGTAAATGTTGCAACTGTGCCTTTAGTAACACCTCAGCCCACACTTACACCCCACTGATGCAGTAGTTAATGTAATGCTAAAGGATGTAATGCTGTTTTTCATTTGTGGAATTGCTCTGGTGTTTTGGGTCAATGTTCTGTTGCACCACCAAATGTCTACAGAGTTTTTTTCTGATGTACACACAGTCTCACATTATTCACAAGGTTTTTTTTTATGCATAATCATAAAAATCACAGTGATGATTTTTATCATAATCATAATGTTTCCACCACAATACTTTAAGGTTGAGATGATGTTTTCATGACTATATGCAGTGCCCTTTTTAATGGCAGATGTAGTGCTGCATGTTGTTTTGAAATTGATTAATTTTAGTTTCATCAGTGCATAAAACATTTTGCCAATACCATCGTGGAGTGTCTATGTGCTCATTGGCGTGCAGTAATGTTCACTTTAGTAAACAGTGACTTCCTTTGTGGTATCCTGCCATGAACACCTGTTAGCCAGTTTCAAACATGCCTTCAAATCTTTGGCCGTCACTCAGTTTTGTTTCGTTATGTCATTGACGAGTCTTCATTGTGCTCTTTGGGTCATTTTGATTGGGTGCTCATTTTTTGGTATAGTAGATACAGTCTCAAAATTTCTCTATTTGTCCAATTACAACCTTTGAAATCACTTTCCAGCTTCATGTACAGTAAATCAACGATTCTTGATTGTAGATCCTCTAAAAGCTCTATTTGGTGAGGCATGGCCCATGTAAGTGTATTCTTCAAAAAGTCTGAGTTTTTTTTAAATAATTCAAAGACTCAACAACTAACTATAATGGCCTTTTTTGTAGGTCATTAACTTAAGGGTCCACATGCTTTATACCTAGCACTACAAGTCTTTTATGGTTGGTCTTAATAAAAACATGAACTTCCAAAAGATTCATATAATTTTCTTCCCACTGTATACTTGAACTTTAAGTAAACTTGCCTTAAACATAATTATCTCATTCACACATTGTCTATAGTACTTTAACCTATATACAGGGTCACAGGGGCCTGGAAGTTATCCCAGGAGACTTGGGGCTCAAGGCGGGGTACACCCTGGACAGGGTCCCAATCCATTGCAGGGCACACACACATACATACACATGCTCATTCACACACTATGGACAATTTGGAAATGCCAGTTAGCCTGATGTGCAGGTCATTGGATGGTGGGAGGAAACCAGAGTTCCTGGATGAAACCCACCAAGCATGGGGAGATCATGTAAACAGACCCGGGGAAAAGAATTAAACCCGGACCATGGAAGTGCAAAGTGACAGTGCTAACCACTAAGCCACCATGCTGCCATGCTTAATTATACTTTTTTTTTTTTTATGTGCCACTATGACATTATATGCCACATACGTAACCATTTCTGTATACTTAAATATATTTTTGCCAATTAGATAACTAATAAGTACATAAAAACTTACTTTCTAAATCTAACCCTGATTACAATGATTCACTGTTTCAGAAAAAGAAAAAGAAAAAAGCACATCGTTCATCACAGTTAGCTGGATAGCTTGGTACGAAGAATAGCCAAGCATAGAAGCCTTTTTCCTCTGAATGCACAGAGGTCAAAACAAAAGCAATATAAGCTCTGACTTATTGTACCACGCATGAGATAAAACAAATGCAGCATCAGTGAACCTTAAACAACCTTAAACAGCTCCAAACTCACCTTTTGAGTCACCACAGTCTCCCTCAGCTCCTGAAGCTCCTTCTCTCTCTCCAGGATTTTCTGCTTGCATTTTTCCTGAATCTCCAACAACTGCTTCTACACAGAAACAGAGCACATGACCCACATTCAGTTTGATAAAAGTATAACTAAAGCTACATTTAATTAAAAATGGAACCGTTTAATAAGAAAAGTTTTCATTACAAGGTGTGACTAAAAGCTGCATGCAAGACATTGTTACCTGTTTCTCAGTTCTTTCTCCTGCAGCTGATACTGTTTCGTGGCCTTTATGTTCATCTAACATGCACAACATGCAGATACACTTCTGGTCAGTGCGACAGTAAACCTCCAGCAGTTTGTCATGCTGAGAGCAGATCTGCTCCTGGAGGCGTCTGGAGGCTTCGACCAGCTTGTGCTTCTTAAAGGCAGGAGATTTATAGTGAGGCTGGAGGTGAGTTTCACAGAAAGAGGCCAGACACACCAGACACGACTTGATGGCTTTGTGTTTCCTCTCAGTGCAGGAATCGCACTCCACATATTCAGGTCCAGAAGAACACTGACGTGTAGCTTGAAGTCTCTCCACTACATCAGCCAGATCGATGTTTTTACTCACAACAGGTCTTGGAGCAAATATTTGTCGACACTGAGGACAGCTGTAGACTCCCTTCTGAACCTCCTTATCCCAGAATCTATTAATACACACCATACAGAAGTTGTGTCCACAGAGAAGAGTCGCCGGATCGTTGAATAGCTCCAGACAGATTGAACAGTTTAACTGATCCCGAGCTACTGAAATATCAGCCTCTGCCATTTTACTGAGAAACAAACTCGCACAAAGTCACTACCAGATTCTCACACTTCCTGATTCTATATTCAAAAGAAAACAGGCGGGTCTGAAAGAATGACTCATCTGTGATGATTTAAAAAACCTCAAGCACAGAAATGAAACTGATCTACACTCAGACTGAACAGGGGCAGACGAGCTTAGCTTTCGTTTCTGCTGAAGGAAAGCTGTGTTGACAAAACTGTCTTTATTTACAGATAAAACTGAACCAGCAGTCAATAAAACCCGATGCCTACTACATCTTAAAATGTAGCTTCCTAAAAGCTTCGACAGACACCGAAATAAAATAAGTTTAAAAAGGAAAAGAAACAAAGGAAATTGTTGCTCCAGCATATTAGATCCAGCCTCCTTACCGCCTTTGACCCACTTTAATTTGCCTGAGAGCTGAGGATGCCATTGCCATCGCAACCCACACTATATCGAGCCACTTGAAACACTGGGACAGCCACATGAGGTTACTCTTCCTGGAATTTAGCTCACCATTTAATCATACCACTGCTGATGGACGGTGTGACCACTGAAAGTTTACCAACATGCTGTATTTCTGCATTGTGTGCAGGCTGCTCTGTAAAGGACATGAAATGCTCTGCAGTGATTATTCAAAAGGATGATTGCTGGCTGCTTGTCACCTCGCCTTGGAGGATTGTGCTACCTGATGCTACATAAACAGGGCCACCAACATCATCACGGAGTTCGCTTACTCTGACCATCACTGCTTTGAACTGTTGCCCTCTTTGAGCTGCTACAGGACAGCCAAAGCATGAGCAACCAAACCTTTTTTTTTTAAAAGTAATTTTAAGTTACAAAAAATCCCACTTACCTATTCCTACTTCCATCCTTGAATTGTGGTTTTATGCATTTTATTCCCTTCTGATTGTCAATTGCTCTCGTGCCAGTGTACTTATGTTGGAATGTGTCAAGCTATGCATATAGTATACAATAATATTAAGTACTAATACACTATTAAAAAGTTATTGTACACTTTAGAATCATATTTACAGAAACTTAACTTTACGTTCCTTAAAATTAAATTAAATTAAATATGCTAATGTGCTACACAAACTTCCCTGAAGCACATTAGCACAGTTACTGACACTAGCGCTGCTGCTGGCAGTGTTACGGAATAAGCGCGTACGGCTGCCAATGGAACCGGGTGGCTGGTGTTTATGATCACATGACTGCTGATTAAAAAAGGCAGGGTGAATGATGATGAAGTGTATAGGGCTGTACTCTCAGCTCAGATTCAGTCACTTGGTGGAAAATTGATAAACAAGCTACCCAAGAGTTTCTCAAGGCATAAGATCCCTAAATCAGGATATTAACCATTTATTTAATGAATATAATAAGTAATAAACCGTACAACAACAACAAAAAAAAAGATACACACAGTTTAAGCTGTGTGAATTTTAACATGAACTGGTAATGACACAATGTGCACTGAAACAACCCACTTACTGGCCTCTAAAAGTTCCTGTTTAATATTTCTTTGATAAATAACACACAAAATCTTCCCTCCTCTGAATGTCTGGTACGCTGATGTGGTGACTATCACAAAACTCGAAGCTCTCTTATCCATGGTACAGTGCATTACGAGTAATCATGTGATATTAAGTGACTGATGACATTAAATTACAAGGACACTTGCAAAGACAGGTCTAATAATTCTATAGGTATGTGTTTATGTGCCTTCAACACTTTATAAAATTAGGCTCGTTTATTTCATCCTCATGGTGGAAAGAAAAGGCCATTCCTAAAACAACCAGGATGTCGTTCTTTAAAATATAAGCCCCATACATGTTCTCTCTCTCGGGGTTGTGATTTTATGCATTTTAAATCACAAATGTTAATAAGCAACATGGCTATATGAATACAAAAAAAAAAATGAAGATTAGTCATTTTATTTATTCATTTTTAGTGAAACATGCATATAAAAATTTTACAGCACTACAGATTTCAAGCAAAACTGTATCGCTCAACAAATCCAAAGTAAACATCCTTTTTCTTCTTAATACTCCAAATGATTACACCAATTTCACAATTCGCACATGTGAGAAAAGAAAACCCCCCCCCAAAAAAAGAGGGAACCAGTAGACTGAAGTGCTGTAGAGTGTGTGCTGCCACAGAATCTCACGAGTTCTGCAGGTTTCTCGCAGGCCCTGTCAGGGACAAAGCAAACAAATAATGAATACGAGTATGTGGAAATTTATGATTTTATGCATTAATTGGTCATAAAAATGTGATCTGAACATCCAAGTCAATCATAAAAGAAAATTCTGATCCTTCAACATTTCAGTCTTGGAGTGAAAAACCAAGCGCAGCTTAGTTCATCCAAGAAATTGGAGGAAATCTCACTGACTGCAGTTAGACTGTCCGCAATAGAAAAGTTGGTGTGCATTTATCCCTGTGTCTAAAGGTCAGATAAGAATTTTGTTGTTGTTGTTGTTGCCTGTGTTGGCTTGCTATTAGCTGTGCTAATAGTTTCCTCTTAAACCAGAAATATTGTAACATCACTGCAGTAATCAATTTTGAGAGAAGATGGAAGGAAAGGAAGAAAGACATACTGTACGTACAAAATACATTTCCACCTCATTTATGTTCAGGGGTGAGAAGTGGTGTGGGTGATGATTATTAACATAAATTGTGTTTCTTTATGTTACAATAAATTTTTGAGAGAGAGAGAGAGAGAGAGATAGATACTTACAGTAAATATTTCCTCCCCTTTTTGGGTTCAGGGTTGGAAAGTGACAGAACTTTAAATGCTAAAGAAATAAACGAACGCGAGAAAAAATACTTACAAAACATATTTACTCCCCTTACGGGTTCAGTGGTAACAAATTTCATGGCTGGTGTTAAAGAAACAAACTTTACATTAACAACAATGCAGTAATTGATTTTTCAGAGAGCGTGCGAGAGAGAGAGAGAGAGAAAATACTTACAATAGCTATTTATTCCCCTTTTGGGTTCAGTGGTGGAAAGTTTCATATGTGATGCTACAGAAACATTGAGAAAAACAGGGCCATAATAAGTTTGAGTGAGACAGAGAAATCAAACAAAAGGAAGAAAGATCTCAGGGAATTTAGCGGTAAAGAGTGTCAAGGATCCCATAAAGAACACAAACTCATATCTATACATACAGTACACAAGAAAAAAAGAAAAGGGGACAGAAGGTCATCACCGCCTTTATAGCATCATTTCTTTGTGAAAATGGCTAGAGAGTGGAAGAGACAGAAAGAATAAAAAAAGAGAGAGACTTGCGCTGAAAGGTGGGCAGAGGAGGTGGTACGATCTGCACATCAGTCACTAGAACAAATATTTTTACTATCACTTAAAATGCAACATGTCAATGTAACAAAACTCACTTAATTTGTGAATAAGCACCACTTATTGTAGTTAGTTGATATTCCCAACCCCGTTTCAGCATATCTGATTTAACTAATCTAATCTCTTAGTCAGGGGTTATTTACAGTACAAGTCTGGATTAATGCAATATGGAAAGCAATTGATTTGGACATTGACAGTTAATTGCAAAATATAAAAATGTAGATTGGCTGGACATGTGGGAATATGGTTGCACATCGGTCAGTAAATATAATCATAAAGTGTTCAGCCAAGCCATAGTGTAAACAATCCGTGGAGTCAGTTTCATGAGCCCCTGCACAGTCACAAAACAAAGCCAGGAATTAGCAAAACCGCTAATAAATTCATTAAAGTTCATAACATAAATAAATAAAATAAAACATTTTTAACTAAGTTTAAGGTTAATATTAGTTCTCATTTCATTGTTGCATTGGGTTTTAGAGGTGTTTAATTTATATAACTCATATTCCTGATTGTATTTCCTATCGTGCTAAATGTATTCCAAGCCAGTATAATATTACAGCTTACCTCCTTTTGGGATCTTCTCAAACTTGCTTTTACACAACTCTTCTAGTTTCTCTTTCAGCTGAGAAACAGACTTTATTACATCCTCAAAAGTTAAGACGGGACTTAATGTGATGGTGGGCAAGGTGAAAACTCCAACTGTGACAGACTGAAAAATCTACAAAAAAAAAACAACAACAACAACAACAACCGTAAGTTCATATCATACAGATGCAGGCGCAGACTGATGCTGATACTAATGTAATGAGGAGAGTTCATAATTTATAACAAAATGTCCCAGCTTTCTGTTAAAAAGTTAATAAATTTAGAGTTGAATACAGAGTTGTTCTCAGACAGAACCATGAACTAAACTTTGGTAAATTACAATTTTAAAAACCAAAGGAGCCACTACCAAAGTCAGATGTACAGCAATCAGATGTACAACTTCAATTTATTATTTGGACCATGAATACACTCAAACAACGGAATTGCATTCTAACTAATTTGTGCTATTAATATCACACTTCACTAAACATATAATCTGTACAGAGCATAATTGTTAAATGAAAACCATGTTGAAATTACAGTGAAAGAAACATTGTGTTTTTATGACCTCGGATTTAGTATCTCATGGCTACATTAACTTAAATTAATACAAGTAAAATATATACAGTACAGAGCAAAAGTTTGGACACCCCTTCTCATTCAGCAAGTTTTCTTTCTTGTGTTCTTTAGCCCAAACGTTTGTGCCCAAGCACAAATATTCTAGCATGAAGGCCTGATTCACACAGTCTCCTCTTAACAGTTGTCCTAGAGACGTGTCTGCTGCTAGAACTCTGTGTGGCATTGACCTGCTCTCTGATCTGAGCTGCTGTTAACCTGCCATTTCTGAGGCTGGTGACTCGGATGAACTTCTCCTCCGCAGCAGAGGTGACTCTCGGTCTTCCTTTCCCAATTTTTTGGACTGACTGACCATCATTTCTTAAAGTAATGATGGCCACTCATTTTTTTCTTCATTTAGCTGCTTTTTTCTCACCATAATACAAATTCAATCTCTGTGAATGAGAAGGCGTGTCCAAACTTTTGGTCTGTACTGTATATTAATTTAAGTTAACGTAGCCATGAGATATATTGGCTACGTACATGATATATTATTTCACTTATGCACATCTCACTACTGGACCTGTGCAAAATTTCTAATTTGAATTTGCTAAATGCTGCCAGCATACATTATTGTTATTGTTATTATTATTATTATTATTATTATTATTATTATTATGTATAGGGCCCTTCATAGTTTCTAGTATTTCCATTCATTCTAGAATCTTAGAACACTCACCTAAATTTTATTTGGACAGACATTTGGACCAATCATCTGAAGCATTTCTAATGGATCTGAATATTCAGCTGAATTTAAAAGTGATGTTACCTGAAGGTAATAGGTGGGATCATCTATGTTTGAAAGTTCCTCCATCTTAGCATCCCTCTTTTTCAGCTCCAAAATCTCCTTCTCCAGTCTCTTGCTGACTTCTTCAGCCCGAGTCACAGCAGCTTTCTCCTGAGCGCTGATCAGCCGCGTTGCCTCAGACAATCTTCCCTCAAAGTATTTGATCAGCTGAGTAAAGATCATTTCAGTTTCCTGCACTGCTGTTTGTGCTGAGTGCTGTGAGGAAAGATGGAGAGAGAAGGCGTTTCTAAATCAATGATTCTACTGGAACTTCACTCAGTGACAAGGCATAAGTCTAATGCTACAGAACTAGTACTGTAATTGGTACTGTAGTAGAGGTCAGAACTAGTACTGTAATTCCCAACCTCCAGCCAGAAAAGGCAACCATCGGAGTTTCTACAGTACATTGGCCCAGGATTACTTGTGTCTCTCTGTTATTCTTGGCAGTTACACCAGTTGGGGCTGAACTCCTGGCAGAATCTAGCAAGCCAGCCAGGTCCCAGGGTAGAGACCAGACTAAAGACCACTCCTAGTTTTCCAAGTGGTTGTTAGACACAGAGCCAACAATATGAAAACTATGCTGTTATGGATCAATACATGTCCAATCAACTAGCCCAGAAGTGGAACCAAACTAGCAGAATGACATGTATTTGTGTCAGAGCGTGGAATTCCCACACCATGTTTGAAGTTATAAAATAGATGAGATAAAGACTGGACTTTGAGTGTCAGATAATGCAGATTACCAGGATCTGGATAACAAATAACTAGCTATGGATATGTTGTCCTCTATTCCAGGCATCAGAGCAGACTTAGTAGGTGTAGCCAAAGTAGTCTTAAAAGAGAAGGTTAACACCTTGCTTTAATGGGAATCATTAGGTGAGAGGATAATCAGAACACACTTCAATTCCAAACAATGCAAATTAACCATCATTCAGTGTTAGGAACCAACAAATAAAGCGGAATATGACAAAAATGCCTTGTATGAGAAACTACAAGCAGCAGTATCCAAGGGACTTTATCATATCATGAGAGGGGCGGTCAATGCCAAGAGAGAGAAAGCTATGGGGCAACACTTATGTGGATGGTGAATGGCAATAGTGAGCATCTTACTAACTTGGGCCTTGACAATAATTATGTGACTAACGCCATCATTTTCCTGCATGAGAATATTTATAAATTAACATGGAAACCGGCTGACAATACTACCATCAACCAGATCATATTGTAAGGAATGGCAAGTGACAGAGGTCTCTTCAAGATGTCCAAATTTATCATCATTGTCAATGTCACCAGTGACCACTGTCTACTTCTTTCAATAAACTTAAACTGCAGAAAACATCCCAGCATAAATAGCCCATAAAACACTTTTTAGATATTAAAAAGTTGAAATGTTATCAGAGAATTTACGATTAAACCAAGAACTGGTTTGCCATCCCCGCTAAAGAGAAGATAGAAATCCAAGCATATAGTATTTGTAGAGGTCAACTCACCATGCATAAAGAGAACCTTTCTGGAGACATCGTAGGTACCAGTGGTTTGGGTTACAGAAAGGAAAAGATTTTGCGGTTAATAACACTTGGAACTTGGCAGAAGATAGATGATTGTAAGGGATTAAAAGCCAAGATGCTGGCAAAAAAAAAAAGGTCTCCAGGAGGCATAGAACACTTCAATGCATCAATTTTCACATTGCTCCCTCTTAGAGTTTTTCCGTTCCATGCATGGGGAAATGTCCTATGGTTTTCCAGATATCTATACAGTACATCTTCACATTCTGCATTTTTCCAAATACTTATAAATGGTTATAGGTGGTCGTATAAGCATTTCACTGCAAATCATACTGTGTATGTGAAAGAAAACTTGAATTTGAATAATATCTATACATCTTCACAATCTGTTACATACTGTACTTGTGAATGGCTCAGGCTTTTAGGTGTAGTAAATGATGTACATGGTATGCATGTGCTTCACATTTTCTCAGAGCATTTGGCTCAAGACTCTTTCCTGTGAATATGTAGTACGTGTGATAAAACACAAACAAAGTCCAAAGTGACCACTAGGGGGAACCCTGACATAACACATCATAAGGCACAGCTCCCAATATATTCACATGTGAACCAAAACATCCTCCTACAATGCATGTTCCTCCCATATGGGCACAGGCTGGAACTAGGTATGGGGCCAAGATGGAGCTAGGAGAGCGAGGATGGAGCTAGAACTTTGACTAGGCCTGGGACTGGAAAATAAAAGGGTTTGCAACAAGCAATATCTCCAAACATAGACAGTGGGGCAAGCACAACTTGCAGGAAGCACATATGGTGTCAGCAAAACGTAAGTGTACTGCAAAGCAAGCTTGGCATCAGGAAAGCCATGTCATAACTGAAGGGACCATCTTCTTGAATCCAAGTGGTGGAGAAAAAAAAAAAAAAAAAAAAGAAGTAGTGGAAAAAGCACACTTCTCAAATCCAGCTTTTGAAGACAGCAGTGCATCGGGGCAGACAGGCCTTAACTCAGGGCTAGCAATGCATGAGTGAATCATGCTTTGTTATGCTTGAATCACAATGGGGCATGATTGGTACTTGGTGTAAAAGCAGAATGGAGAAATGACAGAATCGAGACAAACAATAAGATGAAACATTAAGACCTATGGAATAGAAACGTGAATCCAGAACGATAAACACAAATGTCAACATAAAGTCCCTAAACCAAAAGTCTAAAGCAGCATTAGTCAAATACTGCTTAGGGTACTACACTGACAAAAGCGGTCCTTTTTTTTTTTTCTTCCTTTGAATGCATGGCGGTTGAAAAAATGACACCATTCCATGCTCTGACTTCTCAGTTATTAATTATTTCTGATGTGGAATGAACAAACTTCAAAACAACTCTTCCAGATCCCAACTCACCTTGTGAGACTCCACAGCCTTCTTTAAGTCCTGAAGCTCCTTCTCTTTCTCCTGTATTACATGCTTGGATTTTCTCTGAATCTCCAACAGCTGCTTCTACATAGAAATGCAACACATGAATCACTCTCAGTGTGCTAAATGGAAGAAAAAAAAAATCAATCATTTAGTGTTAAAAAAAACAAGAAAAAAGCTAAGCTTGTAATCTATCCAGCTATAATGAAAGCAATTTTATAAATGGCACACGGAAAAAAAAGAAGAAGAAAAAAAAAAATCACTGCTATTAGTGCCTCAAAATTAATTGCACAAAAATTTAAATCACAATATGGACTTGTGCAAGTATTTAATTGCAAAGCAGGTAATATAACAGGCAATTTACTGTCAGTAATTTATGCACAGTTTGTCTATAGTTGACAGATTAATTTCTTAATGTGATGCAATTAGAAGCAATACATATTGATGAATATTCTCATAATGAGAACATTGGTTTATTATTTATATTTATTATTTATATGTATTGGTTTGTTGTTTATTTACATTTGTTTAAATGTTAGCTTAGATAAATATATTTTACTACAAAATGGTATGTTTAACAAGTTTGCAGTTTAAATTGCAATCAACATTTTTTTTTTTGTTTTTATTTGTTCAATAAGTGCAGGCCAAACTGAAAGTATGAAGAAGCAATTACCTTTATATATATAAAAAAATATTTAAAAAATAAATGTAGAAATAAAAAGAACCTGTTTCTCAGCTCGTCCTGCTGCAGCTGATACTGTATCGTGTCCTTTATGCTGATCCATGGTACACAACATGCAGATACACTGCTGGTCAGTGCGACAGTAAACCTCCAGCAGTTTGTCATGCTGAGAGCAGATCTGCTCCTGGAGGCGTCTGGAGGCTTCGACCAGCTTGTGCTTCTTAAAGGCAGGAGATTTATAGTGAGGCTGGAGGTGAGTTTCACAGAAAGAGGCCAGACACACCAGACACGACTTGATGGCTTTGTGTTTCCTCTCAGTGCAGAAATCACACTCCACATCTTCAGGTCCAGCTGAACACTGAGCAGGAGGTGTAGCTTGGACTCCTGCCTTCTTCAGAGTCTCCACTACTTCAGCCAGCATGGTGTTTTTACTCACAACAGGTCTTGGAGTGAAGTTTTGTCTACACTGAGGACAGCTATAGACTCGCTTCTGATCCTCCTGATCCCAGCAGTTATTAATACACATCATACAGAAACTGTGTCCACAGAGAAGAGCTACTGGATCCTTAATTATATCCAAACAGATTGAACAGCTGAACTGATCCTGGAGCCCTAAAATATTTATTTCTGCCATTATACTGGACACTGTTATTGAAAAGAAAAGACAACTCTCACACG
The DNA here is from genome assembly GCA_013621035.1 of Clarias magur. Lineage (NCBI taxonomy): Eukaryota > Metazoa > Chordata > Actinopteri > Siluriformes > Clariidae > Clarias > Clarias magur. The sequence continues at coordinate 326,758 of QNUK01000185.1, read as the reverse complement.
CAGTAACTTAGAGCAACAGTTTCTAGATGTCGTGTGGAGAACAGCTGTGTCAGATGGAAAATAAAAGGTATGAATCAGATCAGCACGTGGTACACTCTCTAATTAAACAAATCAGTTTCACACTTGTTTTCTACATAGTAAAAGTTGGGTTGCCAGGTCATTAAATTAAGCATATGGTTGTCAAATTCATCTCTTTAAAAACTTTTATATCCTCAATAATCATGTATTAGACAACAATATTAATAAAATAGTTTATTGTATACTAACAGTTTTCCTAAGCAGTGCTTTTGGAAAAGGGCTAAAAATGACCTAGACTAAACATGAACTAAATACTTGAAAGAGTTCATTTTTTTTCACATGTAGGCATAAAATCCTCCAACTTAGCAATACCTTACCAACTAACCGTATCTGACTCACAAAACAAATAATAATAATAACAATAATAATAATAATAATAATAAGCTTTCGAAAGCCATGAAGTTACAGAGACCTGGCAACTCCAAAAACATAAAAGTGTGAAAGAATTGAAGATTTTCTTTTAACAGATTATTTGACATTTCTTGGAGGGAGTTGTTTGACTGTTCATTCTCAGTCCAGATGGGGAGCAGGTCTCAACTTATTTTTAAAGCATAAGCTGGTGAATATACCAATGCAACATAAGACAAATTTGAATCATATAAGGATTCTGGTAACATGCCTTAAAGATCAAGTCAAGGTAAGTCAAGTAGGCTTTTATTGTCATTCCAACCATATACAGTTAGTACACAGTGAAACGAAACAACGTTCCTCCAGGACCAGGGTGCTACATACATGTAACAACATAAATGTACAACATAAATTTTACATTTTTAAGTTACTCTAAAAGAAGAACTATCAATATCTATACAAAAATACAAAAATAGACAAAGTGCACGTGCAAATGTGCAAACAAAGTGGTACATGACAGACACAACAATGTAAGACATAAAGATATCAAATTAGTCGTAACAGTAAAAAAAAAAAAAAAAAAAGCAAAATAAGAAATGATAGCAACGCATGTTTTTATGAGTCAATGACAAGTCACCCAATGGCAATTACAGTAAAGTTTATTGATTATAGTACATTACAGCAGCGGCCAAGATGCCACTGCATTATACAGAAAAGCTTAAAAGTCTGAATCTACAAGCAAACAAGCAAATGCTGTAAAATTCAGAAGCACCATTTCTAAATAAGAATCCTGTCTTGTATACATGATAACTCATCTTTGATTTCAAAGCCATTTCATTTTGAGTCTAACAAACAAACAAATAAACAAACATGAAATGCCATATACCTTAAGGATACATGCTAATGGATACAGATTTTGTTCCACCCTGTTTTACAAAATCTGCAATCTTGTTTTAACTTGTATCTTAATTTATATCAATTTACATAATAATAATAATAATAATAATAATAATAATAATAAGAGTTAAAAGAATACAGATATAGTAAAAATACCAAACAATCTGGCAGTACAGAGCTGAAGACATGGCATAAGATCGTGATACACACTGGATAGGATGCTAGTCGATTTCAAGGCACCCTCCTCACAAATATATTCTCACTAAGGAAGGTAGGACACATGGAGAGACCCTGGAGGAAGTTTACATGAACAGGGATAAAATCATAGACAGACTGTACTTGCATGCATAACCTCTATAGAAAAACAAAAGAGGCAGAAAACCTAATTTAGGATTGAACTAGGAATGCTACAACATACCACGTTACTACCCTGAAAAGAATTCTAACTTTAATGTTATCCTTTTTTTTTTTTTATTAATTATAACTGCTTTTACATAGAAGATGTCTGTGAGATATTGTTACCTGCTTCTCAGCAGAGGCCAGCTATACACACCCTTCTGATCCCAGCAGTTATTAATATACTGTATGTCATACAGAATCTGTGTGCACATGATATAGCTACTGGATCCTTGAGTAGATCCACAAGATGGACAGCTGAAATGATCCGGAACAATAAACACATTTAAAAAAAAAAAAAATACACAGTCACTGACAGCAGCTCTTTGTGTGTGTGTGTGTGTGTGTGTGTGTGTGTGTGTGTGTGTGTGTGTGTGTGTGCGTGCATGTGTATGTGCGTGTGCATGCGTGTGTGTGTGTGATAGAGAGAGCTGGAGAGTGTAATTCTGATATAATGCCTCATGTCACAGCATGAATCATGGTGAAAAACACTTTCAGTTTGTATTAACTACAGTACAGTTCATCCACTGCAGTCTCCCAAATGGAGAGTTGTATTTAGTATTTAGTGTATCGATGTCTTGCAAAGCCACTAGTGACAAAGGTAATAATAATAATAATAATAATAATAATAATCTGTATCTGGCTAATTTTATCTTTCACACAAAGGCAAAGGTCTTTGATGTTTAAATGTTGCATTTTTTCATTCCCTGACTTAAACAATCACAAAATATCTGTATTATACAATGTACAATTCGTTTGATACAGTACTAACATCAGAGTAAACAGCGAGGAGAGAGTTCATTTAAAGTTCACATTTTTTCCTATTTCTTTAATAAGAATTACGTTGCCTTTATTATGGCCCAAGCACTTGAAGGTGTGAAAGGCCCTATTGTTTTTCTAAGGATTTTTTTTTCCACACTTCTGGGCTTTTTGGTGGTCTTAACATGCTCATGAAAACTCATGAAACTTGGCAGACTGGTTGGAATCTGCTTTCATGCCTGCGAGTCTGCGGCCACCACCCGAGGTTTTGCTGCATAGCTCATACACACTTACACATATGCACGTGAGCTCATTGGGCTGAACAACTTTCTTTGATAGCGCAGATTGCTGAGCCTGCTCATCGTTGCTTGCAACTATATTTGTTATTGCATTGTGCAAAATACAATGAATTCCATGCAATACAATGTAGCCCATTATTAAAGTGGTTAAAGTGGTTCCTTGCCAGGATTGGTCGTATTAGTCACCTCCAGACACCTATACACTGTGTGCACAATTATTAGGCAAGTGAGTATTTTGACCGAATCATCATTTTTATGCATATTTTCCAACTCCAAGCTAAATAAACTTGAATGCTTATTGGATTTAAGCATATCAGGTGACGTGTATTTGTGTAATGAGTGAGGGTGTGGCTTCAGGAGATCAAAACTCTATATCAAGCTGTGTGTAATTATCAGGCAGCTTCATTTCTTCAGGAAAAATCGGCCAAAAAAAGAGATTTAACCCATTATCCTCCAGTCATATCATATTCCAGAACTGCAACCTAGAAGTACAAGGTGTTCAGTGCTCAGAGACATGGCCAAGGTAAGGAAGGCTGAAACCTGACCACCACAGAACAAGACAGATAAGTTGAAACGCTAAGACTGGATCAAGAAATATATGAAGATTTTTCATAGGTTCAATGGAGTAATGAGATGAGAGTGACTCTTGACGAACCAGATGGATGGACAAATGGCTGGATCAGTAGCGGCCACAGAGCTCCATTTCGACTTAGACATCAGCAAGGTGGAGGTATGGCCTGGTATTCTTAAAGACGAGGTACAGTAATTGGACCTTTTTTGGGTTGAAGATGGATTCAAAATCCCAAACCTCCTGCCAGGTTTTAGAAGACACTTTTCTCAAGCAGTGGTACAGGAAAATGTCTGGATCTTTCAAGAAGACCATAGTTTTTATTCAAGACAATGCTCCATTTCATGCATCAAGTACTCCACTGCATGGCTAACCACGTAAAAGCCTTAAAGAAAAAAGAATAATGGCATGGCCCCCTTCCTCACCTTACCTGAAGCCTATTGAGAACTTGTAGGCCCTTCTTAAATGGGCGATTTATAATGAAGGAAAACAATACACCTCGCTGAACAGTGTCTGGGAGGATGTGGTTGCTGCTGTACAAAAAGTTGATGGTCAACAGATCAAGAAACTGACAGACTCCATGAATAGAAGGCTTATGACTGTTACTGAAAAGAAGAGTTGCTATATTGGATAATTTTTATTTATTTATTTATTTATTTATTTACTTATTATGTCAGACTAAGAGTTGCCTAATAATTGTGCACACATACTGTAGATATCATCCTAATAAAGCCAAAACCTCACTTTTACTGTACTGTCTTAAATTTTTAGGTTTGAGGTATTAACAATTTGTATTGATCAAAAGCAGTGAACAGTAGTTGTTCAGTAATGAAATTAATCCTCAAAAATGGAACTTGCCTAATAATTGTGGACACAAACTGAAAATGTATAGACACCATGATGAACATGACAACATGGTCATTTTTTGATACAAAACACAAACAAACAAACGAACTAGGTCTAGGTCCCCCAGACCTGTGAGCGCTGGCGGAGTACAAAAGAAAAAAAAAAAACCTGAAGACCACAAAAATGTTAAAACAAAATAAAGAGAGGGAGAGAGAGTGCATGAGTGAGAGAGAGATGGATAAAAGAGAAAAAAGATTAATGCTTTTGAGGAAGTTGCAGAGGTTGGCCGTCTGGTTTTCCATACCAGAGGGAAATGGAGAATAAGGGCTTGGGTGCTGGGAATGGCAACTATTCACAGTTCTCTTAGTGGCCAGATTTAAACATATAGGGGTAGCGCCGAGATGAAGTACGTGCTTTGAGGTATTGAGGGGAAGCGCGGTATAAATTCCTAGTCATAAGTTTATCACCGTCACTATGCTCTTCTTGGAATCCTTGTATCTTCTTGAGAGATGAAGAGGGTAGCTGTTGAGTCCCTTCCTTCTGTGGTGAATTACAAGGCTCAACCCCACAAGCATGTGCTGCTCTGCTTTCTAAAATAGATATGGTGCCTGTATGAGGATCAGAACACAAACAATGAGAAAACAAACAAACAAAAAAATGATGCAATTCATTTTTATAATCATTTTTAAAGAAAAAAATATATAACTGACATTTAACATCGACATCTGATCCACACAAGCAATTCTGCAGGTTTTATCTGTTTTTTCTTACCTAGACTTCTATCAGTAGCAAACATCTATATTATTTTCATATTTATCATTTAACTACAGTAAATACACCATAACCTCACCATAATGACATTGAAAATCAAATACAATTTCAAAGAGAGAGAAAGAGAGAGAGAGAGATGCAATTGTTTCTCAACAGTTGGGGGAAGAGTAAAATTTACTACAGAAACACAAACAATGAAAAAAAAAAACTTTTTTTTAAAACAAAAAGATAACAGACATTTACCTCACAGGTATTTGATCAGAAAAAACTTAGTGTGTGGCAAAAGAAATCAAATGAGAGAGAAAAAGAGAGAGAGACCTTTGACCTTTTAAAAGGCAAAATGAAAGTGACTTCTACCTTAAAGGTACTCAGTCAGCTTATAATTAAGTTTTGCTTAAATCCTTTTGTGGTGCTGTTACAATAGATTTCTAGCTGAAGATGACACATACTGCTTTATTATAACAGTATTAAATTTAAATGACTGATATGATCAAATAATATGTTAAAGAAATTTTAAATAAGGTTAATCAATCTTTTTTTTAGTTTTTTTGAAGAAAGAAAATAAGAAAGATCAACGCTCAATATGACAATTGTTCTTAACCATTCCAATCTGCTCTTACCCAGATGAGCTAAATGATGAACCCCACTTTATATTACATTGATATTACATCGGAGTGTCATGCCCCTGACCACCATATAAGAATTTAAAACACACCACTGAAAAAGGTAGGAAAAAGAAGTAGAAAAGTAGAAGAAGAACTCGCAAAAGTGCAATTAAAGTTCTTTGAAAAGAGGACAAAAAAATTACAGTGGAACCTCGGATTGCGAGTATCATGGTTTGCAAGTGCTCTGCAAGACGAATAAAGATTTTTAATACATTAAAAAAAAATTATTTGGAAAACGAACAAGCCTTGTTTTATGAGTACTGAGTGTCATGTATCACGCATTCGCTTCACAACTGAGCCAATGGGGTTTCTTCCTCTTGCACTGCGAAATTGTGGGTTATCGCCTCCCCTGCTCGGACTTAGTGCGCGTCTCTCACTGATATAATCAATATCCACATATAGTAAACGCGTGCACTGTTAATATAACACCATGCCCACGCATGTGCGCATAAAACATCTTTTATTTTGTGTTTGTATGTGTGTGTATGTGTGTGTATGTGTGTGTATGTGTGTATGTGTGTGTGTGTGTGTGTGTGTGTGTGTGTGTGTGTGTGTACAGCACACATGTACTGTTTATTATAACACACACGTGTGCGCGTGTGTAAAGCAAAAGAAAGTCTCATTGGTATGGAAGCAGATCAGTCTCAGTAATAATTCACGCAAAAGACACGATGCACACATGCGTATCGCAATTTACAGGCGTGAAACTCAATTCATGTGCACAAAATAAATATTCATAATGTACGTTTCACAAACGCAAAATACAATTCGCAGATGTACAACTGTGTACAACATTTTTGAATGTTTAAAATTCACAAGTGTCTCATGGACTGTGAATGTGCAGTCCGATTTGAGTCTTTGCTGGCAGCAACGTGGGTCACTCATACTCTTTAGCCAATCAGCTACGACCTCACCATTCCAGCAATCACAGCCCTCAAGGAGCGCAGCACTCGCGTAGCTCAGGTTTGTGCACCTTTCGCGCAATCTGAACTAATTTCAACGGAATAAATTATTACTTTATTTCATAATGTTTCATTAATGAACTTCGCCGAAAATAACACAGCTAACCACTTTGTCATCTTTATCAACACTTCACCCTCATTACATGTTTGTCAATCAAGACAGTCACAGTTACAGTTTTTCATTTGGAGAATAGATGTTTCTATGGGTCACAGAGGATTCTGATATTGTCACGATCCGAACAGGCGTAGTGGATCCAAGCGCAGAGCGCGTGTGGAATATAGCGCCGATTATCCTGTGATGAACGCGCTGTTTGTTTTGTGAATGAAAGCTCCCGCTGTGCGGAGATGCGGCGGCACGGCGCGAGCCTCGCGTAGAGAATGTGAAAGTGAAGAGCCGGTGCGCGCTGAACGCAACTCAGGTCCGCGGGGAATAATCGTGGTTGTGAACGTGCTTGCTTCGAGGTCATGAAATCCAATACAGTCCGTAATCCTGATTCGTGGTCATGAAACGTGAGCGATGGTCGATATCCAGAAATCCAAAAAAGCAGTAATCCAAAACGTGAAACGAGAGCTAGGTCCGTGAAACAGAGCGTGGGTCGAGATCCAAAAGTCAAGGCAATGAAAAACGCTGGAAAATTGGGCATGAGGGCACACAATAATCTGGCAAGAGGTGGTGGTTTGTGAAAGAGTTTTATAGAGCGGAGTAATGAATGAAATGAAGAACAGGTGTGCTGAGCCGGTGAATGAGGCGGCAAAATGAAAGCAGCGGACTGGAGTGTGGAGAGGAGTCACAGGTGATCACTTGGCTTGAGGTGTGGATGTGACATGGTGTACCGTGACAGTACCCCTCCCCCTACGGACGCCACCTGGCGTTCTAGAAGGTGCCTCCGGGTGAAGTTTATGGAAATCTGTGATGAGGGAATGGTCCAAGATGAATCTGGCAGGAACCCAACTTCTCTCCTCAGGGCCGTAGCCTTCCCAATCCACGAGGTACTGAAGGCCGCGGCCTCTACGGCGAGACTTAAGAAGTCTTCGGACAGTAAAGGCTTCGCCACCATCAATGAGCCGAGGTGGTGGGGGAGGACGGGGGGAAGGTGCCAGAGGGCAAGGTGCCAATCTGCGGATCTGGGATACATGGAAAGTGGGGTTAACTCGACGCATGGACAAAGGAAGGGCCAGTCTGACAGAACACGGGTTGATAATGCGTGAGATGGTGAAAGGGCCAACGAACCTTGGCGAGAGTTTTCTGGACGTTGTCTTGAGAGGCAGATCACGTGTGGACAGCATGACCCTTTGGCCAATCCGGTACTTGGGGGCCGCAGAACGATGGCGGTTAGCCTTACGCTGGAATGTACTCACTGTGCGTTTCAGCTGAGCACGAGCCCGTCGCCATGTTCTCTTACAGCGGCGGACGAAGGCTTGGGCTGACGGGACAGCAGTTTCCTCCTCCTGGGTGGGGAACAGTGGTGGTTGGTAACCAAGGCAGCATTGGAAAGGGGACATTCCGGTGGAGGAAGTGAGGAGTGTATTATGGGCATATTCCACCCAAGGAAGATAACAGCTCCATGAGGCTGCATCACGTGAGGCCATGCATCTCAAGGATTTCTCAAGCTCTTGGTTGATGCGTTCTGTCTGACCGTTACTCTGGGGGTGGAAACCTGAAGAGAGGCTGGGCGTGGCGCCGATGAGGCAGCAAAAGGCCTTCCAGAATTGCGCTGAGAATTGGGGTCCCCTGTCTGAAACTATGTCTACGGGCAATCCATGGAGCCGAAACACGTGGTCAATCATGAGTTCAGCTGTTTCTTTAGCCGATGGGAGTTTGGGTAAGGGAATGAAGTGAGCTGATTTAGAGAAGCGGTCGACCACAGTGAGTATGCAGGTGTTATTCTTTGAGGGGGGTAATCCAGTGACGAAATCGAGAGCGATGTGAGACCAGGGGCGGTGGGGGATGGGGAGGGGGTTTAGGAAACCCTCAGGAGGACGGTTGAGAGTCTTGTTTCTGGTACATGTGTCGCATGAGGCCACGAACTTCCTGACATCTTCCATGATGGATGGCCACCAGAAACGTTGCTGTAGTAGGGATAGGGTGTGGGTTGCTCCTGGGTGGCAGGCTAATCTTGAGCTGTGGCCCCAGTCCAGTACTTGGGGTCGGACGGCAGCTGGGACAAAGAGTCGTCCTGAAGGAACATTACTAGGGCCTGGCTCCTGTTCGAGGGACTGCAAGACCTGGTTCTCCACTTCCAGACGTGTCATGGCCACGAGACATTGTGGTGGTAGGATGGTGTCCAGGATTGGTGTGTCCCGAGTGGTGGAGAACTGTCGAGAGAGGGCGTCGGGTTTAGCGTTCTTGGAACCTGGGCGATAGGACAATGTGAAGTTGAATCTAGAGAAGAATAGGGACCAGCATGCCTGGCGTGAATTGAGCCTCTTGGCTGACCTGAGATACTCTAGGTTTCTGTGGTCTGTCCATACGCGGAATGGGAGGTCAGCTCCCTCCAGCCAGTGTCTCCATTCCTCGAGGGCGAGTTTGACTGCAAGAAGTTCACGGTCCCCGATGTCGTAGTTGCGCTCAGGGGATGAGAGTCGACGGGAAAAGAATGCACATGGGTGAAGCTTATTATCTTTGAGGGACCGCTGAGAGAGAACAGCTCCGACTCCTGTTTCGGAAGCGTCTACCTCCACAATGAATTGAAGAGAGGAGTCTGGAAAGACAAGAATGGGTGCCGTGGTGAAACGATGCTTGAGATCGTTGAATGCTTTCTCAGCTTCAGTGCTCCACCGGAAGGGGGTCTTTGTGGACGTGAGTGATGTGAGAGGAGTTGCCACCATGCTATAACTTCTAATAAATCGCCTGTAGAAGTTAGCGAAGCCCAGAAGGCGTTGGAGCTCTCTTCTAGATGATGGTGGCGGCCAGTCAGTGACCGCTTTTACTTTAGTTGGATCCATCTGAATGCCTGATGGAGAGATGAGGTACCCTAAAAATGACGTGGATTCTTGGTGAAATTCTCATTTTTCGGCTTTGACGTATAGTTTGTTCTCCATCAGGCGTTGCAGGACTTGACGTACGTGTGTTCTGTGTTCCTTTAGTGAACGGGAGAAAATCAGGATGTCGTCAAGGTATGCGAAAACAAAGATGTTTAAAAAGTCTCGAAGGACATCGTTGATCAGATTTTGAAAAACTGCTGGGGCATTGGTTAGGCCAAAAGGAACTACCAGATACTCGTAATGGCCAGTGGGGGTGTTGAAGGCTGTCTTCCATTCGTCACCTTCCCTGATCCGGACTAAATGGTAAGCGTTCCTCAGGTCCAGTTTAGTGAAGAGGCAGGCATCTTGCAGTAGCTCGAAGGCTGTAGACATCAAGGGGAGCGGATATCGATTCTTAACTGTGATTTCATTGAGTCCTCTGTAATCTATGCAGGGACGAAGGGACTTGTCTTTTTTCTCTACGAAAAAGAATCCAGCGCCGGCCGGGGAAGAGGAGGGGCGAATGATGCCTGCGGCTAGGGATTCAGAGATGTAGAGTTCCATTGCCTCTCTTTCGGGGCGCGATAGGGCATAGAGGCGTCCCTTTGGGGGCGAGGTACCAGGGAAGAGGTCAATGGCGCAATCGTAGGGGCGGTGGGGAGGGAGCGAGACGGCGCGTGATTTACTAAAGACCTGTTTCAGATCATGATATTCAGCAGGAACTTTGAACAAGCTGGGGATTTCTTCTTGAGACGTGATTAATTCATTTTTGGGAGAAGCAGAACGAAGACAGGAAGACAAGCAGGCAGGGCTCCATTCAAGGACATTTCTCCTTGTCCAGTCAATGTGGGGGTTATGTTGCTTTAACCATGGGAGGCCAAGGACGACTGGTGCATGGGGGCTCTTGATAATTAGGAGAGAGATACTTTCGGCATGGTTACCTGAGAATTGAAGTGTGAGAGGGACTGAGCGGTGTGTAATCGGAGGGAGTCTGCTGCCATCTAGTGCCTGGACATGGAAGGGTCGACTAAGTGGAACAGAAGGAATCTTGAGCTTGGTGATCGTGGAGACAGCTATCAGGTTTTGATCTGCCCCGGAGTCTACGAGGGCGTTCAGGACGTGGGACTTATTATCGTAGGTCAGGGTTATGGAAAACACTGGTCGTGGATCTGGGAATGAGCTGAGTGTGGGGGCCCCCTGTACTCCCAGAATTACCGGGGGCCCAGGGCTTTTAAAGGACAGGTTCGTACTAGGTGACCCGCTTGACCACAGTAGAAGCAGGAGCCCTCGTTGCGGCGTCGCTGACGTTCCTTTAACGAGATATGAGTACGACCAATGTGCATGCGCTCATGTGAGGTTTTGAGGGTAGGCATGGTGATGGTTGAGACTGGTGGTTGAATAAGAGCTGGGGTTCTGGACCACTGATGGTCCATCTGATAGTGGACACGCTTGCGAACGTCGATACGTGTTGCAAGGTCCATGAGCTCTTGGATCGTGGAGGGAAGCTCTCGAGCTGCTAGTTCATCCTTAATCGGATCAGAAAGTCCATGGAGGAAAGCGTCGAAGAGCGCTTGATCATCCCAGCCACAAGAGGGGGCTAGGGTTCTGAAGTCAATGGTGTAATCATGTACAGAACAGGTTCCTTGGCTTAGCTTGAGTAATTGGCCTGCTGCCTGGCGACCTGAAAATGAGCGGTCAAATACCCTCCTCATTTCGGAGGTGAATGTCCCATAGGTGGCACAGCAGGGGACCTGGGCATCCCATAATGATGTTCCCCACTCTCTTGCTTTTCCAGTAAGGAGGGTTATAATGTACGTAACCTTAGACCGTTCCGTGGGGAAGGACGACGCTTGTAACTCCAGTACAAGAGAGCATTGAGACAGAAAGGAACGGCAGGTAAGTGAATCGCCATCATATGTGGGCGGTGCAGGGAGCCGTGGCTCATGGCGTGTGGTGGGTGTTGGTGGTGCCTGAGGAGCAGGAGATGAAATACAGTGCAGCCGTTTAATCTGATCAGCGAGAGATGTCAGCGTTTGCGTGACAGTGCTAAGTGTAGTCATGATGTGTTGAATATCCTGCTGATGAGAGCCTAAAAGCGCACCTTGGTTCTGTAGCGCCGCCTCCAGCTGCGCGATATCTGCTAGATCCATAATTGGCCAGATTATACTGTCACGATCCAAACAGGCGTAGTGGATCCAAGCGCAGAGCGCGTGTGGAATATAGCGCCGATTATCCTGTGATGAACGCGCTGTTTGTTTTGTGAATGAAAGCTCCCGCTGTGCGGAGATGCGGCGGCACGGCGCGAGCCTCGCGTAGAGAATGTGAAAGTGAAGAGCCGGTGCGCGCTGAACGCAACTCAGGTCCGCGGGGAATAATCGTGGTTGTGAACGTGCTTGCTTCGAGGTCATGAAATCCAATACAGTCCGTAATCCTGATTCGTGGTCATGAAACGTGAGCGATGGTCGATATCCAGAAATCCAAAAAAGCAGTAATCCAAAACGTGAAACGAGAGCAAGGTCCGTGAAACAGAGCGTGGGTCGAGATCCAAAAGTCAAGGCAATGAAAAACGCTGGAAAATTGGGCATGAGGGCACACAATAATCTGGCAAGAGGTGGTGGTTTGTGAAAGAGTTTTATAGAGCGGAGTAATGAATGAAATGAAGAACAGGTGTGCTGAGCCGGTGAATGAGGCGGCAAAATGAAAGCAGCGGACTGGAGTGTGGAGAGGAGTCACAGGTGATCACTTGGCTTGAGGTGTGGATGTGACATGGTGTACCGTGACAGATATATCTGAATGCCACCACATTTGCTTTTATTTCAATAACAGCTCAAATTGTGTGTAACATAAAGCTGGATTAAAGCTGCACAATTTCAGAATTTTTCTTTCTATCTAATTCCTAAATAACTTTGTCAAATATGATCACATTCAAACTTACTTTGGTGCTGTCACTGAGCCAGGGAGCAGTTGTCTTAAAATTTGTGTATAAACACTAATGTCTATATACAAATCAAAATAGAGTTTTTGAAACTTTGAAACATTTTGAAAGTGACTTTAGCTTTACATAAAGGTTGTTTCATTCATTCAAGAGATTAGTTACAAATGTTCCTTTATCCAGTAAAGCAAGTAAAGTCTTGAGTCTTGTTGGAGAATTATGCTTATTGTAAAGAATCGAAAATCGTGGCTCTCAATTTATCCATTCATGCAGCTTAGAGTGAATTATCAATAATTATAAAAGGCTGTTTCAACAGGTGACATATATTTGTCTAATCCAAGTATGAGGTTGCTTAAATTTGAAATGGCTGTCGTGACATCTTCTAGAATATGTTTAATTTCATCCAGGGCACTAATAACAACTAGCTCCTGTCTGCAAATGAACTGTAGGTAGTCAATGTTCAGTGGCTGTCTCTCCAGGACATGAACCAAAAGATCATGAGGTCGTTGAAGAATGTACTGCTGGACAATGTAATTCTGTGGGGTAATTCTGCTGTACAAAATTACCCCATCTTTTTGTCCCCACCACCAAAGTGGAAAAGGTAATTGAACGGATTGCGTTAAAGCCCCTGATCCCAGCCGAGAAAGCTGCCAGCCAACGAATGTTAAGAGGGATTCCTGCCTGTGGTCAGGCTGGATGGTACTTCCGCATTATCCAGTCTGCAAGTTTGCCCTCCGTCACCTTTCCCCAGCGTATGCTTGCATGCCAGCCTGGCACTGCCACCAGACCCGCACGTGCACACCTTCACTATATTTCTCCACTATTTTCTCTTCCTCTCTCATTTAACCCTTTTTCTTCCCCTTTTTTCTAAATAAAATTAGCTTTTTTCTCCGCAAGACCTCGACTCATGTCCGTGTGTCTGTGGTGCCACCAGTGCAAAAGTTTAAACTCGTTACAATATATTTTGGTTGAAGCTTTCTATGTATGTGTATTTGCCTGTTTCAATTTTCATTAACCTTTTCCAACTGTGATAACTGCTAATGTGTTGTCTTATTTATAACCTTCATGAGTTCACCGATGTAAATGTTTGTGCCGTTGGATTAAATGGTGTAGCCTTTTTGTGAATTCTGGTTGTAGCAGTCAAATTTGATACTGGACTGATAAACTTGTTCTCCTACAGTATAGTAAATAAAACAGGGCACCAGTTGAAAAGTTCTTTTGATTCACTTTAACATAGATTATATTAAATACAATTTTGAGTACGTTGATCTATTTAAAGTACAGTTGTTAATCTGTTTCTTGAGCAACGGAGAAACAGATTAACTTTTTCTTTTGATTCTCATATCTTAACTTGTTCTTTTCTTCTTTCTTCCAATCCACCCTGTTTGGAAGAGGACCATTCTTTCTTGGAAACACTGAATTGTTGATTTTGCTGCAAATTTATTGAAATTTAGTGGTATGTTCAGGATTTTACTTACGTGCACTGTTTGGTTAGGATTTTTAGATGATTTAAGATTTTTAGAAGTTATATATCCACATACGTTAATAGAACTATAAAGTAAAAACAAGTTTTTTGTGCTTTATTTGTAAAAATGCTTCCAATCCGACTTTAACTGGAACATTTGGAATCTTGTGTGAAATTGTTCATTTCTTCATATGTTTTTAGCCAAGGATATTTCACAGCAATGTTAACGTTTGTGAGAGAGAATGTTCCACTGTTACCCCTCGGTAGTCAGTTCTCAGTAGAAATATTTCATTATGTTGTTTATTTTAGGATGGTACTGTAATGCTATATTTTTTAATTGTAATTTGTATCCTACAGTACTTGTTCTATTCTGTGTCACAGTTCCTTAGGTTATTTAAAAAAAAATGTTATTATAATCTTGAGTTTGTGTTAACACTTCAACATTGAACATGCGTGTTCATAAGAATTTATGAAACATTTGTGAAATAACAGAATTTTAAGTCTGTGTTGTTGCTTTATTTGGATGTGTTTGATCTTATAAATGTAAGAAAAATCTGTAAAATAACAGTGCTTCTCTGCTAAATGTCTAATTCGGTTTCTTTATCAAAGGTGTTTGTAATAATTTAGGGAGAAAAAACTGTAAAATAAACGTATTTGGCTGCTAAATGTCTTGTGATGTTAGTTTAATGAAGGTATTTAACCATATAAATTTAGGAATAGTCTGTAAAATAATGATGTTTCTCTGCAAAAGATTAAATAACATTTTTCCTTTTTTTTTTTTTTTTTTTACAACGAATGGGTAGCTTGCACATCTGGAAAGACACCGTCAGTGCTGAATTATATACTGTATGTGGCATTCCCGAAGGCTCTAAAGACTCTAAATCACGATTTACCTCATCCGATTACACCACCCTGGTGGGCGCCAGGGAAATATTCACAACACACAAGGACACACGAGTATATTTTACCAATTAGAGGCAAGAAAAATAAGATGCAGTGAGACGTGAGCAACAATATACAAAAATATACTTCATTAAAAGAGCATCAATAAAATTCTCCCTCCCAAAAACAGACCCACAAAAAATTCCAAAATTAATCCTGCTTGGGACCAAGATTGGCGGGAACAGGACAGGCCAGCCACAACATGAGCGGTTGAATAGCCCAACCTAAATCCACACTAAACCACCACACTCGCTGGAAAGAAATCGTGCCAACACACATGGCAACCTGTGAAAGACACCCCTTCAACGAAAGAGCGGCTAGCCTCCCCTGCTCCACGCCAGAGTCCCAAAGCAGGAGCAGAGGGCAGTGTCTGAATGGCATCCAAATAGCAAAGCAGTAAATAAAATCTAAAAATTATGAACACTTTACACTGACCCGATAAACTACAAAACCAAAATTAAGTTTTAAAAAACATTAGTCTGCAAAATAAACCAACCAAAAGAAAAAAATATATATTTATTTATTTTTTTTAAGTAAATTAACACGGGTTACACAAAAGAACAAAATACCAAAAAAAAAACAACCTGACAAACAACCAAAAACACCAACACCTATACCTTCAGAACGGGACTGAGGGATAGCCTGAAGCGCAACGCTACAGTTATTCTCCAAGACAACCTGAAAAACAGCCACATCAACAATTTCCATAAGCAAAGGCATCACATGTAGCGTTGTTAGCAACTAATCAGCTTGTGAGATTCCATTACTCCTTTACGATTGAGGCCATGTCCACATGTAGCTGGGTATTTTTAAAAACAGATTTTTTTTATGCTTTGTTTTATAAAATAATTCTGTCCACAGCACTTGCACACAGACAATGATACAATGGCATAATGATGACAAAGACATAATGTTTACATATGTAAAGTTCTTTATCATGGTATACAATACCTTCCTTACTGTACTACCTATAACCATTTCTCATTTGCACAATTGTAATTTATCTACCTCACTATATACTATTTATATAAATATATGCAAATTATTCTGGACTGTGAAAATGCACTTTTGGTTGGATGCTAACTTTGTTTTTTTTGCCTTATATCTACATGTACAGTTACAGTAAAGGTGAATCTAATCTAATCATCGGGACAGGTGATGTTACAACGAGCCAAAATCTCTGTTTTTAGCAATAAACCCTGAGAAACCTCACTCCTAATAAGAATCAGATTTTTTTTTCATTATTCCTTTACTAATTATTTATTTACTTTTTTATTTATTTTCTTTTGTGAAAAATAAGTTTTAAATTTGTGACAATGTTCTTAGTCATTCAATTTTGGCTGCGTGCTCAATAAGATTTTTTGCATGGTGTGGAATTCACAGAAGACATTTATATCTTTGCTTAGTCAGTCTTAAATCTGAATGTCTTCAGGTATTAAACAAAGGTGTGGTTGGATTTTACTTGATAAAATATTATTTTTTAACCTTGAGCAACTCTGAAATGCTTCTTGTAGCTTCTAGTTCCCAGACAGGTTTTATTGGCCATATCACGGTTGCACCAAAAGTTTTTGTCATGTACCATTTCTTTTGCTTGTTGGTGACATTCCCAACCAAAACAGTTTTCTCTCCAAGCATGCTTTTAGTACCCTTTTTGTTGGAGGTTTCTCTACATGTCCCTTTAAATTTACCCAATAGTTGGTCAATAGCTGCTTCCTTTTCAATTCTAATGGCATTACTACTTCCATTCTTCCACTTCTACATTTGGATCGCACATACTGTAGATGTTCTTAGCACCTGGGCTTGACCACGGCTCAGCTGGTTTTAGCTGCTGAGCCGTGGTCAATACATCCATAACCATGCTTTGATCGTATTAATAAAACATATATTTGCTTCAATGTATCAAAGCTGGCTCCCCATTTTAAACCTGGTAAGCCCCTCATGACATTTAGCTTTTATGCATTCTTAACCACATTTCTAATATGCTCTCTCCAAGTTAGCCTTGAGTCAAAGAGTATACACAGAAAGCGAAACCTCTTAACCCTCTCTCATTTTTTTCCAGTACATAGTAACTTGACATTGTCCGATTTTTTTGCCTTGAAAATTACAGCATCTTTGTTTTTCCAATGCGAATTTAAATCCCCAGTTTGTCCCCCCATTCCTCCACCTGTTTAATTGCTTCTTGCAATTTTCGGGTTATGTGTTGCACATTTCTCCCTCTTTTCCATCAAGCTCCATCATCTGCAAACATAGATTTTCCTATGCTATTTGAGATACTACCAAAGAAGTTATTTATCATTACTGTGAACATTGGCTGACTTGGCACACTTCCCTGTGGAGTTCCATTTTTTACTTTGCTTTGAGAACTCTGATCCTATTTTTATTTTAATTTTTTTTTACCTGTGTAGCAGGATGAGCTGGGGCCTCATCAGTTTTGCCATCGTTGTTAGATGAGTGAACGAGGGTGCCTTATTCACAACGCCTTGTTGGAGAACTTCCTGTTACCTTGTTAGTGTCTTGGATATCATTCCAGATGCTGGTCAATCCGCTGGTGTGTGGGGTGTTATAAAGGTAGGGGAAGAGTTTCCCTCTCATGTAAGAGCACACGCCCCATTTTGCTGATCTCAGATAAGAATGCTCCTTGCAATCTCCTTTGTAGGTTCCCTCTGGACTCTTCAGTGGTGAAATATCTTCGTATTGACTCTTATTCATGTAGACCGCATGCTTTTTGCTGCTCGCTCAACTTTCGTTTTCGTCTCTGGTATGAACGTTATATGCAATTTTATTTTTATGACTAGGGGCTAGGGCACTTACTGTTATGTGTTTATAGTTCCCACCCAGAATCTTGTTCACTTTCGAGCAAAATTGCCTTAATAGTGTTGGTAAGTGGCTCGTTGTGTGTACTTCCTTGTTGTAAAGGGATTGCTAGTGGTCATTCATCCAACATTTTGGAACAGGTATGTAATCTCTATTTAGTACGTTACTGTCTCTATGGTATGTACATTTTAATTTGTTTTATTGTGACCATAGGAACTATAGGTTTGAGTGGATGCTGTAGACTCATGCATGACCGCTGCTGCTTTGCATGAACGCTGCTGCTTTGCATCAATGTTGCTGCTTTGCCTTACTGCTGTTTATTTATTTATTTTTATTTTATTCTTCTTTTGTTGGTTTGGTGCTTTGCTATATTGCTGCTTCACATGCACTTTCTTTTATCTCTGTCTAAAAGAACTTGATTTTTAATTTTAAGAGTTGTTTCCTTTCTTTTTCCCTATCTCTCTTTGTTCCTTCTATTGGTTGTGGTTTTGTGTGTTTCACATTAGTGTTTATTGTATTTTATAGTCTTGTGGAGCTCTGAGCTGAAGGTGGTGGTAGTGTAACCTGCTGGGGATGATTTATCTTATTCGTGTGCGTGCTGCTCACCCCTTCTTGCTAATTTTCCAATTGGATTGTGTGTGGGTGTGGCTCATGTGTGAGTGGGGTGATTCTTATTGGGGGATATCCATTGTAGTCTGCTCCTCCACTGGGAAGCTCCAGCTCTAAGTGACACTATGTGCATTTTAGTATTTTATGGATATTTTGCCTAGTGTAGCATGCACTTGATGGTGTAATTTTTACTTCTTTTAACATTTCTGTAACTTTTGTACTGCTAATTTGTGCATTATTGTTTGTGAGAAAATTAACATGTTCTTCCATCGAAAAAAAAAAAAATCCATGATCCAATTAAACATGTTCCCTCCCACTACCATTACATGCAGCATGAGTAATATTCCCTCTTTCCATAGCATATCATATGCCTTCACATAAAAAATATTGCTGTCACTGGATCCATGGTGTTTGTTCCTCTCCTAAATCCACTTTTGTACAGTGCCAGCATACCTCTTTTGTTCTAGTAAGTATAGTAATCTTTCAATAACCATGCATTCCATTAATTTGCATATATCCAATGTCAAGGCTATATGTCTATATTTTCCTTGTATGCTGGCATCCTCTCCTGGTTTTCTTATTGGTATTATTACTGCTTCTTCCCAAGACTCTGGTATTTTTTTTTTTCTTCTTCCCACACTTGATCTGCTAACCTTTGCAAATGTGGTCGCCAGCATTTCCTCTTTCTTCTTATTTGTTATTGCATTTTCACTTCCGTTGTTCAAGACTGGACATACATATTCTCTTCTATCTCCTCCCATCTTTTTTTTTTATCATCTTCCATACCTCCCCTATCTGAGTTTCACTTTCTATAGTGTTACTGAATTCTCTCCAGTTTGTCCTTTTTGCTTGTCTAATTGTTTTTCTTACTATGGTTTGGACTCATTTTTTATTGGATTATGCTTTGAAAAGTATGATTACTTTTAGAATAAAAGCATACTGATTACTTAGATTAGTTTAGTATAAAAGCATACTGTGCCCACTTAAATCTCCACACCATATAACATCACCTTCATTCTGTCCTTCTATTTCCCCTAACTTCTGTAGATCTAGTATTTGGCATTAGTTATAGTAATTCACAATTGTCATACCACATATTCTTGCTCTCTTCCTATCCCCATTACCTCATATGGAATATGTCCCTCCCCCCTTTTCCCATCGCTTCTCATTGTAACATATTCATGAAGGTTGAAATGTTATTTTGCCTTTAGCCATGTTTCTTGAATGCAGATTATTTCTGGCTTCTCTTCCCTACTCTCTCACTTTTTTTTATTTTTTGTAAACTCCATTTGCTACAAGGCTGCTTGCATTTCACTGTAGAATTAGCATTTATTTGACACTGTTGTTCTTGGCTTGATTGAGTCCTTAGTTCCTCATTTACTTCTTCCTATGTTAGTCCTCCCATATCTAAATGATGTTCTGCAGCTTTCACTATTATCTATATCCTTTTGCTTCGTTGCAATAATTACTTCTGCTATAAATGTCACCAGTTTCTTCTTTTCTATCCACTGCTTCTTCTTTTTTTTCCCCCATTTCTATTGTCTTCTCTATTAGCTATTCCTTCATTTCTATTTTTATTCTGTTCTACTCATTTAACTGCTTCTGCATATGATAAAAGAAAAAAAAAATATTCTTCTGTTCTTCTATTTCCCTTTTTAACACTTCACATCCCCAATATGCTACACTATGATTGCCCCTTACAGTTGCAACATCTTAGGCTCACTCCTTCTCCACATTTCCCATATTCAAGGCCCGTCCACCCCTAGTACAACTTCTTTTCCCTTTACCCTTTTGAGCCACATGTCTGAATTCTTGACATTTACTGTATAACATCTTAAGGGTTTTAGTATGAATTCTCTAACTTTATATCTAATAAATTAAAGATAAACGTCTCTTGACTGTTCCTTGCCTTCATACTCTAAGGTTACTGTCTCCGCCTCGTTTTTTCCTGCTCCTCTTATCATTCTTTACACATTTTTCACAGCGCTATTTCTCATCCTTATTTGTTCCATTATGTCCTCTATATTTAGAATTGGGGGACTCCTGTGATCACCTCTTTACACCCACTGAACCTTTTTTTTTTTTTTAAACTCTCACTACTTTAATTCCTTTGGTTTTCCCCACACTAGTCATTTTCCTTGCTTTCTGTACCTGCACTTCAGTATTGCCTCCTATCGATAGATTACCGTCCCCCGATACCTATGCATATTTCACTTCCTAAACGTGCTCTCTTATAATTTTTGTCAGTGTTATTGTCCAGTTTTGTTAATTTCTCCTTCAAGTCTTATGACTACAGTTAGTAGTCCTAGCCCCTGCTCCTTTCCATTGCCTCTTTTACCCTCAATTCTCTGACTCTACTATGCTTGATCGCTCTTCATTCTTCCTTTTGCAATAATATTTTCTTTCTTTTTTTACCTTTTTCCCCTCATTATCCCTTACGATAATATTATGAGGTAATATTTCCTCACTATATTCCATATTTACATTTGTTACCCTAAATATTCTCCTGGCGTGTCTTCCTGTCTGAGTTTGTTAAAAACAATGTGAGGATATTGTTGGTGGATATTCCACAAGTTCTTCCCCACAACACTCACTACTATATTTGGACTCTGTTAATCTAAGGGACAACATTAATCTCCCAGAATTTCAGAAACTGGTCTCCTCAGTTTACCACAACATGGGAAACATAGCCCTGTCCCAGCGTTTTGTGATGTGTTCCTGCCATCAGTTTGAAAATGTCCTTTTAAAAAAAAAATATATATATATATATATAATTTTCCCCATTTAAATATTTTATATGTTTTCTATGTTTTATTGTGAATCTCTTTAGGAAGTCAAACCAAAACACTTAAACATATTTTCTTGGTGGTGAATTGTGACTAAGGTAATTTTACTCTAGTTCTGCCATGGCTGTTGTGGACCAACGCCACATGACCATTTATGCACAAACCTTCCTAAATTTCACAAACCTTACCAGTAAAATTATGTAACAAGTAACAATTTAAAAAGAAACAGATCTAGCAGTTAAATGTTGTATGTGTACTTGTGAAAAGTTTATTCAATATTGCTGCATTTTTACATTTACATTTATTAACTGCCTAACAAGCCAATTGTGCTAAATATATTTTAAGCCATTGTATCATTAGAGCTTACCTCCTCTTGAGATCTTCTCAAACTCAGCTTTAGTATACTCCTCCACTTTTCCTTTAAGTTGAGACACAGACTTTATTACATTCTCAAAAGTTATGACAGGACCTAAGGTGACGGTGGGCTTGTTTGAAGGTCTAACTGGAATGGAGATAGACTGAAAAATCTAGAAAAAAAAAAAGTGAAACAGAAAATATGTGAGATTGGATAACTTAGCAGACACATGGTACAAACTGATGCTTCTACAAATGTGGTGAGAGATTGTAGTTATGTAATAAAATAAAATGCATAATTGACTTTTTACTCATCCCAATTAAAAGGTTATTTCAAACTATAAATTGAACGTAACTAGGCAAGAAACAGAGCCATGTGATTCTAATGAATTTAAATAATTTGTACTTGATAAAAACAAAATGGCCCATTTGTTTACATCAGACAATCAGATTATTGTCTGGTGTAAACACAATAATCAGATTCATGATTTGTATCACAGATGCGCTAAGAAACAATGAAATTGTGTTCTAAAGCAAAATTACGTACATTTACAGTATTTTATTATTTTTTGTCTTTTTACAATTACACAATTACTCAATTATTGGAATATATCAAGTGGTTTCTCCAAATTCAACATAACTGACCCATTTTAATGATTACTACAGTCTCAGAAATATTCAATGCCCTGCATAAATCCGGTGTATTTGATTTAGAACACATAATATAACTGGATCTTTTAGAGAGATTTAGAGATTTGTTCATGGAGTTGCTTGAGTACATGTCAGAAGAGTCAAAATAGGTGTCCATAAAGTTAAGAAAAGAGACAAACACGTTTTTACAAACAAGTACAAGGATCTAAAAAAATATCAAAGGTACTAAATTTTCTTAGAAATACAATAGGAAGCCTATTTACAAGTTCAAAGTTAAATGAAGAGTGGCTACACTATCTGGACCTAGCAGTAAGAGGATCACCTGCTGCTATCAGATTCCTGAGGCGACAAGGGTTGAAAATCACTTAATTGACTGCAAAGGACCTACAAAAAGATTTGGTTTCAGTGTCTCTCTGCACTATAAAGCACATACTGAACCCTGAAGATCACCCAAGACATGTCCTGCAATTGATCCTAAAAAACAAGAAAATTCGGTTCCAATATGGTCAAAGGCAGTTGCAGCATGCAAACCCAAGAATCTCACTAAACTCTAGAGGTCATTGCCCAAGAAGAAGATGCCTCAGAAACATTGTCCGAAGCTAGTGTCTGGCTATACATCATGAAGGGCTCTATTACAGGAAGTACTGAAGATGTCGCTCCTCAATGTGGTTGAATAATTTTTATATTGTAGTGTTCATTAAAAGTAGAATTTTGTGTTGATCACTTGGTATATTACTTGAGTAAAGTAATTTAAATCGCTATTTTTACTGATTTATTACAGCTGCAAGTTAGTAATTTTGGCAAAAGCAAAAGAATCAATGGAGTTGAATAATAGGAGTTAAATAATAGAGGATTGTAAATAGGGGTTGTTGTACTGCAAACAAGTGAATTGTTTCTAATGTACTTGAAGCATCTGAAGTGTTTCTGAATATTCAGCTGATTTTCACAGTGATGTTACCTGGAGGTACTGGATGGGATCTTCTGTGTGTAAAAGCTTCTCCACCTCAGTGTCTCTCTGCTTCATTTCTGCAATCTCCTCCTCCAGTTTCTTCATGACTTCTTCAACTCGACTCACTGCGGCTTTCTCCTGTGCTCTAATCAGCTCTGTCAGTTCAAAAAGTCTTCTCTCAATAGATTTTTTCAGCTCAGTAAAGATCGTCTCAGTTTTTTGCACTGCCGTTTGTGCCGTGTGCTGTTAGCAGACAGAGAGACAGAGAGAATGCTTTTAAACCGGAATTCTTAAATTCTTAAAACTCCTTTTAGTGAGAGAGTGAATACATGACAAGGCACGAGGCTAATGCTGCATTCAACTAGAGGTCAGGACTTCTGTGATGCACACAGGATTAGGATGAGAACGATCTCAAATTGAAATTTCTACTTGTGAACTTGGTATTGTCTACTCAAACTATCAGCTTCTCCAAGTTTCAGGAGTTACACCAAATCATCAAGGCTGTGCATAGAATAGCAAATTAAACAAAAGTTTACAAAGTAACAACTCTTACTAAAAAGTATGCTTAAAGTTAATTTTATTAAGAATACCTAAATAAACTACAAGTCTATTTCCCAAGTATTCATGTGTAAGTATACTAATATCAATGTACAGCACTAGTATCAGTAACACATTACCACTTTACCAAAGTAACACCATTACTGTAATATATTACTTTTTAGTAACTAGTAATATGAAGTGTTATGTTTCAAAATAGTAATTTTACAATAACATTGAACTGGTAATGCAAATGTCAGTCTGTACCGCTGCTCAGTGGTCTAACATCCATTTTCCAAATGAAAGTAAATGTTGCATTTTATTTGGAAATCAAGGTCCCAGAGTCTGGAGAAAGAGTGGAAATTCACAGAATCCAATTTGAATTCCAGTGTGAAGTTTCCACAGTTGGTGATGATTTCGTGTGTCGTGTCATCTGCTGGAGTTGGTCCACTTGTGTTTTGTCAAGTTCAAAGACGTCTATGAAGATATTTTAGAGCCCTTTATGCTTCTGTCTGCTGATATGCCCTATAAATTGAATATCGATTTTTTTTTTTAGACCAAATTCGATTTTGGATTTTAAAACGATTTTTTTGCTTAAAATAAATAAAAATAAAATAAAAAAACAGACGGTATAAGTTTTTTTAATTATTATTTACTTAAGCAAAATGATATAACCAAACATTACCTGCTTATTTGGATTAAAAGTATATATATTACATCACTTAAACAATTTTGCAAACCACATGCAACTTACATGCTAAATAAAATCAAACAGGAGCCTGACAGCATTTTTTTAACTGTCTATGTGGACATAATGTCTTTAGCAATATTACACGACGCAACATCAGTAATATCTTTCCTGTTTTCACCTGGCTTTTAGCCAGTGTTTTCGCGCTGCCGCTTGTCTTGTTTAGCTCGCAGCGGCAAACACGACGCTGATTCAACAGTGTGGCTCTGTTTGAGGTGCGCAAGGAAATTAGCTTCTTTGAGTTGCCACAAACTTCAGACAGATTTTACACCGGGCTTTGGCTTGTTCAATGTGTAAAGTTGCGAACCCAAATAATTTCCATACGACTGAAGAAACCGCGCCTCAGTTGGACACGAGCTCTTTGGTTTCATCAGAGCGCGCTGCCATGTTGTATCTCGGATTTCCCACTTGTGAGTCACAGAGGGGGCGTGGCAGAACTACAGAAGCTCGCGGTGCCGCACCAAAGTGAAACTGTAAAATCGATTTAAAACTCTCACAAGTGAGCGGTTAATTAGGCGCGACATCATGTGGTCGGACAATCTTGCCTCTTAATTATAACCGCTATAGAACTATAGAAACTCTTGTTACGTGGCGTGGTATGGAGAACTGCACCACGAGATATTTATTAATGATAAGAGCCCTGACGCAGGGCTATAGAGAGGGTCAACAAAATAGGAGTATGTGAGAGATGTGATACGCACGGGAAGACCTTCCCATTTGGAGATGGTGTGGGATTATTAATGAGAAACTTAAAGAAAACAAAAGAAAGCTGGTAACACAAAATAAACAGAGCTCTGCCATCTACGCAAGAATAGATGGGGCTCTGGAAACAAAAATAAAACTTTTGATCCTCTCGGGGCTTGTGCCTTTACCGAGGACTTATAGAGAGAGAGAGAGAGAGTTTGTACTTTTTGCACTATAACCTGACAGAGCACGCTAAACTCCGGGTGGTAGCAGCCTTCAGATCTGACCGTTCTGAACAGTTTATGCACATCGTTAAATATCTATAAGGTATTGTGAAGAGAAAGACGCTGCTATCAAAGCTATCAAATAACACATCAGCAGTGCCACAGGCTGATAGCATCCATTACACACCGCATTGATGCAGTAATTTGTACTGAAGAAGACCCCTATTAATTTTAATACAATTTGATATTTCCAGGAAAATAAATAACAAAACATGCAGGGTTTTTGCGGCACCCATGGTTCATGGCCCAGGGGTTGAGAATTCACAGCGCAGTGGAACTTTGGATTACGAGCATAATTTGTTCCGGAAGTGGGCTCATATATCAAAACACTCATAAACCAAATCGATTTTTCCCATAAGAAATAATGGAAATTCAAATTACACAACTCAAATTACACAATACACACACTGTTTTATCGGGAAAATAAAAGAAATCTCTCTAATGACACTCGATTGAGCGACACACTAACAGAATCACTGCTGTAAAGTAAAAATAAAACAAATTAACCTGCACTTTACCTTTGAAAATAATCATGACAGAGCAGTGTTTCTGTGTAGAGCAAAGTGTGTGTGTGCGCGTGTGCACACACGTGGTCACAGTGTTCTAGTAAACAGTATTTGCACCCTGGATGTTGATTATACCAGTGAGAGATTTCGCAGTGCAAGAGAGAGAAAAACCATTCGCTCTATTGTGATCATGTGACACTCGGCGTCAAAACAAGAAGCGAATATGTGATACATGTTATTTGGTTCTCGTAAATCAAGACATGCTCGTTTTTCAACTATACATTTATTAAAAATCTATGCTTGTCTTGCGAAACACTCACAAACCGTGTTACTTGCAATCCGAGGTTCCTCTGTATATAGTAGTGGCTTATAACATCAGTCAGGATGCATGAACTCTATTACAAAACTTTCACACCTTGGAAGAATGGTCAGTAAAATCAGACATGTTTATTTGTTTCTGTGTGGGTTAATAACTTTGAGTACATAAAAGATCAGATTTATTTCCACCTATATACCATTTAGTTTAGACATGAAATATCAGAATTTCTTTTGTGTTATTATTTTAGGCACATTATATTTCTCAATACTCTGGACTTGATGAAGATCAGATCTAATTTAACGACAAATTGATGCAGAAAAAAAAAAATTCCAAAAGGTACACACATTTTTCTCGCCACTGTATACTTCAACTTTCTGTATTAGTCAAATACACTTAATTATCTCACTCTCTCATTGTCCATACCACTTCATCCTGTATAGGTTGCCAATCCATTGGAGGGCACACACACACACACACATGCTCATTCACACACTATTAGCCTAATCTGTTTGTTTTTGGACTGTGGGAAGAAGCTGGAGCACCCAGAGGAAACCCACCAAGCACAGAGAGCATGCACACTCTATGCACTCGGACCCAAGGCAGGAATCAAACCTGAACCCTGAAAGTGCAAGGTGAGAGTGCTAACCATTATGCCACCGTGCTGCCACACTTAATTATAATGTTCTGAATTATGTGCCACTATGCCATTTTATGCCACATGCATAAACGTTTTCTCTTAAAAAGTAATCTGAAAGTACACGTACATAGTTTTAGTTTGAAAAAAGAACACTATTATCACATTTGAGTAAACATGGTTTTGGTGCGGGGCCGCTTGACTTTAAAAGTGAAAGTTTCAAATGAATTAACAGAAAAACATATTTGCTTTTCAAATCTAACATTGAAAGTAATGATTCACAATTTCAGGAGAAAAATCTACATCATTCATCAAAGTTAGCTGGGTAACTTGGTACTCAGAAAAGACAAGCATGGAAGCCTATTTGTCCCTAAATGCAAAGCACAAAACGTTATAATCTCTGACTTACTACTCATGATATATAACAAATGCAGCATAAATGAACTTCAAAAACCTTAAACCACTTCAAACTCACCTTGTGAATCACCACAATGTTCTTTAGCTCCTGAAGCTCCTTCTCTCTCTCCTGTATTACCTGCTTGGATTTTCCCTGAATCTCCAACAACTGCTTCTACACAGAAACACAAAACATGACTCACATTCAGTTTCATAAAGGTATACATTCTACAAAGACCACAATAGCATTTAAAATCCCAACTGACATCAGATTAAATAGTGTTCCTAAAGCTACATTTATTTATAAAGGAAACATTTAATAAGAAATGGTTTTCTTTACAAGGTACAGTTAAAAACATTCATAACATTTTTTATTGTTACCTGTTTCTCAGCTCTTTCTGCTTCAGCTAATACTGTATCGTGTCCTTTATGCTGATCCATGGTACACAACATGCAGATACACTGCTGGTCAGTGCGACAGTAAACCTCCAGCAGTTTGTCATGCTGAGAGCAGATCTGCTCCTGGAGTCGTCTGGAGGCTTCGACCAGCTTGTGCTTCTTAAAGGCAGGAGATTTATAGTGAGGCTGGAGGTGAGTTTCACAGAAAGAGGCCAGACACACCAGACACGCCTTGATGGCTTTGTGTTTCCTCTCAGTGCAGAAATCGCACTCCACATCTTCAGGTCCAGCTGAACACTGAGCAGGAGGTGTAGCTTGAAGTCCTGTCTTCTTCAGAGTTTCCAAAATTTGAACCAGAACAGTGTTTTTACTCACAACAGGTCTTGGACGGAAGGTTTGTCTACACTGATGACAGCTATAGACTCCTTTCAGATCTTCGCAATCCCAGCAGTCATTAATACACTCCATACAGAAACTGTGTCCACAGAGAAGAGTCGCCGGATCCTTGAATAGCTCCAGACAGATTGAACAGTTTAACTGATCCCAATCTACTAAAAATTCAGCCTCTGCCATTTTACTGAGAAACAAACTACAAGTCACTACCAGAATTTCCCGCTACCTGGTTCAATATGTAAAAGACAAAGCAGGCGTGTCTGAAATAATGACTCATGTTATTAATTACAAAACCTAAGCTTACCTGAGCTTAGCTTTCATTTCTGATGAAGTGAAAGCTTTGTTGAAAAACTGACTTTATTTACTTATGAAATAAAACCATTTTAAAACCAAATGAAATCGATTCACCAATGTATGTTAAAACGTGGACTTCTAAAAGATTGACAGACAAACACCAAAAAAAAAAAAATAGTGAAAAAAATAAATAAATAAAAGCTACATCATATTAGGCCCAGCCTCCCTCACTCCTTTAACAGACACCAGTCCATAAAGCAGACAGGTCTTTGTAAAAGATGAGAAATAAAACGCATAAAACGCTGTAAAACGCATTGGATGATGGTAATTTACAAAACTCTTCTCGGCTGTTGCCCTCCTTACTTACAAGAACTGTTACACGCTTCTTCTTCTTCTTCTTCAGTACAACACTTGCTCTGCTAATCTGATTCTGCTGACAGTTCCTAAGGCTGCCTCCGTATTTGGCCTGTCGTCTTTTCCGAATGCTTCTGCTAGAGACTGGAATGACCTGCAGAAAACGTTAAAATTGGACAATCTCATCCCTAAGTCCGCTTTTCATTCTCGGATCTCAGCTCACTATAAAGATGTGTGTTGCTATTATTCAGATTAGCTGTTATAACTCATTGCTGCTCTAGTGTTTACACTGTTTATACCACATCTTATGTTTTTTATTTATTTGGATTATTTTTTATTATTATTTATTTTATTTTTTTATTTCCATAATTTCCATTTACAATGTATATATGTTTCTTTCTTAAAATGTTTTATTTTAATCCCCCCATTTCCCCCAAAGGCTTCACCTTTGCCAGTTGTAAATAAGAAACCTGTTCTGAATCTGTCTTGCCTGGTTAAATAAAGGTAAATGAAAAATGAAAGAAAAAAAATGCTCAGCAGTGAGATATCAAATAGGAAGACTGGTGGCTGTTTGCCCTCAACAAAGCCACCAACATCATCAGTGAGTTCACTTACTCTGACCACCACTTCTTTAAACTGTTGTCCTCTTTAAGCTGCTACAGAAAAGCCGAAGCACTCTAAAAAAATAAAACTGTGCTGTACTCAATTTTTTTGGTGAAACATTTTTACACTTAAAAATATTGAGTAAATATAAAAACTTGCAAAATCAAATAAAATATACTTCGTGAATTGAGTAATAGTAGTAAAGTCAGTAAAAAAATTGAGTAGACCTGAATAACTATATTTAGTACAATGATGTACAAAATGGAGTAAATGTAATGGTTACCCTAAGTGAAAATGCGTAAAATAATTGAGTAGATATAATTGAAATGCAAGGTAGAAGAAATTGAAAATTAGACTATTATTTAACAAACAAATGCTACATTTATTTAATATTTTAACTGAATTTAATTCAAACTGCTCCATCACAGAATTATGTTGCACTTAATTTTTTAAACTATATTCACCCTTTACTCAAGGACTATTTTAATTCAGGTCAATGTACTGTATATAATGACACCAGATTATATATAAAAAAAAAAGAATCGATACACGCATTACCATTTTAATTAAACATTTATTTGTCAAATTTGACAAGACATGAAGTCTAAACTCATGTCACTAAAACTTGGTTTACTTTGCAAATGACAGGTAACAAGATCATAAACAATGAGCTGAATTGATCTTATTAGAAAACAGTCTCACAAACGATACTTCTGCCACAAGTATTATACAGTTAAGATGTGGAAAGGAGACTTTTGTATTAAAATCTAATGAGTCACATTTGAAATCTGAATCACTGAACACCTTCACACTTCAGTTTCCTGCAAACTGTGGGATCCATACAAATGTGTGTGCAGACCTTCTCAGGTCTTAAAAAGCGATGACAGTCTAAATGAAGACAGAACACTACTGTAAATATGCATGACCAGCGGTACCATGCTCCACTCCATTATGATGGAAGTTCCTTTTGATGATGCGACAAATGTGCAGAGCTCACACTGCCGTCCCATAAGGTGGCACCTAAAATAAGAACAATAGTGTACAAGTAAGTACAAGTGTGACTGTTACTGTAAAGCCTAGCAGACTGGTAAAATAGTACTTCCGTTCAAATATATACTTTTTGGACTAATAAATCACACTGATCCACGAGTGGTGTTCAAGTCAAAGCGGGACTTTCTGTGAAACAAAAACGTAAAACCCATTTGATTTTACAGAGCCCATTACAGTCATTCCAGTGAATATTCTAATTCTAAATACTGCTAATCAAACTGCCTGCCTCCAGTGACTGGAGCTGTGCCGGACTCAGAGTTCTGCTCTCTGCACTGTTACTGCTCCTGCATTTACGTTTTTCAAACAGTTTCCTACAGCAGCGCGCTCAGTGTTTAATCGTGTTAAATACTCACGTAGAGTAACGGATAAAACACTGCCAGAGCCCGGACACTGCACCTCATCTCTGCTGTTTAAACTTGCTCTGGTCTGCGTTTCCTCCTTAAAGTGTCGGAGTGAAACACGCAGACTCGCGGTTCAGTGTGTGTGAGGTGGACCGTTACAAACGCGTTAATTATCTGAACATTTATTGCTAGTTTTATATCTATTTTATATCTAGGCTGCGCAAAAACACCGCACTTGGCGGGAGAAATTGAAATAATGCGGCAAACCGCGGCCGCCTACAGCGAGAAACCCGGATGAAAGCACGACATGCGCGCGCACGCTGCTCGTGTGTTAAACGAATAAATCTCTCCTTTTACACCAGATTTAAATTAACTGTATTAACCGCGCTGTAGCTGAGCAGTTTGGTGTTTGGAACAAACAAGCTAAATGCTAAAGTGAACACCAGGACTGGCCTGTTGCTAGGTAGCTATCGTTAGCTCTGGAGCGGCTGTGACAGGATTCAGAACAGTAACTTACACACTATAAAGTTGTGTATGAACGCAGACGGAGTCATTATTTCACTAACATGTTACTTACCAGGAATTGTAAGGAATGTTCCAGATGCTTCTTGTCCGTTCCCACAGCAGTGTGTCCTCGCTTCTTGTCTCTGATGTTACACCAGACTTCCCATGAGCACTTGCGCAGGGCAATTTTAATTTACTCAATTATTTAAGTTTTTGTTGTTAAACATAAAGAATATTGAGTGGGAATGATTGATGATTGTAGTTCCTGAAACTAATCAGTATAATTACTCCATTACTAAATATTTTGATTCAAATATATCAAAAATATTAAGTGCATGTAAAAAAATATATAATTCAGTTAGTCGAATACCAATTTCTATTAGTGAAATAAACTTAATTATAGTGTAAGTTTAAGACAAAATGAAAAGGTTGTTTTTTGTGGCATTAATTTTGATTTGGCTAACTCAAACAATCATGTATGTGATTTTTAGAGATTTTATTAAGGTAACATAACTCTCTTATTACTATGAAATTTACAAGGCCACAGAATCACGAGTGAGCATGAACAACCAGACCTTTTCTTTAGATAAGTAATTTTAAATAATATGAAAACATTACATCCTCAAATTTTGGTTTTATGTATTTTATTCCCTTCTGATTCTCAGTTGCTGTGTTGTCTTGGAATGCGTCAAGCTATGCATATTGCATACAATAATATTTAATACTAATACAATACCAATGTTGTTGTTGCACATTCATATTATGCATTTTTCCAGACACTTAATTTTGCCCCCTAATTCACTACATTTTATCACTTTTACATAATTTGAGAAGTTAAGGAGATGTGTTGTTGTTGTTGTAGTACAGTGCATCTCAATTCTGTTCCTAGTGAACCAACTGATGTGCACATTTGAATGTTTTCTCATCTCCCATATAACCTGATTTAACTAATCAGCTAATTACCAAGCTTATCTGTAATGAAATGGGTGTAATAGAGTAGGGCAAGTAGTCCACTAGGGCCGGAGTTGAGAACAGGCTTTGTATTATAATCTGCTGTTCACTAAACCAACTCATACTGTAACTCACAATTCTCCCTCACTTAGCTAAGGGACACTAGTGCAGCTGCTGGCACTGTTATGGTATAAGCAGGGATGGCTGCCAAGGGAACTTGGTCACTGATGTTTGTTAATCACCTGACTACTGATAAAAAAAAATAAGGCAGGATGAATTATGTATAGAGTTAAACTTTCAGCTCAGGTTCAGACACATGCTGCAAAATTGATAAACAAGCTACACTGTAAATGCTCAAAGAAATTCAACATATTGAGTACTGTTAACTTAAGTTTAGTTAACAGTATTAGTTTAAGTTAACAGACCTTGATGAGTACAGGAGAAACTCGAAAAATTAGCAAATTGTGCAAAAGTTCATTTATTTCAGTAATGCAACTTAAAAGGTGAAACTAATATATGAGATAGACTCATTACATGCAAAGCAAGATAATTCAAGCCGTGAATTGTCATAATTGAGATGATTATGGCTTACAGCTCATGAAAACCTCAAAAACCACAAGCTCAGAAAATTTGAATATTGTGAAAAGGTTCAATATTCTCCGCTCACAGTGTCCCACTCTAATCAGCTAATTAAGCCTGCAAAGGGTTCCTGAGGCTATGTCCACATGTAGCCAGGTATTTTTAAAAAACTGAGTTTTTTTTTCTTATTCGTTTTTAAAAATAATTCTGTCCACACGACCTAGGGTTTATAAATATCTTTGTCTACATGAAAACGCAAAACGCCCTGTTAAGCACTGTTAGGAACCTCCTTAACCAACAGGGGGCCAATCAGAAGCCTAGACAAAGCGGCATTACCTGTTGCGCTTTGTAGAAGTTCAACGGGTCTCATCCGAAACCAACGTCGCTGTCTGTGGGGTCTGTGTCGTCAGAGTTTTGTACAGTATGGAGCAGCAATGAGCTTAGTAGTACATTCAGGCTCCTCTATTCATTAGCATAATGTGTGAATAACTGCGCGTGTATGTACACGCATGTAAAAAGTCCAGTATGCAACGTTAACACAGTCACTAGTTTACTGTACGTATGTCCGCTATTGCACAAAATATCCTCATAAACAAAGCTGACATCAAATAAAGGAGATGAGCGCACAGACAATTACAGTACATCATTGATACAAGGTGACGTTACAACAAGCCAAAATCTCCATTTCCCCTGTCCACACACCACCACTGAAAACGGAATTCTAGAAAATCTTCATTTTGCCCGGAGTTTTCCAAAAGCTCAGTTTTCAGCAACCAAAACACGTTTGCATGTAGACGAAAGGTGAAAACTGCAGAGAAAAATCTAAATTTTTAAAAATACCCGCCTACGTTGTGGACATGGCCTCAGTCTGGTTCAGTAGGAAGCACAATCATGGGAAAGACTGCTGACCTGACAGTTGTTCAGAAAACCATCATTGACATCCTCCATAAGGAGGGAAAGCATCAAAAGGTAACTGCAAAAGAAGTTGGATGTTCCCAAAGTGCTGTATCAAAGCACATTAATAGAAAGTCATGTGGAAGGAAAAAATTGTGAAAGAAAAAGGTGCACAAGCAGCAGGGATGACCGCAGCCTGGAGAGGATTTGGAATGGCCATTCAAAAAGTGTTGGGGACTTTCACAACGAGTGGACTGAGGCTGGAGTCAGTGCATCAAGAGCCACCACACACAGACGGATCCTGGACATGGGCTTCAAATGTCGTATTCCTCTTGTCAAGCTGATCCAGAACAACAAACATCAAAAGCGTCTTACCTGGGTTAAAGAAGAAAAAAAAACTGGTCTGTTGCTCAGTGGTCCAAAGTTCTCTTTTCTGATGAGAGCAACTTTTGCATCTCATTTGGAAACCAAGGACCCAGAGTATGGAGGAAGAATGGAGAGGCACACACTGCAAGACGCTTGAAGTCCAGTGTCAGTCTGTGTTGATTTGGAGAGCCATGTCATCTGCTGGTGTTGGTCCACTCTGCTTCATTAAGTCCAGGGTCAACGCAGCCGTCTACCAGGAGATTTTGGAGCACTTCATGCTTCCTTCTGCAGACGAGCTTTATGGGGATTCTAGCTTAATTTTCCAGCAGGACATGGCACCTTCCCACACTGCCAAAAGCACCAAAACCTGGTTCAATGACCGGGGGATTACTGTGCGTGATTGGCCAGCAAACTCGCCTGACCTGAACCCCACAGAGAATCTATGATGGCATTACCAATAGAAAGATGAGAGACATGAGACCAAACAATGCAGAAGAGCTGAAGGCTGCTATTGAAGCATCCTGGTCTTCCATAACACCACAGCAGTGCCACAGTCTGATAGCTTCCATGCCACACTGCATTGAGGCAGATTGCAGATAATTGCTGCAAAAGGGGCCCAAACCAAGTACAGTGTACATATGCATACTTATACTTTTCTGAGGTTCAATATTGTTCTATGTCTATCTCATATATTAGTTCTATGTCTATCTCATATATTAGTTCTATGTCTATCTCATATATTTGACCTTTTTTACCTATCATACCTTTTAAGTTGCATTACTGAAATAAGT
Source organism: Clarias magur (assembly GCA_013621035.1). Taxonomy (NCBI): domain Eukaryota; kingdom Metazoa; phylum Chordata; class Actinopteri; order Siluriformes; family Clariidae; genus Clarias; species Clarias magur. The sequence continues at coordinate 292,076 of QNUK01000185.1, read as the reverse complement.
TAACTTTTGCACGTGTCACAGCGTGCGCCTGTGATGGGCGTGCCCTCAAATCAATATTGCTCCTCACTCAGTATTCCAAAGCTCCAAAGCTCACTAGGCAGGGCACTGCCAACCTGACCTGCACGTGCACAACATTCCTTTCCCTTTTTTTCTGTCCTCCCTCCTTTAACACTTTCCTTCCCCATTTTTCCTAAATAAATTTCCCTTTTGCCCATATGACCTCGCCTCGTGTCTGTGCTTTATGGTGCTGCCCGTGCAACATTGGGTCGAACCCGTTACAACACGATATTCTAATTTTTTGAGTTTCACTTATTTTAAGCCACAGTAAAAGTTCCACCAACTTAAAATCTTTCAGCCTAGCAATTTTGTGTCTGATGTCATCAATGCACATGTAGACTGACCACATTGAATTGTTTTAATCAAGATGGTGATGGATCTGTCTTTGCATGATGCTGTAACTATAATCCTTATAAATCTGGGCATCCTAAAGTTGTCAAATAATACTGACTTGATTTGTAACAGAGCACTGGTGGCTCAGTGGTAGGTGTTTCGCCTGCCATGCGAAAGACCCGGGTTCGATTCCCAGCCACTGGATAAAGTGCCTGTCTGAAGCCCAGATAAAAATGTGAGGGTTGTGTTCAGAAGGGCATCTGGTGTAAAAACTTGTGACAAATCACTGTGGTGACCCATTGCCAGGAGCAGGCGAAAGGCCAACAACAATTTATTTGATTTGCAACAACTAAAAAAATTATAATATGCATCAGGCTACTCAGTAATGCAAGTAAAGAACAATTAATATGAATGAGAACAGAACTGATAGTTCTGTTTACTTAAAATTGGAAACATGATTACTTAAAAAAAATTGTTACTGATTACCTCGATTACCCCCAAGCATCCCCCCCCCCCACCTCCACAGGGCCTTGAACGCTGTGAATATTAGGCTTTTTTTGGGGATTGTTGAAATTTGGATTGTTTTTTTACTTTTACTGTTCTGATCTTTTTTAAACAATTTAAAAATTAATCGTCATACTGGGGGGGAAAGGCTATTCCTAGAATAACCAGGATATCGTTCTTTAAAATATATGCCTCTCTCTCTCTCTCTCTCTCTCTCTCTCTAATATTATCAAATGTTAATAAACAAAGTGATTATATAAATAAAAACTGAATAATAAAAAAAGAAAAACTAGAAGGTCACAGGTGTTTTATTTGTTATTTTTCTTAGTGGAACATGCAGATGAAAAACTTTTACAACACTACAGATTTCAAACAAAGTTTTCTCTCTCAACAAATCCAAAATAGACATCCTTTATTTTCGTTATATCCAAATGGATTACACCGATTTCACAATTTGCACATGTGAGAAAAGAAATTGTGCTTTCATGACCCCCAAGAAAAAGAAAAAAAAAGACCAAAAAAAAAAAAAAAGTGTGTGAAACAGTAGACTGAGGAGTGTTTCAGAATCTCAGTTGGTTAAATGTTGTTTAGACATACGATCAAATTCACTAGAACAGTTGACTAGAAAGAATCAACTGTTATACACGGTGTCCATAAAGTCTCTTTACAATTAAAAAAAATATTACAAAGGCAGTTGCTGAGATATTGTAACTAGATTTATTTTATTTTAATCAGTGTTGATTAAAATTGTTATTCACATTTCAATTTTGTGTTTCAGATACTGTGTTGATGGAAACCGAACCCCTATAAAATGGCTCCTCCTCAAGAAAAGTCATAATATGTATCCTGGTTTATCGAGTACCGTCTTGATGTGCTTCGCGCAACTAATGGTGCCCATATAGAGGTCTATTAACTGCAATTGAAAAAAATAAAAATAAACACTCATTAAAATAAAATTAATCTAGTACAATATCTCAACAACTGCCTTTGTAATATTTTTTTAAATTGTCAAGAGACTTGATGGATACCCTGTAATAAAAAAAATACATTAAAAGACATCAAATTTTGAATATAGATATAACTGGAAAATAGATTTTCAGAATAGAACATTAGAATAACTTAAAAACACAGAAATGCTGTGTTGTTTCTGTAAACACGTTTATGCTGGATCAAAATTCTCGGTTATTTTGGGTACTTTAAACACATTGTTGGGTTGCTCTATGTTGGGTCAAATGAGATGTAGTGAGTCATTTACAAATTAACACCTGGTTGGGTTATTTTGACCCAACAACTGGTTTATTTTTTACTCTTTGGTTTCTCTAAATTTTCAAAATGTTCAAAATTTTACTGTTATTGTGTCCCAACGTTTAGTTTTAAGAGTGTGTTTGAACAGCTCAAAACATCAATCGGTTATTAAAGATAGCATCTATTTAAAAAATGCCCCAATGATTTCGGAGATTTAAGCTCCAGCACACTAAAAAATGCTGGGTTGTTTTTACTACCCAAATGCTGGGTTGCCTCTGTTGGGTTATTTACAGGGAGTTGGGCACTTTTTGTTTAACCCAGCTTGCTGGGTTGGAGTTGGGTTAGCAAGTAATAGCTAACATCACAGACAAGACCGGCCCTCCGCCGATGTTCACCAGTGTATTCAGTGGCTGTGTCAGCTTCGTGTCTTTTTTTCTTCCTCCTCACTCACTTAACAGGAAATTTAAACGTTCAATATAAGGTCTGTATACACACTTTCCTTCACCTTTGACTGAATTTGTTCACTGTATGTAACATTTATTACTGTTACCGTGTTACACTCAAACATTCAGCCTGGTCTGTGCTATAGCATGCTAGTTTATCTGACAATGGCTGCTAGCTAGCCAAACCAAAGAACTCCACCTGTGTATGAAAGAAACAGCAAAAATGTCTGAGCTTTTTAGCTTACTTTGTAGAATGCTTGCAGGGTGTATGAAGGTGGTGAAGTGATGAATGAAAGCTAAACTGTTAACTGTAGTGCCAGCATGACGCTAGCATTTAGCTAGGTTGCTAGCATTAGCAACCACATATAAAAAGCTGAGGTGTTACAAAACACTAATCTTCTTACAAATATGTATACTAGCCAACCCTCTCGAATTTTTCCATAAACTTTTACTTTCTTTCTTTCTAAGGTTGGAACCAACACCGTGGAATATCTGTCAGTCGAGGCCGTACACCTACATCCTGATGTTGGGAGATAATGACCAGCACTGCTCTCAGGCATTAGTGCTTCTCAGTAATGTATCGTAATGATGTCGCTGTTGAACTTGTTTTGTATTATCTGATCTTGTGCTTTTGAAAAATATAAATAAATTTAATAAAATAAATATAAATATTTTTCTATGTTTTGTACAATTAATTGGGTGTTGTTTATTGCATATATGTATGGTTTGCAAAACTTAGTTTTTTTTTTTTTTTTTTGTAATAGAGCAGTATATCAAAGTAATTTAACTGGGTTAAACTGTTTTACCCATAGACATGTAAAAGATAGAAATAATAATAACCTATCTGTGAGGTAGAATTAACCCAACATTATAGTTAAATATGACATAGCATTTGGATTGAATATTTTACACATCTTGCTGGGTTAAGTAAATAACCTATTTTGCTGGGTTAAATTAACCCAGCATGTAGTTGGTCCAATATTTATCCAGCAGCTCGGTTAAAAACAACCCAGTTTTTAGCTCAGTGTACCACACACACACACACACCACAACAAGCCTGCTCACCAACCATCCATACTCAAACAAAAAAAGCCACACTAACTCAACTCAACTCACCATAATGCCCTCATTGACGTTCTTAATGCTCGACTCAGTTTCCGAGAACAACCAGCTATTTATAACCACTTTAATGAGCCACCTCGGTTCAGGTGAGCTCAATCACCTGCCCGAGGTGCCTTCTGGGAAACTGAGTGTACACACAAAACTGCAAAAAAAAAAATTAAAAACACACATGTTCACAGTGCCCTCTAGGGGCAGTCCCTTACACTATGTGGTATTATATAATAATTATATCTATATAATATATGAATATATCCACAATTTTCCTCAGAAATGCTTTGCTATTGCAGTACACTGTTATTTTAAGGAATCCACATCAAAGTGCATGCATAATAAATAATATAATATAATAATAATAATAATAATAATATAATAATAATAATAATAATAAACATCTACTGGCATAAACATTTTTTTTAATGATTTATTGTAAACAAGTTAGTTTAACTCTTGATCCCAACCAAACCATAAAACCAGGGTAAAGAGGTTGAGTAAATTTGGTGTAAAACCTGTGGAGAAGCCTCATCCCATCAGACACACTATAGAAGGACAGAGATCCTGCCTTGTAATCCACATACACTCCTATTCTATAAGAGGTGGCTTTTTGAGGGATTCTACCTTTCTTGTTATTGTGACAGAATATGAATTCAGATGTAGAGCAAAACAATTTCCAGGACTGATTATCATATCCAAACACACCCTCATTACGTTCTTCTTTCCTGCTGATGTTTTTATATGACACCGCTATAGAAATCCCATTAATTCCACTCCACTCCACCTCCCAGTAGCAGCGCTGATACACACTCTCTCTGCACAACACCTGCAGATGATTTTCAAACCTCTCAGCATGATCAGGATATGACTGAGTTGCTGTACTGCAGGTCGCTAATGTGTTCTCTTCAGACAGACAGAGGAGTCTATTAGCTGTGTTGGGATCCAGTGTCAAGTAGCAGGAATCTGATGAACTGAACAAAAGTCATAAAATTTGCGTTATAAATAAATTAATTATGATAGATAAAATGATAGAAAGAAATTTTATTCTCAGCCAATGGTAAAAAAAAAAAAAAAAAAAAAAAAACATGCAATTGTAACACTGTTCTCAGGAGAATTGTAAGCATAACATGTGTGTGTGTGAGAGAGAGAGAGTGGGAGAGAGACTTACATTTTAGAAAATCTTCTCTTCTATGGAGTTCAGTAAGGGGAAATATACAGACATGGCTAACTATGGAAACATAGTTACAGGTACTTTATTCACATGAAACCAATACAGAAATTAAGTTTAGCCAAAACAAGTATTATTTTAGCGTTTGCTTCATATTTTTTGTACAGGATATTTAACAAGTATGATAACTTGATATGGGACCATCAGTAGTTCAATGTCTAAATCATAAAATCACTTGGATTTGATGATTCCATGATTTATAAAAATAGAAAAATTGAGATTACAAAGCTAAAACAGCTGTAGCTTTATCAAACACAAAGCAATTAATTTTAAATTAAAAGTTTGGTTAAAATTAGTGGCAATAATGTTGTGGTTTTTATAATAATGAACACTAAAGCTTACCTTCATCTAATATTTTCCAAAACTCCTCTTTACTGCATTCTTCTACTTTCTCTCTCAGATAAGACATCATTTACTACATCTCCAAAACTAAGATGAGAACAGATGTTGGGTAAAGTAACTGATTTAGTAGGGTCCAAGACAGACTGAAAACCCTAAATATAAGAAAGAAAGCAAAAAGTATGAATGTATATGCAGTATATATCAGTGGAACATAGACACAGTTTTCGCATGGCACATAATGATCTTTGACATTTGGCAAAACTGTACTCCAGACTAAATCTGTGAATAAACAGTTGTTTAATTGTTCAGTCAGGAGCTATATTATTGTAGACATCCATTTAGTTCTGTTACCTGCAGGAAATGGATAGGATCTTCTGTTTGTGAAAGATCTTCGATCTTAGTGTCTCTCATCTTTAGCGTTGCAATCTCCTGCTCCAGTTGGTTTATGACTTCTTCAGCTCGACTCACCGCAGCGTTCTCCTGAGCTCTGATCAGGTCCTTCAGTTCAGAGCATCGTCTCTCAAGAGATTGGATCACCAAAGTAAAGATCCTCTCAGTTTCCTGTACTGCTGTTTGTGCAGAGCTCTGTTAGGAAACACATCCATCTTCAGAACCTCTTTTACTGAAACTCAAGATATTGTGACAGAGACTGAATAAAATGGAGAAAGTCTGACTAATACTGAAACAACTCTCCCACATGCAAACCCACCTTGTGAGTCTCCACAGCCTTCCTAAGATCCTGAAGTTCCTTCTATCTCTCCTGGATTCTCTGCTTGGATTTTCTCTGAATCTCCAACAACTGCATCTACACAGAAACACAGACATTCAATTCACCCTCAGTGTGATAAATGAAAGGAAATTATATTCAAAATGTTTTGTTTCTCTGAGTGGTTTGCAAATGTGAGATATTGTTACCTTTTTCTCGGCTCTCCCAGCTGCAGCTGATACTGTATCGTGACCTTTATGTTCATCTAACATACACAACGTGCAGATACACTGCTGGTCAGTGCGACAGTAAACCTCCAGCAGTTTGTCATGCTGAGAGCAGATCTGATCCTGGAGTCGTCTGGAGGCTTCGACCAGCTTGTGCTTCTTAAAGGCAGCAGATTTATAGTGAGGCTGGAGGTGAGTTTCACAGAAAGAGGCCAGACACACCAAACACGACTTGATGGCTTTGTGTTTCCTCTCAGTGCAGGAATAACACTCCACATCTTCAGGTCCAGCTGAACACTGAGCAGGAGGTGTAGCTTGAAGTCCTGTTTTCTTCAGAGTCTCCACTACTTCAGCCAGCATGGTGTTTTTACCCACAACAGGTCTTGGAGTGAAGGTCTCTTTACACTGAGGACAGCTATAGACTCCCTTCTGATCCTCCTGATCCCAGCAGTTATTTATACACATCATACAGAAACTGTGTCCACAGAGAAGAGCTACTGGATCCTTAATTAGATCCAAACAGATTGAACAGCTGAACTGATCCTGGAGCCCTAAAATACTTATTTCTGCCATTATACTGGACACTGTTACTGAAAAACAAACTCTCACACACAGTCACTTATAGCAATAGTTTCTAGATGTTATGTGGGGAAAAAACTGTGTCAGATAGATAATAAATGCATGAAACAGGTTAGCACGTGGTATACTTTGTAATTAAACAAATTAGTTTCACACTTGTTTTCTATATAGTAAAAGTTGGGTTGCCAGGTCATTAAATAATCTCTCTTTTAAAACCTACAATCATGTATTAGACAACAATATTTATAAAATAAATATAAATATTGTGCTTTTGAGAAAGGGAAAAAAATAATGTAGAGCTAAAAATTAAGCTCTAATTTCTTTCACATGTAGGCATAAAACCCTTCAACTTACCAACCACTCTGACTCGCAAAACTCACAGGGCTAATAATAATAATAATTATTATTATTATTATTATTATTATTATTATTATTATTATTATTAATGTTTTTAAATAAAAATAAATAAAAATAATAAAAAGTATTATTATAAATGTTAATTACATATTTACAGTGTTGTTATTTATTTTTTATTTTTTTGTAAAATAACTTTGACCAAGCCTCCGACCCCCATCCTCACCATTAACAAACACTTTTTTTTTTATTTCAGTTTTATTTTTGCCCATTCATTTGCAGTCCTGTTTTAAGTTTATGTTTTTTCAGCTCTTGTCCATTTTCATTTCCTTCTCATTGACAGGGGATTTTTTTTTTTTTTTGTTACTTATTGCAGTGTTTTTTTTTTTTTTTGCACTTTTTTTTTTGAATAAAGTTATACAACAGGTCTTTTTTTTCTGTTTTGGACAGTAGCAAAAAGCAGGTGATTTGTTCCTCAATGCCTAGGGGTGTCTGTGTGTGCTGTGCCTCATCCTGCTGGTTGATCCTCCTGTGTTGCAGTGCTCAGGGTCTGACTGCATGTTTTGCGTTTTGTGGTCAGTTCTGTAGTGGACATGTCTTCTCTTTCCCTTCTCAGTTTAGTTGCAGTCTTTTCTTTGGGTGTCAGTGGTGGTGTACAGATCTGATGCTTCTGTTTGTCTCCGGAGCAGATGTTGGGGGCGGGGTCAGCATTAGGGGCGAAGTCACTGTCCGCACTGGATACTGTACAAGTGTTAAATGTTACACTCACACTCTTTACAGTAATTGACATTCATATCAGCGCCGGGTGTGGGGTGTGTTTTAGTGGCGGTGTGTTCAGTACTGACCTTTGTGAGTTCTGACTCCAGTTTGTCACTGCTTTAGATGTCGGTGAGGGCCACTTAAATCTCTGTGTTCTCCGGCTGGCTGTCACCGCGCTGCTGCCGTCGTGTCCCAACCTTGTCGCCCCCTGAGCTCCCCAGCTGCACAGCTCCGTGTGGACAGCTCTGCCTTTTGTGTCCAATGTCACCACACTCGAAACACCTCAAACGCTCCGTGGTGGCAAAAATTGTGTAGCTACTGTCCCCCTCTTTAACCTTAAAATTTATGTCAAGTGTCTTTGACATAAGACAGACTTATGTTGCATCATATGAGGATCCTGATAATATGTCTTACGGATATCAAATTAGTTGTAACAGTAAAAAGAAAAAAATATATAAAAATAAAAGATATCAAAGCACTTTTAATGAGTCAGTGACAAGTCATTGAATTCCAATTACGTAAAGTTTATTGGTAATGGTTAAGTACATTACAGCAGTAGCCATGATGTCATTTGATTATACAGGAAGGCTAAAACGTCTGGAACTGCATGCAAACAAGCAAATGCTGTAAAATTCAACATTAGATTTTTTTTACATAAAGAATCATGTCTTGTATATATGATATCACATCATTGATTTCCTATTGTTAATTTCAAAGCAATTTCATTTTACGTCTTAAAAAAGAATGTATTACCCTGTATTACAAAATCTTAAATGCAGAGAAAGCTATAAAAATACAAAACACTCTGGTATTACAAATCTCTTCATAAATTGTTTCATCGCTGTTTCTGTAAAAGTACTTGTATCTGATAAGAGACATTCTAGCATATATTGAAGCATAATATTTTATCTCCCTGGAAATTAACTGATTTGCAGTTACATAAATCAAAACCCTTATTAATGATAATTATAGCAAGAGTAAAATAAGTTTCTTTTGCCTATAGTAGTGTATAAGTAATAAGAAAAAAAACAGAAAGCAAAATCATTGTTATGTTAATAGAAGTGTTGTATTAGAATGTAGATAATGCAGTTTGAATAGCGTTAGCATTATTGAGTTCATACACTGACTTAAAACACACAGGCATAGGTCTTAGCACAGAAATCCCCTAAACGTGTAATAAAACAATCTGCAAAACAGAGAGAAAGAGAAAATAGTCCCTGCTACTTATTTTACTGTATTTTCCCCATTTTGGTTTAACATTTTTGTTGAATCTTGGATATTGTAGCCTCCAGGAAACTTTACATTTATTGTGTTTCATGTTAATTCAATGTACACAGGAGTAAATTTGGGTGGGTCATAATCAAATGGCATAAATTAGTGACTAAAAAACAGGATTATCACTGTCACGTGATATTTAGATGATGGACATTACTTCCTAGCATGGAAACAATGCTTTTCTTTGCTAAAGCATAGTCAAGAAGGTTACATTTTGTTAGCATACAAAAGAATTCTTACAAGATGAATTGTCCACTTCCTTTGACATTATGATTATATTTAATAAAAGTTCACTACTTTTGATACTTAAGTTTAATACTAAAGTGAAAATTAAATGGAATCATACTTTACCTATTGTTTCTATACTTTCACTCAAGAATTTGTGTAATTCATCCACCCTTGGTAGGTATAAACCAGTGGATACTAGACTAGATTAATTTCTGATTAACAGATTAATGTCTATTTTATTTAAAATAAAAATAAAAAACACAGATTGATAGAATAGGTGGCATAGTGGTGAGGTGGTTAGCACTGTCGCTTTGCACCTCCAGGGGCCGCGTTCGATCCCTGGCTAGTCTCGATTCTGCACGTCTCTGTGTGCATGGCGTTTGCATGTTCAGTCCAAAGACATGCTAATTCGTGTTTTCAAATTGACTGTAGTGTGTGAATGAGTGTGTGAGTGAGTGTACTATATGTGTTTGTGCCCTTCGATGGATTGGCACCCCGTCCAGGATGTACCCCGCCTTGTGTCAATACATCGCAGGGCACACACACATACAGTACACTCACTCACACACTCATTACTAGAAATTCTTTATATATTTAAAATTACTTTAAATGTTTTAATTAGTTGATTATTTACTTTCATTATTTGATTTGTATATTATTGTAATGTGTTACATACAGACTTAATCCTCCAAAATTTTCTATTTTAAATAACAAAGTTTTATAGTTGAGTAGTTATTTAGCCCAAACCCAGGGTAAAGAGGCTGAGTGAATTTGGTGTGAACTTTGTGTAGAAGCGTCATTGTGTCAGAGACACTGTAGAAATACAGATTGCCTGCCTTTGGATTCACATAGACACCTATTCTAGTGGAGGTGGGCCTAATGGAGATAGTTGTTGCTTGATTCTTGTGTGAGAATGAATACCTAGAAGAGGAGCACTGCAAACTCCAGGACTTATCATTACACCCAAATAAACACTCATGACCACTTCCCTTCCTGCTGATGGTTTTATATGCCACGGCAATAGAAACCCCATTACTCCCACTCCACTCCACCTCCCAGTAACAGGGTTCACTCACACTCTCACTACACAACACCTGAGAGTAATGATTAAAGCTCTCTGCATTTTCATACTTATTTTGATCATTTCTTTGTTTAATACCATAATTAGAGTTGTACTCAGGATTCTGTGACTTAACATTTTGGTCAGTTGCTGTTTTATTTGAATCAGACAGTTGGAGGCGTTGATGTGCTGTGTTGGGATCCAGTGTGAGCTGATGGGAATCTGATGGTAAAAAGAAAGTTTTGTCATTTTGTCATAGTGCTGGTTCCCGGAATTTCTCCCTAACCTGGTCTCACCCTCCTTTAAGGTCTCCCCATCACACAACAGCTTTCAACAAGGGACAGTAAAGGCTATCACATGCTTCCTCCGAGGCACATGAAGCCAGCCAAACAAATCTTTTGAGACTGCTCCTCATGCAACTTCCACATGGAAGACCATGAATGGCTACTGTCACTGTGATTGATAGGTGAGAGTGAGATTACCCCCCATTCAGAATTTTAACTTGCAATTTCTCAATAATGAGCTGAAAGTTTTTTGTTATGTAGCTGCGTCTGCGTGTATTGAAGAAAGACTTACATTGCAGACATTCCTTTTTGCTTTGTGGTGGCAAGATCAGGACCGTTGTCACTAGGAAACAGTTTATACAGTTACAGATTCACTCACTGCTATCACAAACACACTGGGGACCCCATAATGGATCTTCCATAAGAGCATGTAGAATTAGCTTCTGTGTGAGTTTTACAATGGGATTTTGCTTCATCTTATAATGATAATATAATATATATAATATAATATAATATAATATAATATAATATAATATAATATAATGTAATATAATATAATATACACCAATTAACCATAAATATTATGTCCAGTACTGTCTAGGTTCCCTTTGTGAAAATGTGTGTGTGTGTGTGTGTGTGTGTGTGTGTGTGTGTGAGAAAGTCGTCCTACAGGCCGCGTCCCCGATAACCCGCCACTGTCCTGTTATTCCTGCTGTTATACCCCTATCTCACCTATGTGATTTGGCTCGTGATGAGAAGCGGTGTTAGGCACTGTGAGCCACCGCGAGTGACCACTCAGCATTCTGCGAAGTTCTGCAAGGTATGTGAGGACCGACGCATGGAAAGATGGAAACGTAATCACAGTGCCAAAACTAGCCGTAAATCATGAAGAACCATACTTACGACCACCGCGCAAAAAACCGTGTGGGTAAAAAGTATGTTGAACTTTCAGTGGCCAGGTTGAGAGAGTGGAAGAGCTTTTATACCAAATTTAACTCACCTGCTATCTGGTGACACCTGAGACAGTGTAACACTAATGAGTCACATGACAAAGGGGAAGGAAAATGACTAATTGTGCTCAATTTGTACATTTTCACTTAGGCGTGTACTCACTTTTGTTGCCAGGGGTTCAGCTATTATTGGCTGTATTTAAGTTATTTTGAGGGGACAATAAATGTACACTGCTATACAAACTTTACACTGACGACTTTTCATTGTGTCAAAGAGTCATTTATGCAGTGTTGGCCTATGAAAAGATATAACTAAATATTTGCAGAGATGTGAGGGGTGTACGCTCTTTTGTGATATACTGTATGTGTGTGTGTGTGTGTGTGTGTGTGTGTGTGTGTGTGTGTGTGTGTGTGTGTGTGTGTGTGTGTGTGTGTGTGAATTAATCAAGAACAATGTAGTTACAAACTGTTACTAAATAATATAACATTAAAACCATAATAAGGCGTAAATTTAAATTTTCTTTGTGTCATTTATATGTCAGAATAATGTAACGTGAGTAGCTTTTTCTTACCATCACTTAATATCTTCTCAAACTGCCCTTGTAACAGAGATACTACATCTTTAAAAGGGTAGAAAGAACCAGTCATAATGGTGGGTAATTGTGAATATTCAGGTGGCGTCACAAGAGACTGAAAACTCTACAGAGAGACAAAAGAATGAAATAGATTTAGGATTATTGTAAAAAGGGAACTGAAATCTAGGAAGTTGCAGTAAATAGAGTGCACTAAATGTGACATAGACTAATGCTTGTACATAATTGTATTAGGATTTTTTTATTTGTAGTTTTCTAAAAAACCAACCAAAAAAAGTATACACACTTCAGTATAAAAAAAGTATACAAATATTTGAATACTAAATTTAGGATTCCTGAATATATAATCTTCTATATCCAAAGCACTTATTAATAAAACTACAAGATATGGGTAATCCAGTCCAGTAAGGCAAGTGTTCAGTTTATTGTTTCTGCACAAAGCTGATTTAAGTAATCTGTTAATTGCCAGGTTTTTTAGTTGTCTTATGTGGGGTGCGGGGGTGAATTACAAATTGTGCTGAACACTGGTCGTCTTGGACTGGATTTTAACAGTTATTTATAAATTATGGGGCTCCACTTAAAAGACAAACAATTCAAGAAAAAAAATTAAATCACACCTTGGAAGAATGATCTCACAAACCCTTTAAACAGGCCTCTCTAATATTGGATTGTAAAAGGCCTGTGTATGTTAAGTCTTTATTTGCCACATATACATTACAGCCTTCTTCGCCTATCCCAGCGTAACTGGGGTCAGAGCACAGGGGCCAGCCATGATACAGCGCCCCTGGAGCAGATAGGGTTAGGGATAGGTACTATTTCAAATAGTATGGACAGAGAGCATTCTGAGCTATAGAAAAGCTCCTAGTGCTGCCAGATCAGTGCATCTCTTCACTCTTATAGAATACAACAAAGATAATGCAATGATAGCATTGACGCTAGTGATTTTTGATAGTGAGTTTGAATTATTTTAGTGACTCAGTTCTTTGAATCTCGTTCATCAAAATGAACAAATATTTTTTTTGAGTCATTAAGTTAATTTTGTTCTTTTGACCAAAACTAAAATAAAATGTTACAATTTCAATAAACAGACCCCCAACACGTCTACATACACAAATTTTGGCTATAGTTCCAGTAATGAAAATATTACAATGCAGCTAAGGACATATTATAAATAAAATGAGCAGCTCACTATCATATATTTTAGTCTGAGTCGTTCATTCTTTTGAATCTATTGCACTTCATAGTGTCTATGGGAGTCACGTGACAAAATAACGAATGACTCGGGCTTGGGAGCTTCATTGAGAACTGTTCAATTCTGTTTCCTGTACATAACCTAGGGAGGTTTTGCGATGATTTGCGCATACGCGCCCAGTAGAAAATGAAAAAAATCACTCTCCAAGACTACTCGTTCTTCTGAGTCACGTTAAAGATTTGTTCAATAAGAACGAATCGTTCGTCAACGACCCATCGCTAATTGACCAGTTAACAGCATAACTAACAACTCTTAGCGAACTTACTGAGGTGTTAAAAGCATGGTGCAACCGTGAAAGATTGGACAGCGTTCTGACTGAATTGTCATTGAGAGGTCACTGCATTATTGCTACTGTATGTAATTGAAATTCTAACAACAAACACCTCAGGCTTTTACTATATCCATGGTAGGTCCATGAAGACCTCATGAAGTTCATATTACATTCTTCTGTGCATAACGCATTTATGACATACACTCAGCAGGTTACTAACATGTCATGTATGATGTTCAGAAAATGTAGTATGAATACTGTTGTAACACCTGTACCTCCACAGATCAGGGGAATAAGATCAAGTTCCCCGGATTACTGAGTTGACCCTTTGTCCCCACCTAGTGTGTCTATGTATTTACTACCAGCACTTAAGCACTTAAGCACTAAACACGAACACCTGTGATTCCCTTGTGTGTCTACTACTTATTCCAGTCGAACCCGTAGGGCTTCGCCAGTTCACTGTTGTGCACATTGTCTGTCCTCACCTGACCCTCTCCTTGTTTCATGTGAATGATTAATGATTCTATTCTGCCCGTCTCACTCCCAGGATTGAGCAGTGTCTGCAGGTGTGGGACTCTGGGAGGAAGGAAAGACCCTCACTAGTCGCAAGGACATTGCAAGAGTTTCCTTTGTTTATGGTATATTTTCCGGAAGCCGAAACTGTTCAGTTCGCCCACCTGCAGACCCTGCCTGGGAAGCCCCGCTCGGTAACGCCGTGAGCGCCACGGGACTTTGTTTGTTTGCTTTTCTTTTTGTTTAAGAAAGGATTAATCAATAAAACTCATATTGTACACATGGATTCTGCATCTGCGTCTCATTCACACCAGGAAGACATGACAACTGTATCCAATTTCTCACAACATCACTTTGTGATGAAAAACACTACGTGTATTGCAGTATGTATGCAATGACAACATAGTAAGTGAAAGATGAGCGCTTGTTAAGATTATGGAGTGATCTATTTGGACATAGTAATAACTCAGTTTGATCTCATAAGCCCTGGTGAGGGTGCGATTATGTGCATGATAGGAAATTAGTAACATGAGAGATCATTGAGAACATTCTTTGATATGTTAGGATGCAGTGGAAACTCCATGGGGTTCATCAGAGTGTGACTGAACCCTTACCTGGAGATAATGAATGGTATCTTCTCTGCGTGAAAGCTCATCAAGCTCAGTATTTTTCACCCGCAACACTGCAAGCTCCTGTTCCAGCTTCATTATGACTTCTTCAGCCTGAGTTACTGCATCTTTCTCCTGAGCTCTGATCAGCTGTGTTACCTCACTGCGTCTTGTCTTAATGAATTCGATCAGCTCAGTAAATATCCTCTCATTTTCCTGCACTGCTGTCTGTGCTGATTGCTGAAAAAGAGACAGAAAAGTGACAGAGAGAGGGAGACAGAGAGACAGAAAGAGAGAGAGAGAGAGAGAGAGAGAGAGAGAGAGAGAGATTACCTGTTTTTCTGCAACCCTAGTCACTTGTGCCTTGACAATAAACAAACGGTTAAGAGTCTGTGAGGAGTGAAAAGCAAATTCACCTTGTATGACTCCACAGCTTGTGTTAGCTTCTGAAGCTCCTTCTCTCTCTCCTGGATTTTCTCCTGCCATTGTCGCTGCACATTTAATAATTCTTTCTGATGAAGGACAGAATGTACATGAGTGTAATTATATAACATGCAAGAAAATCAAACTGTGAAAAGTTTACACTTTTAGATACACAGCAAAAACCAGGCATTCATTTGGCATTGATTTATGGTTTAAATGACCTTGGCCCTTAATTGATGCTGTTTGTCAAATATATTCATGACACACCACTGAAAACTTGGCCAAGAAAGGTCTTCACCAGTAGACAAATACAGTAAAAGTAATATATTTTTGTGTGGAATATGACCATCGGTGTATTAATATTCTATAACACGTCCATGCTGTTTGACCAGGTTATCTTTCTGTTATGTTAAATTTGTTTGATGATCTGAATGATTTAAGTGTGACAAATATGCCAAAAAAGGTAGGGTCATATACATGTTATATATTAATGTTTTCATTATTTATTAGTGTTGTTGCAAAGTGATTGTTTCTTGTTGTTTTTTTGTTTGTTTGTGTGCACCAAATGTGAGTCCACTAAAACTGCCACTGTATGAATGAATGAACAATTAAATAAATGGCCGGAGTGTGTGTGTGTGCGTGTGGAGGGGGGGGGGGGTGGTCGTGGGTGAAAGATCCTGCCTCCTATATTTTCATAATTGTATGTTTTGTATTATAACTATAACATAAAACTTCATGTATAAACAAATATGACTAGAGGGCACTGTGGACAGGTGTGTTTTTTAGTTTTTGTAGTTCTGTTTGTAGACTCAGTTTCCCAGAAGGCACCTCGGTCAGGTGATGACTAAGCTCACCTGAACCGGGGATGCTCATTAGAGTAGTTATAAATAGCTGGTTGTTCTGGGAAACTGGGTCGAGCATTAATTATGTTATGAGGGCATTACGTGTTTTAGTTTTTGTTTTGCGTGTTATTTTGGTTGGGTTTGGTGTCATGTTTTGAAGGCTCTATATGATTTTGAAAGTGTCTGTGTGTTCCAGTCTTGATGTAAGTGTGTTTCAGCCTGTGTATGAATGGGCTTCAGCCTGTGTATGAATGGGCTTCAGCCTGTGAGTGTGAGGGCGTTTTCAGCCTGTGTGTGTGAGGGCGTTTTCAGCCTGTGTGTGTGAGGGCGTTTTCAGCCTGTGTGTGTGAGGGCGTTTCAGCCTGTGAGTGTGAAGGTGTTTCAGCCTGTGAGTGTGAGGGCGTTTTCGGCCTGTGTGTGTGAAGGTGTTTCAGCCTGTGTGTGTGAGGTTATGTCAGATTGTGTGTGGGCTCTCCATTTGTGCTGACTCTAAGCCCGGGTACGCTCGTGGTGTGTGTGTTTGCCGCTCGTAGGAGCGCGGAGTGTGTGTGTGCCGCTCGTAGGAGCGCGGAGTGTGTGTGTGTGCGGCTCGTAGGAGCGCGGAGTGTGTGTGTGTGCGGCTCGTAGGAGCGCGGAGTGTGTGTGGTTCGCTCGTAGGAGCTGGTGCGCTATTAGAGGCGCGAGTGTGTGTGTGGTTCGCTCGTAGAAGCTGGTGCGTTATTAGAGACGCGAGTGTGTGTGTGGTTCGCTCGTAGGAGCTGGTGCGCTATTAGAGGCGCGAGTGTGTGTGGTTCGCTCGTAGGAGCTGGTGCGTTATTAGAGGCGCGAGTGTGTGTGTGGTTCGCTCGTAGGAGCTGGTGCGCTATTAGAGGCGCGAGTGTGTGTGGTTCGCTCGTAGGAGCTGGTGCGTTATTAGAGACGCGAGTGTGTGTGTGGTTCGCTCGTAGGAGCTGGTGCGCTATTAGAGGCACGAGTGTGTGTGGTTCGCTCGTAGGAGCTGGTGCGCTATTAGAGGCGCGAGTGTGTGTGTGGTTCGTTCACAGGAGCCTGTATGACTGTCTGGTGTGCTATTTGAAGCACGAGCGTGTGGAGAGCGTGTCGCCCATAGGAGCGCGAGTGAGAGCGTGTCGCCCATAGGGGCGCGAGTGAGAGCGTGGCGCCCATAGGGGCGCGAGTGAGAGCGTGGCGCCCATAGGGGCGCGAGTGGGTCATGATTGGTAGAGCCTGGGTGTTTTGTGTGATCTTTGTTTGTTTGTTTTGTATAGAGTCTATGTGTTTTATTTGAAAGGAAGAGACCGTGTTTTGCGTTATGTGGGTGTTTTGTGTTTACCTTCTGTTCATCTTTTGTTTGATTTGATTATTAAAAGACCTTTTTTGAGTTAAACAACTCTCTGCGTCTATGCCCGTCTTATTTAAGCCCTTTGCATTAACAACAGCCTGGACTACCCTAACAGTTCATGACAGATGTAGTTGCCGTGGGCAAGTAGGGCAGGCATAAACCAACTAGACTAAGATACAAACTAATACATTTAACAAAGACAGCTTCACAAAACATATGCCAACTTAAAACAAACACAAACAGACCATAACCAAACAAAAGCTCACTTAACATAACAAATGCTCAACCCAGCTTCCCAGAACAAACAGCTATTTAAAGAATGTCTAATTAGCTACCTCGGTTCAGGTGAGCACTCACCACCTGACCGAGGTGCCTTCTGGGAAAGCGAGTCAGAAACAAAAACTACAAAACTAAACACAGTGCCCTCTAGTGGTGAACCCTCACAACACCATTCATAAGATAATTATACATATGAAATATAGAAGAAATTAAGGTGCCATTAAATTAAGGTAGTTATAATAACTAAATACAGCCTAGTTATAAAGTAGTTGCATCATCAACCTTGGGTCTTAAGGTACCACAATTATGCACCAGTATGCAATAGTATGCAAGAGTGCTGAATCTTAAAACATTTAATTCCAATAGATAAATAATCCTAAACTCTTCTGCCACTTGAACCAATGACTAAATCTGTTCATTAGCTTTATTGTTTTTCGTTACAATGTAATGCTTGATTAAAGTGGTGGCTGGATAACATTTGACCCAGACTTTGTCTCTCTTATAGTGGCCCTGGACAAACTGCAGGGGGCATTCTACAATTCTGCAGTTGTTTTTCTAAGAAGTATTATTTATTTATTTTTAGGCCCAAGTACCATGACATCAGCATGATATCATCGCCTTGATATGATATTGTTGATGTCTCATAGTCCAGATGTCATTGTCAACAAGGGCCCTGTTGTTTTTCTAAGTATTATTTTTTTTTATTATTATAATAATCTTTAGAAGAACAAGATGGCCCTTCACACTATGACGGCATATGGTTGATGTCATAGTGCTTCGGCCATCTTGTTCTTCTAAGGATTATTATTAGGGCCCAATGACACCATTCCTATGTCTTTATAGTGTGTGAGGGCCCTCTTGTTCTTCTAAGGATCTTTTTTCCATCATCTGGGGCTTAACGTGCTCAAATACTCATGAGAATCAGCAGACAGGTTGCAATTACATGCAATGGACACACAGTACATACAGTACACACACACACACACACACACACACACACACACACACACACACACACACACACACACACACACACACACACACACTACGCATCCTAAACACACACTACACATCCTACACACACTAGACATCCCACACTGTAAACCCTAATGCTCAAAGTAATTAAACATATTGAGTAATGTTAACTTAAATAATTACAATTAGTTCAAATTAATAGAGCTTGATGAGTATTTAGAACTTTTTGGTATTTTTGAGTTTGTAGAAATGACACTTTTTAAGTCAGCGGAACAAATTTGTTATTTTAAATAATTATAAGTACTTAGGTAACAGTAACTGTCACCTTAAAGTTCAACCAATGTAAAATCTTTCAGCCTAGTGATTTTGTGCCTGACATCATCAAGGCAGTAGGGCACTGGTGGCTCAGTGGTTGGTGTTTCGTCTGCCATGCGAAAGGCCCGGGTTCGATTCCCAACAACTGGATGAAGTGCCTGTCCCAAGCCCAGATAAAAAGGGAGGGTTGCATCAGGATGGGCATCTGGAGTAAAACCTGTGCCAAGCTTGTCCATGGACCGGATTGTCTGCTGTGGTGACAGCAACAATTCATTTGATTTGCAATAAATTCAACAAACTCAAAAAGTTATAGTTCTGTTTACTTAAAATTGGAAACATCATTACTTAAAAAATTTGATGTAACTGATTACATCAATTTTTTTTTTGGTTTTGCCAACTTATTCAGGTTTACAGTGGACACACACATGCACATCCTATAAACACCACACACTACACATCCTACACACACACACACACACACACACGGGCCATGAAGCACACAAACGATGACTGGCCCAAGCATCTGCGCAATCACGATCGCCACCAAACACCATACATATGATTGCAAAATATTAAGGATGCAAAATTACAAATTTATTTTTTATATCACAAACGGTTCTGCCATGGCGAGGCCTTAAACTTATACTGAAAAGTGACTAATAATTTCCTTGGTGACGTAATATTAAGTGTCATTCAGTTGCATACAGACAGCGATGGCACCGCAATGATGACCGACCCAAGCACCTGCGCCAACCGTGCACAACAGAAAGACATGTCCAGCCAGATGTCAAAAAGTGGCTCATGATGTCCTAAGTGCCATCATACAAAGTGACATCAGCAACTGGGGCTTTTTTAAGGTCTTAGCATGCTCAAAAGGTACACAGATTGTGTGGTTCACCTGGGTGGCAATGGAGCAGGTGCTTGGGCATTGTTGCTTACAACTATATATTTTTTATAGATTTTTTTCTCAATCATCCAGACCTTTTTGGAGGTTTTGTCATGAAAATCAGCACACAGGTTGGAATCTGCTGCCATTGGTATGCATGAGTGTCTGGGCCCTGGGCGATACCATCACAGGAGATTTTCCTAGTTTGTATGAAATTGTTAATCATTATATCATTGAAAGAACAAGTTTTGACCAATGTACATACAAAACCTTTCTTTTATTTAGATAGATGTGAAATTAAAGAAATTAATCGCTCAGTCAATGGTCTATACTTTTCAGCATTATAGGGATTTACACTTAGAAACAGTAAACCTGAAACCAGAGTGATATATTGTTACCTGTTTCGCAACTCTTCCTGCTGCAGCTGATACTGTATCGTGTCCCTTATGGTTTTCGAACATACACAACATGCAGATACACTGCTGGTCAGTGTAACAGTAAACCTCCAGCAGTTTGCCATGCTGAGAGCAGATCTGATCCTGGAGTCGTCTGGAGGCTTCGACCAGCTTGTGCTTCTTAAAGGCAGCAGATTTATAGTGAGGCTGGAGGTGAGTTTCACAGAAAGAGGCCAGACACACCAGACACGACTTGATGGCTTTGTGTTTCCTCCCAGTGCAGAAATCGCACTCCACATCTTCAGGTCCAGCTGAATACTGAGCAGGAGGTGTAGCACTGACTCCTGTCTTCTTCAGTGTTTCCATTATTTCAGTCAGAACAGTGTTTTTACTCACAACAGGTTTTGGAGTGAAGGTTTGTCTACACTGAGGACAGCTATAAACTCCCTTCTGATCCTCCTGATCCCAGCAGCCATTAATACACATCATACAGAAACTGTGTCCACATGAAATTACTACTGGATCCTTGAATAGATCCAGACAGATTGGACAGCTGAGTCCTAAAATATTAGCGTCTGCCATTTTACTGAAAGATAAACCCACTGACAGCAGTTCACACGTCCTGGATCACTTCAAACTTATTCCAAAATCTTGTGTAAACTCACCTGATCTTTGCTGATAAGAAAAAAAACTTTAAAGCTCAGATGTAAAAAAAAAAAAGAAAAGAAAACTGCACAGAGATCTGTATAATTTCTGCAAATCTTCAAACACACAAAGAGAAATAAAGCAGATCAGATTCACTTTCGTTTCTGTTGAACCAGCAAAAAAATATGACTCAAATGAGGAAGTTGTTCAAAGATGTGGATTCAGGTATTGGAGACATAGGATCCACCCATGGTGTCATCTTGCCAGCTGTGAGAAACAGGGAAAAAGCTCCTCTATGTCTCTTTTGGTTGGGTCTTAAAAGTATTTAAAGCTGGAGTTCTTAACAATTTTTGTCAATCATACCATTAAAAATAAGACACTAGTGCTAAACAGACATGCAGTAGGAAAATACACATTTATAGGTTTATGATGAAATCTACACGACTGAATGTGTTGAGAAGCCTCGACACCTAATTGAGCCTTCACCTCACTATCACTGGCATTCTGTACTACAGTACAGTACTCAAGCTTTTTGGTGACAACTTGGAAATTATATTTTTTTATTCATGAATCTTACAATTTTATGTTAAAGGACATATCTTTTTCCGCCATAGTAACAAATCATTTGAATACATTGTCAACTTCTATATTTTAATGCCCAGTTTTGCACTCATGGATGTAAATTTTCTAAATAACCTAAATATAATGAATATAACCTAAAATATCACCTATCCTCTGTGAGCTACAAAAACGTTTTGAAATCCAATAGACAACCACAAATCGTCTCTGCTATTATCTCAGCATTCTGATTTAATCAATGGAACGCAGTGTTTTTCTTGCTATTTAGTTAGTTTATGTTCTTGATTTTTTTCAACCACTTGTGGAATTCAAGCCATGAAAAATTTAAACCCTGGCTAGAATATTGTATTTGCGTGGATTTTAAAATACTACTATTGACATATAAAGCATTAAATGGTCTCGCGCCGCAGTATCTGAGTGAACAGTGTCTTACAATCCACCACACCTACTTCGATCAAAGAATGCAGTCTGCTTGTCAGTACCGTGTATAATAAAAACTACAGCAGGGGGCAGAGCTTTTTCTTACAAAGCCCCAAAGTTATGCAATAGTCTTCCAATTAAAGTTCGGTACTCAGACACAGTCTCAGTGTTTAAGTCTAGGCTAAAAACCTATTTATTTAGCCAAGAATTTTTGTAAATAAATTTGTCTTACACTGTAAAAAATCCAACTAGCAAAATGTTGGCATAATGAGGATTTACTGTATTTGTTATTTATTACAGGTGTTGCATATTATGAAGTATATTTAATTATGTTTTAATTTAGAATTGAATATTATTTAATTATTATTCACAGCACATGATTATTTTCTCTATATTCCTGCATGTGTGATATTTGATTTATTGGTTATGTTGCTTATGTTAAGAGGAACTAACAAGTTACCTGCCTGGGGTTTCCCATGGGACAGGTGAGAGTGTGACACGGTGTGAGAGAAGCACATGAGGAGAGCAGTTTGTATAAATAAAATAAGTTGCTGCGAACTTAATTGTAGCCGCTTATTACCCACAGCCAAAGAGACTGGAGAAGAGTAAGACAAGTCTAGGAAGTCGGGTCATATTCCTTATTGCAAGACACTTGGTATTTAAAATGTGCAGTATTTGCGCCACAAATGTGTTTATAATCTTTGCATTTAACGTTTCAGAACACATTCTCTCAATATCCTCCTGGATTAACTCATTTTCAGACTTCATCACAAGACCTCAAAATTTGTCATTTCATGTCAGTAAACATTCACAATGCAGTATTTTTAAAGATTTTAAGAACGAAGTATGGGAGCCTCAGAGTGGCGCAGTGGTTAAAGCGCTCGCCCTATCATCCGGAGATACGCTAGTTTGAATCCCGTGATGCTGTAACCTCTCGCAGGCGGAGGTCTAGATAGAGAGAGCTGATTGGCCGAGCTCTCTCAGAGGGGAGGGATGGGAGGTACTTAGTGCTCCCACATTAATCCCACATTAATCACGGCTCTACGCAGGCGGAGGGAGCGGATAGCGCTGTCCTCCGAGTGTGTTACTCCGCTCCCAACGGTGTGCGAGCGAGCAGTTCGAAAAGATGCAGTCGGCTGGCGTCGGAGGAAACACGTGATAGTCTTCGGCCCTCCAGGCTGAGTGGTAGTAGTAGCATTAAGTAGCCTTAATGTGGAGCCCCCTAGTGACGGGGAGGAATTGGACACGACTAAATTAGGGAGAAAATCGGGGAAAAAATCCAAAAAAAAAAAAAAAGAACAAAGTATGAAGTTAGGGCAAAAATAATGCTTGTTATACCTTACTAGTTTACTTTTTTTATGTAAGAATATTCATACCCCCCCCCCCTTCATTAAATGTAACAAAAAATGTAAAAAAGACTATTGAATATTTCCTTGCAAACCTATAATTGATCAGATTAGCTCTTAATACAGTGTGCACTATACAGATCTCTCAAACTTTTAGTTTGAGATCTGTATATATATATAGAGAGAGAGTTTTATGTTAATCAATGCTACATTAATTTGATCAAAATTAAAATACTACATTTATTTGATATAGTAAAACAGGAATAATGTGAAATAATGTTAGACTTTAAAATTTCTGTTGTCTACTGGAATGTACTGTACTTAAAACTGTAATTTATTGCTGTGACATTAAGTTGAATTTTCAGCATCATTACTTAAGTCTTTAGTGTCACATGGTCTTCAGAAATCCCTCTAATATGAGGATATGAACATGGGAAAATTTCTTGATATTTTTGTATAGAGTTATAGCTGTTTTGCCAATTTTAATAATAATAATAATAATAATACTGTTAGCCTATTAAAATGCCTAATATTGTCATTCAGTCCTGGGGGGGAAAGTTATTATTTCCACAAAACTCAATAAATGTTTCTTGATCATTATGAATGAATTAAAGAAATAGTGATTTCTGAGGATCATGTGACACTGAAGACTGAATTAATAATGCAGAAAATACAGCTTTACATCACAGCAATAAATAAAACAATTTAAATACATTCCAATGGAAAAAAAAAACCTGTTTTGAATTGTAATATTTCACATTATTCCTGTTTTTACTGTATTTCTGATCAAATAAATGTAACCTTCATGAACATACTTGTGCGAGTTCAGTTAGATCTGTTCTGAAGCACAGTTCTTCTCTTGGAAAACATAAGAAATAGAGCGATCGTATTTTGTCACTTACAGAAATGTAGATTCAAGCTTTAGCAGCCACAGAACAAGAAAACTTAAAAATGACAACATCAAAGAGTTCAGATGAATGCATAAGGAATCAGAAAAAAGCTTGAATGAAACAGAACCTGAGCTGACCTTGTGCACATGTAGAATTGAGAGAAACGGACATAGAAAAATTTGATGCTGAGAATGTTAAATGTTATGAATACCTGAAAGTTTATCAAAAGTGACGATTGTGGCGAGGTGAAGGGGGCTGGCTCGAACGTCGCCGATCCCCTGATTTAACAACTGTAGCCAATTACGCCACCTTGGGAATTGCACCCAAGGAAATAGACAACCCTAGTTATTAAATTAACTAAGGCACCCAGGTTCGTTCACTGAACAAACAAGAGGCGTGGATTTCGTACACAAACGTTTATTCACTCAGACAATCATACACCATCGTAATTCAAAATGTATTTAATAAAAATAATAAAAAATAGTTGCAACATCAAGGAGATACTACACCAAGGATGATTCACATTAAAATATACAATCAACAACTTGGAGCTGGAGCTTACCAGTGGCTAAGCAGACTGAAAGAGAAAGGGATGAATATCCCAGCAAGAGTCACCCCAAACACACGTGAAACACACCCCCACACATAATTCACTGTGAGAATCGGCACAAGCGGGTGACCAACACGCACACGGAAAAGGGAAACAAACCTCCAACACGTCACACTGCCACCAACTTTAGCTCACAGCTTTACAAGAGTTCGAAATGTAATTAAAAATACATACAACCAGGAAAATGGAGAGAGAGGGAGAGAGAGAGAGAGAGAGAGAGAGAGAGAGAGAGAGAGAAAGAGAAACAATTTACAATTTGGAACACAAGCCCTCAGCCAGAAATGCATGCACAGCAGCAATATGGCAAAGCAACCAGCCAACAAAGCAGCAGTCATGCAACATAGTGAGGCATAATGCATATATTTACCCACTAACAATAGAGAAGAAAACAAACCAATAAAACAAAAGTAGCAGTACTCATGCAAAGCATTATTCATACAAAGCAAAAGCAAACAAAGCTAATGCTAAGCAAAGTTAATACAGCCAAGCAAAGTTACAGCCGAACAAGACAAAATTAAGGCAAGGCAAAGCAAAATAAACAAAGCAGCAAAGCAAAATGAAGCAATGCATTCAGGCAAAGCAACACAAAGTGAAGCAAAACAGTAAAATAAAGCAAAGCAAAACAGTAAAATAAAGCAAAGCAAAACAAAACAGCAGCGTTCATGCACACATCTGAAGTACCCACAGTTTCTGTCGCAAAACGTTAGATGAACAACCACTATCACTCCCGGTTACCACCAGGAAGTACAGGAAACGAGCCACTTACCGACACCAGTAGGGCAATGTTGTTCAAATGGGAACCCAAAATGCTAAGTGCAAACTGAACCGAAACCGGAAGTTCGGCGTGCAGCAAAAAGGCATGCGCTCTGAGACGGAAGCGGAAGTCAGATGTGCAACGAAGCGATGTGCACTCCACTCGAAGGAGAATCAGCAGTAAGGCAAAATCACTGATACGAAAGTGAAAGTCAGGCGCACTAAACAGCGCGCGTGCACTCAACAAAGGAGGATTAGTAGGAGAAGACCTCACCATTAACGAGTCCAGAGGAAACCTGTGGCAAACCGGAAATCAGGTACACAAACACAAAAAGGGGCGGGCACTCTACGTGAGAGAAAGCACTCTTCCACCACCTTTATAGCAACCCACAAGCGAGCTGATTGGCTAGTGCTAAAATGATCTGAGACACTAACCAGGTGACCCGGAAGTCCTTCAACTGAGGTTATGGCACTATATATATATATATATATAAAACAGTGCAGCCTGTTGTGACTAAGGCCTCCCTCTAACCAAGATAACCCACATGATGAAGCCACAGCTCATCCTGCTACAATCTACCCCCCACTTTTGAATCGTCGACCCGACGATGCTCATTCCTACACAGGGACGCCCAGGGCCTGAATACAGCAGAAGCTGCATGGCACACAGAACCACGGTCCCCCTGGGCAACTACCCCCACAGATCTCGGCAAGTGATGGACATTGGTGTGCTGCCCGGCTGTGGTTCGTGCCGTTCTACGCACCATTCCTGTACCACTGTCTCGGTTACTCAAAGCAGAAACCACCGGGACTACAGGTGCTGAATGTGTCACCACTGGTGAAATCACTACAGGATGGGGCACACCAAGAGGCCGATTTATCTCTGAAGCCGACGGCTGAAGGGTGGCTGAAGCGCCTGTGTCTGGGCAGGCAACCGGCAGAAGACAAAAGCTTGGAGGAGGTTCATGAGCCAGAATCAAAAGATCATCCTCACCATAAGACTCATTCTCAAGAGAGGGGTCATGAGGCAAGGAAAGGTCATCAGGAGAAGCAGGACGAGGAGCATTCTGATGTACCACTAATTTTAACAAAGAACGGTGTACCTGCCTAGTCCTGCCGACCTCCCCAACTGGTACAATCGTATAGACTGACCCTCCCTCTCTAGGTGCCCTCAAAACTTGGTGAACCACGGAGCTCCACAGGTCTTGGATTTTATGACGATCCCGTGCACTAAAATCACGCACGTACACCAACTGACCCTCCCTCAATGGCTCACCTTGCACCTTCTGGTCATGAAGCTCCTTTCTGCGAGTTGCAGCAAGCCTTAACCGTTCTTTGGCCCCCTCAAATGCTGTTCGCAACCGAGTCTGGTGCTCCAGAATCCACTCATGAACAGGACCCGCAACTGGCTCCTGAATTCTCCCCAACAGAAAGTCCACTGGCAGCCGAGCCTCTCGACCAAACATTAAATAAAATGGAGACTCACCGGTAGACTGATTGGGTGTGGTATTATAGCAGAACAAGACTTGAGGCAAACAAGAAGCCCAGTCTCTCTTCCTAGATACTGGTAAGGCACGCAACAAATTGTGAAGGGTCCGATTAAAACGTTCACATTGGCCGTTACCAGCGGGATGATGTGGCGTAGTGCGGGACTTCTGAATCCCATAGATCCCACAAAGCTGCTGGATAAGCAGACTCTCAAAATTGCGGCCCTGATCAGAATGGATCCGTGCAGGGACCCCAAACTTACTGAACCATTCCACTACTAGCACTTGAGCAACTGTAGTGGCACGTTGGTCACGAGTTGGAATGGCCAATGTATATTTACTGAAGACATCAGTCATCACTAGGACATTTTCCAGACCATTCCTATTTGGCTCCAAAACCGTAAAATCAATAGCAAGAATTTCATTAGGCTGTGATGCCAAAAGGTGCCCCATAAAACTATGGACGGTGGGATAACAATCCTTGGACACTTGGCAACGCTCACATGCCTTACACCATTCAGCTACATCCGCCGACATACCTGGCCAGTAGCACCGTTGTCGTAGGAGCGCCAGTGTCCGCTCAACTCCCTGATGGCCATGCTCCTGATGTAACCCTGTCAGCACCTCCTGTTTTAATACCTGTGGCAACAGCAGCTGATCCACAGATTCACCACCACTAGGATGGAATACCTGGCGATAGACAATACCACCTTTCTCTACCAAACGATCCCACTGTCGTAGGAGTACCAGGGCAGGGCACGATAACTGCTTACGCTCCTCAACATTGGGCCGCTGATTGCGTCTCCAGAACACAAGGACCTCTTTGAGCACTGGATCAGACTCTTGGAGAACTCCCAAATCAGCTGTCTGACAAGGCAGCGCCTTCAGAACTGCTACGGATGCAGTAGACACCTCTGGCTGTGGAAGATGCTGGAAAGACACAGGGAGGGGCGTCCCAGGAACCATAGCCTCCACTGATGAACCCACATGAAGCTGCCGTGACAGAGCATCTGCATTGCGATTGCTCCTACCGGACCGATATCGAATCTCAAAATTAAAAGAGGCAAGCTGAGCTGCCCAACATTGTTCAGTGGCACCAAGTTTAGCAGAATTCAAATGACTCAGTGGATTATTGTCCGTATAGACAATGCATCGTTGGCCCAGGAGATAATCTCTAAATTTCTCCGTCATGGCCCATTTTAGTGCCAAAAATTCCAACTTCATAGAACTGTAATTTTTCATATTACGTTCATTTGGCTTGAGACCCCGACTGGCATAAGCTATTGGCCTTAACTTTCCACCTTGCTCTTGGGAAAGAACAGCTCCCAGCCCAGAATGACTTGCATCTACCTCCAAAACAAAAGGTAATGCAAAGTCAGCATACGCCAACACGGGTGCAGTAGTGAGTTTGGTCTTTAGTGCCTCAAAACTGGCACTACACTCCTCTGTCCATGCCTCAATTGCACAGGATCTCCTCTTGTTCTTAGATCCAGCACCACCCAGGTCTGCCACCAGCCTATGTAAAGGGGCTGCCAACTTTGCAAAACCATCTATAAAATGTCTGTAATAGCTAGCAAACCCAAGAAATGAGCACAGCTCTGAGACAGTGGAAGGAGGTCGCCAGTCAGCTACCACCTGGATTTTACCCGGGTCAGTGGATACTCCCTGGTCAGAGATGACATGACCCAAGTACTGCACCGCCCGTTGAAAGAACGCACATTTGGAAAGTTTGACCGTCAGGCCCTCATGCTGCAGCCAACCCAGCACCACCTCAAGTCTCTGCAGATGCTGTTCTACAGTGGAAGAAAACACAATGATGTCGTCAAGATACAGCAGCAAAGACTGACACTGCTGGTCACCAAATATCCGCTGCATTAATCTCTGAAAGGTGCTGGGAGCATTACAGAGGCCAAAAGGCATACGATTCCATTCAAACAATCCGAATGGCGTACAAAATGCAGTCTTGGGACGATCTTTTTCAGTGACGGGGACCTGGTTGTACCCACTAGCCAAATCCATGGTGGAAAACCAACACGCTCCAGTCATGGCGTCCAAGGATTCCTCGATACGGGGCAGAGGAAATGCATCTTTCCTTGTCTTGGCGTTCAACTGACGATAATCGACACACATACGTAAAGTACCGTCTTTAGGAGAGGCATAAGGGCTACTGCTCTCTTGAATGACCTGCGCCGCCAACAACTGATTAATATGTTGTTTCACTACTTCATACTCTGATGGAGGAATACGCCTATAGCATTGCCTAACAGGAATGTCGTCCAAGACCGGGATGTCATGCGCCACCAGCGTGGTACAGCCAAGGTCCAGCTCATGAACAGAGAAAACAGAGCTGTACTGATGAAGGAGAGCTCTCACCTGCTTCTGGGCTACTGCTGGCAAAAGGGACAAATCCAAGGCCTCTATCTGACTCCAAACCGTAGGAGCAGCAGACTGTGAATCGACAGTCACGGTACAGGAAGAAACTTCTGTGATACCAGCAGGCAAGCTAACAATATGAACTGGATGGAGGGTACCTACCATCACACGAGGATACAGCACCACCTCAGTAGAACTCACATTAACAACCGGTACCGAAACCGTACCTCTTGTCACCTGTACTATGGCAGGAGATGCCAAAAGTCCAGCCGGCAAACCAGAATCTGGTGGCTCAAATAGCACAGTACAACCCGAGTACCGGTCGGAGCAGGTGGCTGCTACCAACTTCATAGCTCCTGCTGGGATCCGACAAGTTCTGCTACCTTGAACCCTTACCCTACCAGAAAGCTCATAGGTAGACGAAACACGGGACTCATGACACTGCTGCAGCGCCTGTATAACAGATGCTGGAGCCTCTGACACAGAGGGCAAATCAAACAAAGCCAAACCATGCTCCCCAAAAAGCTCTTTATAGCACCGGTGGATGATGTTCATCCCCAGAACACCAGGCACTTGAGGTTGGCTACCACCAGGGGGATCTTTAACTACCAGCACCCCACATTGCTGCAGTACCTTACCACACAGCTCCGCGTCCAATTCCAAATAACCAATATATGGAATAGCTAACCCATTAGCGGCCCTAAGTAAAAGTGAAGTAGAAGGCACAACATTGGACTCTGGAGTGGCAGAAGCTCGTTCCTGGCGGAGCTGTTCATTGTCAGCCCTCAACTGAGCAACCAAATTCCTCAGCTCCTGTAATTCATCCTCCATGGCTGGAATCCAATCAAAATTTAAGCCTCTAACCACACACTCAAAAGAGAAGATCTCACCCCGCTAATTAGAGGTCCCCTGCTGAACACTGCTGCTTTGCCTCACAATAGAATAAATTTCACAAAAAAAAGAATTTAATAAGGACAAGAGAAAATAAACGAACATGAACGAACCACGCCTTTGCTCAAAAACAGTGATCCTGCCAGATTGTGGCGAGGTGAAGGGGGCTGGCTCGAACGCCGCCAATCCCCTGATTTAACAACTGTAGCCAATTACGCCACCTTGGGAATTGCACCCAAGGAAATAGACAACCCTAGTTATTAAATTAACTAAGGCACCCAGGTTCGTTCACTGAACAAACAAGAGGCATGGATTTCGTACACAAATGTTTATTCACTCAGACAATCATACACCATCGTAATTGTGTATTTATAAAAATAATAAAAAATAGTTGCAACATCAAGGAGATACTACACCAAGGATGATTCACATTAAAATATACAATCAACAACTTGGAGCTGGAGCTTACCAGTGGCTAAGCAGACTGAAAGAGAAAGGGATGAATATCCCAGCAAGAGTCACCCCAAACACACGTGAAACACACCCCCACACATAATTCACTGTGAGAATCGGCACAAGCGGGTGACCAACACGCACACGGAAAAGGGAAACAAACCTCCAACACGTCACACTGCCACCAACTTTAGCTCACAGTTCTACAAGAGTTCGAAATGTAATTAAAAATACATACAACCAGGAAAATGGAGAGAGAGGGAGAGAGAGAGAGAGAGAGAGGGAGAGAAAGAGAAACAATTTACAATTTGGAACACAAGCCCTCAGCCAGAAATGCATGCACAGCAGCAATATGGCAAAGCAACCAGCCAACAAAGCAGCAGTCATGCAACATAGTGAGGCATAATGCATATATTTACCCACTAACAATAGAGAAGAAAACAAACCAATAAAACAAAAGTAGCAGTACTCATGCAAAGCATTATTCATACAAAGCAAAAGCAAACAAAGCTAATGCTAAGCAAAGTTAATACAGCCAAGCAAAGTTACAGCCGAACAAGACAAAATTAAGGCAAGGCAAAGCAAAATGAACAAAGCAGCAAAGCAAAATGAAGCAATGCATTCATAAAATGATCTGAGACACTAACCAGGTGACCCGGAAGTCCTTCAACTGAGGTTATGGCACTATATATATATATAAAACAGTGCAGCCTGTTGTGACTAAGGCCTCCCTCTAACCAAGATAACCCACATGATGAAGCCACAGCTCATCCTGCTACAATCGCATAACATTAGCGCCCTTTTTTCAGACTTCGAATACTGTGGCTCACTGAATAAAAACTGTCCTGGAAGATCTCAATGTGTTTATCCGTGATGGATCATCTGCACTATTCAGAACATGTCTGGTGAGTATGTTGCATTGATTCTCTGCAGGCACTTTGACAAAAATATGGCTGTTAATGTTTGTGTTGACATTATTAAGATATTTAAATTCTTATTAATTTGAACTCTGGCTTTTATTTTACTTTATCTGATCATCTCAAACTTGTATAGCTCAGAGACAACTGATTTTAAGGATTTATGAGGTGTTTCTTTCTGTGCTTTTTGTCTACATTAATCTAGTAGGATCCAAAACTTTCATGGAACAAAAAGAAATATAACAACATAGAAAAGATGGATGTCAAAAGTGATTTTTTTGTACTATTTATTACATTAGGACAGTACTCCTGATGGCGGACAGACCAGAGGGGTGAAAGTGGGAGTTCCTATTGTGATTGAAGATGATGACTCCCCTACGACTTTGACCAGTGTCATAAACTTTACTCTTGTGTTGGAGGAAGAGATTGTCTTGTATGGAAGCAGATTAGTCTCAAAAATAATTCACATGCGTATCCCACTTCACGTGCGTAAAATCCAATTCACGTGCACAAAATAAATATATATTCATAATATACGTTTCACAAATGCAAATGTTTAAAATTCACGAGTGCATCATGGTCTGTGCATGTGAAAATCGTCTTTCGTGTGTGAATATCCCTGGATTTGTGTGTGTGTGTGTATTTTTGAGACTTTGCCGGCAGCAACGTGAGTCACTTGTACTCTTTAGCCAATCATATATGACCTGACCAGTCAACCAATCACAGCCCTCCAGGAGCGCAGCACTCAAGTAGCTCGGCTTTGAGCACCTTAAGTGTTTATAAAGATGATAAAGTGGTTAGCTGTTTTATTTTCGGCGAAGTTAATTAATCAAACATTATGAAATAAAGTAATAACTTAGACGTGCATCCTGTTCTTGGTCGCTATGCTGGTTTGAGGTAAAACTTCATTTCCGATGTAATTAACTCAGAAAAGGTGCGCAAAGCTGAGCTACTTGAGTGCTGCGCTCCTGGAGGGCTGTGATTGGTTGAATGGTGAGGTCATATCTGATTGGCTAAAGAGAACGGAACACCCACGTTGCTGCCAGCAAAGTCTCAAAAATACACACTCACACACAAATTCAGCCAGTGATCCAGACCCCTCTGCCCCTTGGAGCTGTCTGACTCGTCCTGGTGTCCTGGTTCTGGTTGGAGATCTCGTCACATGGATGCCCGTGTGGTCTGCATGGGATGCGTGTGGTGACTGGTGACGGTTCCACTTTTACACAAAGACAGTCCTGTCCTCGGCTGATGCTGACAGCTGTCGCTCGATAGTTCAGGACTGGAGTTTCCTACAGTCTACCTGAGCCTCCAATAATGAACTGGACTCAATTATAACTTAAACACATCTCCTGTTATACTGAACTTCCAATCTCACACAGTATTATGCAGATCAATTCCTGCTATCCGTTTTACTCAGATGAGGATGGGTTCCCTGCTGAGTCTGGTTCCTCTAAAGGTTTCTTTCTATTACCATCTCAGGGAGTTGTCCTTGCCACTGTTGCTGTTGTCCTCGACTTGCTCATCAGGGACAATCTTATCATTTTGATTCATACACATTCACATCTCATACAAACTTACATAATTCTTTTGATTGTGTAAAGGAGTCATTTGAAGTTCTCTATAGTAACTTAAAAAGTGTAGCAAATATGAAATCAGCTCAGTCGATCCCACTAACATTATCTTTTTTTAAATTTTTTTTTTAATAATGACATTTTCCATTAAAAATCTTCTCTTCCCATGCTCCTATTGTGATGAAAAAAGCCTATATGTTACCTCAAGCTTGGCCAAATACACCTATGAAATTCGCTATTAAAATTTGTTCAGTAGTTTTTATGTGATTCGTGCACAAACATAAAAATTCCAAAAACCATATTGATGTGTTGTACTACTCATCTTACATCTTACACTCACACACACACCCTCAGGACCTGTTTGTGAAAAAGTAATCCGGTTTGGTAGATTTTTCTTGTTTTTTCCTCTTTTTCATGTTTTTGCATGTCCCATGTTTCCTTGCTGCCTTCATACTGTATTACTGTATGTGAAGTCAAACAAAGAATGCAATGTGTGTCTTTAGTTGTATTCTCTCTTAATCAGGTTACTTAGTCCCTGAGTGTTCTTATAAATATGAGAAGTGATACATTGTTTTGTGTATCATTAAACTCAATGTAATTTTACTGCCCTGAGTGGTGTCATAGTGGGGAGTGGAACTGACTGCTGGTGACTGGTGGTGGGTAATACATTATATTACCGAAAGTATTTGCGTAGACTTGCACCAGACTGCCATCACATGGGTATGGACTTTAGTAAAATGCCATTCTTAATCCATAGAGTTTAATGTCTCACACTTTACAGGTAAAGTGTGAGACATTAAACTCTATGGAGTTTTATGGAGAGTTGAAGCCCTTCCTAGAAGAGTTTTCAACTCTTCTAGGAAGGCTTTCCACAAGGTTTAGGAGTGTGTTTATGGGAATTTTCTACCATTCTTCAAGAAGCGCATTTGTGAGGTCACACATTTTATTTCAGATTGTTTTCTCCCAGTGCAGAAATCACACTCCACATCTTTAAGTCTTATTTTCAGTGTCTCCACTACTTCAGCCAGCACTGTGCTTTTACTCACAACAGGTTTTCCAGGCATTGATCAGAAATTGGAGTAAAGTTTATTCGTTATGGTTAAGTACACTATAGCAGCAACCAAGATGTTGTTGTATTATACAGGGAGGCCAAGAAGTTTGGGTTAATAGTCAAACAAGCAAATTGTGTAAAATATAGCAACATCATCATTATATAAAAATTATTTCTTGCATAGATAACACATTTCTTGATGATTTCCTATTCCTGACGATGATTTTCTATTGCTGATATAAAAATAACAATATATAAGTCCACATAATGAAACATGCTGATAAGTTCAGACATTTGGGCCACCCTACTTTACTAAATATGCAATCCTGATGTAACATACATCTTGGTTTTTATTAGTTTACCTAACATGATATTAAACATAATCAGAAGATTCAGCCTGCACAAGATCAAAGAATACAGATATAATCACTACCATAATATCAATCATAAAACATTCTGTATGTGTTTCTGTATATCTACTTGCATCTGGTCCCTGTAGTCCCCGTAAGACATAATGGAGCATAATATTTTATCCCATTAAAAAAAAAATATTGAGTTGCATTTAATCAATCAAAACCCATATATTAAATGATGCAGCAAGAGCAAAATAAGTTTCTTCTGCCTTTACAGTTGTATATGTAATAACAAAAAATAGAAAGTAACAGTATTGTGTTAAATTATAAAGTTTATACACATACATGAAACACACAGACATTAATCTTATTTCAGTAATCCAATAGACATGCAATTAAATATTTTTGCTGAAAAACTAGATGAGGAAAAACAAACAAAAACCGGAGTTTTTAATATAATTTTTAAAAAGATATATTTAAAGGACTAATTTATAAAAAAATTTTCAATACACAGTTTAACCGTTGAGTAGCGATTTAGCCCAAACCCAAGGTAAAGAGGTTGAGAGAATTTGGTGTGAACTCTGTGAAGTAGTGTCATAGTGCCTGTGACATTGTAGAAAGACAGAGTACCTGCCTTGTGATCCAGAAACACTCCTATTGTGTAGGTGGGTTTCATAGAGATTTTAGTTTCTTGGTTGTTGTGTAAAAATGAACAACTAGAAGAGGAGCACTGCAAACTCCAAGACTGATCGTTGAGCCCAAACTTATTACTTCCCATTCTGCCCATGTCTTTATATGACACTGCTATAGAAACACCATTATTCCCACTCCACTCCACCTCCCAGTAACAGGGCACAATCACACTCTCGTTACACCACACCTGGGAGTAATAGTCTTGTGGATCTTTATACACCTGAAGCAGAGTGCTTTGATAAGCAAAACTATTATAACTTCTTATAGAAGAATCATAAGTTGACTGATTGTCTTTGTCAGTCACCATTCTGTTTGAATCAGATAGCTGATGACGTAGAGTTGTTGTGCTGAGATCCAGTGTGAACTGCCAGAAATCTAGTAGAAATTAATAAACATTAAATGTTTTATCTTTTTGTCTAGTTATGACATAACTGTCATTTACATATTTAATGCAAACATAATCCTACACAGTGATTTATTTTGGAGCCACATTTCTCAGATTTTGTCCTTAAATTAGTCTTGGCCAGTTCCAAAACTTTCTGTTCTTAGCCTTGAATGGCTGTGGCATTGTCAAAATTTTAGCTTGGATCACTGGGAAATTAATAGAAAAGCAAATGTGCATCTGTGCCTGTGTGTATGGGGGGGAAAAACACTTACAACGTAGGTATTCCTCTCTGCTTTGGGGTGGTAAAATCAGGACTTTCTTCACTAGAAAACAGTTAAAGTTACAAACATTGTTAACACAATTAGAAATATACACTATATGTTTGTTTGCTTTCCAAATAAAAGTGTTCAGGCAAACAGGTTGTATTACATGTTTTCAGTCAGCCAAGACAACTATGGCTTGACTTTTATTTTTCTTCCTTTCTTTTTTACATTTATAAACAGAATTATGTAACTAATAAGTAAATGCAACTCATATTGCTTATACTACAATCAACATGCCTACACCATCCAACCACTGGGAGGTGTTTGGTATCAAAAACAGAACTGTCTGTTTTTTGACACTACAGGTAATGGTTATCTATAGCATGAGACAAATTTAAACACTGAATTAAGATTTTACATATGATTCAGATAATAATATATTTCTAATTATAATAATACATTGTATTACATTTACAGTGGAAATTTACTTTTTTTCTACCATTACAGAGAATAAAGCAAAGTTTAGCATATAACAAGAACAGAACAAAGGATGGCCCACAAGCGACAATCTACTAATGAGGTTGCCACCCAGGCAAACAACAAAACATTTACCCATTACGACAACATTAAATTAGCTTAGTCACTGTATCATAATTGAGCAAAATGAATCACAAAATTTCTGAGGACATCGTTTGTACATAACCTTGATATTAATATATAGTTTTCCTTGTGCTCAATGTATTTGGAGAGAATGTAGACAGTAACTCAGTATTACCATCACTTGATATCTTTTTAAACTGCTCTCTAAAGCAAGCCTCCAGTTTATGTTGCAACTGAGACACAGTCGTTACTGGATCTTCAAAAATGAGGAAAGAATTGATCACAATGGAGGACAAATCTGCAGTTCCAGTAGGGGTCACAAGAGACTGAAATCTCTAAAAAGACAAACAGGAAAATTTGACTTAATAAAAAGAATGAAAAAGAAACTGAATCTAATGAGAAAGTAACACTACAAAGCAAACCTATCATATGGAATGAGGCTTGTACAGCATTTGTGGTTTTCCACTTAAAATAGTGTGACTATAGTATTTCAAAATTTGTCACCTGTGAAACTGTCCACGTTCTTCACTCGGATTTTGTGGCAGGTGGTGGCATGGCATTATATCAACTAAATTGTGTACGACTACAATATATTCATAAAACATTTTATAAAAGAGTTGCACATGCCGCAGAAATGTGTGAAGACGAGCACTGACAACTGAATTATGTTCTGATTGACTGCAGCCTCTTGCTAGATGGTAGAAGCTTGTGTCTGGAATGGTAGGCGCACTCACAATCTTTCTTGCTTTTCCTGGAGTGAAATAATTCCTAGCATGATGGGAAGATGCTAGCTAATCATTGTATTGTTGTTGGTAATCTTTCAGCTTCTCCCATTGAGAGGTCGCCACAGGGGACCAACTGAACCACAACAACTAAGACACAGATTTAATTCCAGATACCCTTCCTGATGCAACCCTCCCATTTTATCTAGGGTTGGGACTGGCACTGCATGCAGTGGCTGGGATTTTGGCATTGGCTGGGAATCAAACCCAGACCTTCCACATGGTAGGAGAGAAACCTACCACTGAGCGACCAATGTTCAGCTAATCACTGTATTGGCAAGGTGAATAATACATGTCCTTGTTTTTGTATGTCTAAATGCCTAAATGGACAAAGTGATTGATTGAAAATATACAAGTAAATATTTTTTATAGAATATTTAAATTTTATATATTTTTTAAAAGTGGACCAGCACTTGTAATGGTCCGTTTTTATAAAATTCAAATGTTTTATAAAAAAACAGAGGGTTACAAGTAACTTGAGTTAGCTTAAAGTGGGAAGGGTGCATTTTAGTTTTCCTACAGTACCTGGCCTCACTGTTTTTGTGTGATCAATCTGAATTTATAGGTGTGAACCACCGAGAGGGGCTTGAGCATGGTGATGTCATGTGTTCCGGGGTCTTTTAATGCAGATGGGCCATAGACCACTGTTTGATTGCCAGGTGAAATACAGATGCTGAAGGATTGCACAAGCTGCCCCAGCACTTTTAGTTTCACAGAGAGCTACAATAGCTATAATGACGCAGCCATCAAAAGAGAAAGGCTGCTTCCTTGATGTTAAGGCCCCCCGTTCTAAGTCAGGATAATTGCCCAGCCGCCAGAGTGTTAAACCACACTGGCCTTTGTCATGTAGGCATCACTGTGCTAAGCATCCTACAAGTGCCAGTCAAGTGCCCACATGCAAGTGTCTATTTTTTTTTTTTTTTGGCAGCCTGAAAGTACAGCGAGAGAGATGAGAGAGAAGTGTGTGGTATGCGTTGCATGAGAGGGCCGCAAGAAGAAGTATGCCGTGCCGTTTTCATCAAGTTTGTTCAGTAAAGTTGCTTCAACTGAAGATTATTCAGAGAGACGTAAGTGACAGCAGTAAAAAGTGAAAGTGTGGAGAGTGAGTCATGTTTTCTAGTTTCATTTTCCCCTGTTATGTGCAAGCTGTTAGAATTGCATGGTGACATAGGTGCAAGTCACAAAAGCTGAGAGTATGCTATGTGATTTGTTGTTTTCTGAAAGACTGGTTAAGTTTTATGCTGTATTTTGCACCTCTCGGATTTCAATTAAAAAGCTATGTAGAGAGGTAACACTCCCACAGGACTGTGCTTGTGTATCCGAGTCCCCGCACATGTTAGAGTGGGTGAGAGTGCGGCCCCCTGTAGGATGCTAAGACATAAGGCCAAGAACACCCATTCTGCAGATAGTTTTGGCTGCCCTGCCATCCAAGTGACATCTCCATTGGATTTATCTCCAGTTTTACTACTGTTGAGACATTTGGTTTTTGAAGTATATTTGCACAAGTTGCATGGATTTTTGGATGCTAAGCACTTCAGCTAAGGTATCTTCAATTCATTTCAACGTCAAGACAGCGCCCCCTAATTTTTCATTTCGGTGACTTTTCTCAGTTCCTTCTTTTTTTTTATTTGAACTGATAAACAGGGAATTGCGGTAACTCAAGTGTACTACAGAACTGTGAGCAACCCTTTTGAAAGAATGTTCTACTTAGATACGCTTCATTTCATGGTTTGTTGTTTTTTTCTTCAAATGTGATTGTTCGAAAGTGAGCAATTGAAACTGTGATAATTTGAGCTTTCCAAATTGACAGAATTGTAAAATGTTTTAAATTTTAAGTCATATAAGTTGTTTGTCATATGATATGTGAAAGGTATTTTGTTTTGTTGTAATGAAGGTGATTTTGAGGATGCACAAGGTAACACAAATATGAATTATTTTATGTTATTTTATTTTATTGATTGCACAAACAAACAAAACTATTAACAACTAGAGAAAGGAGATCCGAAGGAAAATAATAAAATTTGTGTGTGGGACGGTAAGACTAGCTTGCTAATGTGTTCTTCCATGTGTCGGGACGTGTTCGCTCTGGTATTGGACTCAGTACTATAACACTATTTTGTGCTTTGTTTTCTGTCTGACTCTCTTAATTGGAATTATTACCCGGTTTCGTGCTTCGGGTTTCGTTTTGGATTTAACTTTATTTCAAGTTGGAGTAGACTTTAATGTCTTGTTTACTGCCTGATTTTCATATTTTTCACCGATGAACTAACATTAACGGCTCATGTTATATTGCTCGTGGATATTTTTGCGAAGCTGAAAGCTGAACTTTTTTCAGTGAACATTTGTTGCTTTTGAGGATTTTTGGATCTATTTTTGGTGCTTTACTCGAACAGAGCTGTGCAGAGAAACTTCCACCAGTCTGGTCCGTTTTGCTCTCTCTCTTCTCCAACCTGAAATGAACTGCCCTAAATTCAACTATTTACAGTTTCTAATTACTTTATAGTGCATTTTCTATACATGATTTTTATATTTGTTCAACTGTGACATTTGAACAGCATACTTGTGTGACCTGTTTAATTCTAAATTGTCCATATTGAAGTGAACATTGTTTATATTCGCCTGAAATTTTTCTTGTTATATATTCAACATTTTCTATTATTTCACATTTACATTGTCGTTTAAGTGACTGAATACATACAGCAATGGCTACTTACCCTGACTTTGAGTCTGACTCAATCTACCCCTTATCTGAACCCCCCTGTAGACAGAAGCAGAGGTCGCAGAAACAAAAAAAAAGCTTAGAATCTTAAGTTGAAGCTCTAACAGCTGAAGTGTCAGTTTTACAAAAATGTCTAAGTGATTCTCTTGAGTTGCAGCAGAAAGTATTGAGACATCTTGAACCT
This sequence comes from Clarias magur, assembly GCA_013621035.1. NCBI lineage: Eukaryota > Metazoa > Chordata > Actinopteri > Siluriformes > Clariidae > Clarias > Clarias magur. The sequence goes on along the minus strand of QNUK01000185.1, from coordinate 251,733 downwards.
TGTGGTGTTGATGCAATAAAGAACACAGTTACCTCCAATGGCCAGCTCCACTCCGCACATTGCTTCGGACCGTGCGCCATATCAAGGTATGAATACTGTTGATGCTTGCGCAACAAATGTAACTTTCTTTCCACATTTGAATTAATCTGATGTGACCAATACCAGTAGAATTCTGGCATCTGTGCTCTGTCAGTCAAGACTGGAGCCACCTGTGTTTACAGGTGATGAACGTGTGCATCCTGAAGATTGGTTACAGTCTGTCCATGGGTACAGAACTTCACTTGACTTAAATGACACACAAATTCTCTTTTACCTCGATTTTTGGGGAAGGAACGAAAGAAGTGGTTTTCTGTTCTTAGCTCGCATATCACTTCATGGACACAATTTTGTGAATTGTTCAAAACGGTTTTTCTTCCATCTGATAACCAAGAACAAATCATGAGGGGTATCTTGGACCATTTTCAAACTCCTGAGGAGCCTTTCCCTACATTTGTGGCTCACATGTTAAGTGAAAAATTGAAAAAAAAAATTGAAAACCCCGCCAACTGAATGTGAGCAAGTAGATTTAGTCTGTAAGCACTCACTCGAAAAGTACAGAATTTCTCTCTATGGTACATCTGTTTCCTCCAGAATAGATCTCCTTCTTAGAGCACATGAGCTTGATGTTGTTTTGGGCTCAGGTGCATATCTTCCTGCCACAGTGAGAGACAAAACAAAGATGAACAAGAAAATTCATTGCTTCAAATGCTTACTTCCTGGCTTCACTTCTCGCACTTGTCCGAAATGTAATTCATATGCTGAGACAGATTCTGGTCACGTTGAACCTATAGATGCGCAGATGACGCCTACTCTTTCTGGAAGTTTAAACTTACCGAAACATAGTGCCACACATGATGGACATTCCTCTGGCAGACACTCGGAAAACTTTAGAGGAGAGAGGACAATTCGCAGGGGCAATCCTCTCTCCAAGAAATGACTCCGCCTCTTTTTTCTGACAAGGATGAATCTTGCTTACGTGTTCTGAGCCATGTTGAAGATACTGCGTCCCCTTCTTTTTGGAACACTCCTTTCAGAGTGAAAATTATTCTTAACGGTCAAGTGTTAGAAGCTACCTTAGACACCGGGGCATCTCTTTCAGCTGTTCGAGCTGATATTGTTCAAACTCACCCTAAATTGAAGGCTAACATTAAACCATGGACTACTTCACCAATTTTACTGGCCAATGGCAGTACTTGCAATCCTGTTGGCGTTACCTGGTTGAATTTTGGATTCATGGGAGAGCACTTCTCTCAGCGTTTTGCTGTTGTTACACATCTGCCATCTATTTTGGTCCTTGGTATGGATTTCATGCAGCGTGCTTCTGTCACTATTCACATTCCTTCAAGAACAGATGTTGTTGGGAACAATCCCTTGATTGCTGATGAAATGGAGGGCAGTAACATAAATGATTCAAGTCTGTTCCTCATGGATGTCTCATCTTCTGTACTTTCTCAAAAAATGGATGAAGCTTGCTTAAGTTTTACAGAAAGAGAACAAATGACAGAAGTGCTTGAAAACTTTTCCGATCTTTTTGACGGACGCTTGTGACGTATGTCATTAGCCGAACATCACATTGATACTGGTAATGAAAAAACAGTTCACTTAACTCCTTACAGAACTTCTCCTGCAAAAAAAAAACAGTTGATTGAAGAATAAATACAAAAAAAAAATGTTAAAGGAAGGAATAATTGAACCCGCAGTTGGACCGTGGGCTGCCCCTGTCGTCATTGTTCAAAAGGAAGGTAGCGAACCACGATTTTGTGTTGACTACCGGGACTTAAATCACCTTACAGTTAAAGACTCGTATCCATTACCGAGAGTTGATGACTCCCTGGACTTCCTCTCTAGAGGGAAATTCCTGACAACGATTGATCTCTCTCGGGGGTATTGGCAAGTTCCTATGGCTGAAAGCTCTAGACACACAACTTTTTTTGGTGCACATTGCTGTCTTTTCCAATTCCGTGTCCTTCCTTTTGGGTTGTGTAATGCCCCCACAACATTCCAAAGACTAATGAACAGTGTTGTGCCTGGCCTTATCTACAAATCCTGTGCTGTTTATCTTGATGATATCATCGTGGCATCACACACCTTCGAACAGCACCTTGAGGATCTGAAAGATGTTTTTCTCCGATTAAGATCTGCAGGCTTGACTATTAAGCTAGCCAAGTGCCAGTTTTGCTGCAAAGAATTTAATTTTTTGATACAAAGTTTGTCCAGATGGTATTTTTCCTGATCAAGGAAAAGTCAATGCTGTTCTGAACTTTGAAGCCACTGGGAATGCGAGACAAGTGAGACAATTTTTAGGCCTTTCAGGGTATTACAGGAGATTCATACAGGATTATGCACATCTTGCTGAGCCTTTGTTCACACTAACAAAAAAAGACAACCCTTTCACCTGGGACACCGCATGTCAAGAGTCATTTGAGCGTCTGAAGCAAAAATTGACAACGGCACCTCATCCAACTGCTGGTCACCATGGAATGACTAAGACTTTAGCACATTTGAAACACTGATTTTTCTGGCCTAACATGTCATCAGAAGTGAAAAAGTATGTGTCTTCTTGTAAGGTCTGCCAATTGACTAAACCGTGTCAATGTAAGCCAGCTGGTCTTATGGTCCCAGTCCGTCCTCAAAGGCCTTGGGAGTTTGTCGGAGTTGACTTTGTCGGCCCTTTACCTCGTACTTCCAATGGAAATGCTTATGTCTTGGTCTTTGTAGACAATTTTTCAAAGTGGGTAGAGATTGTGGCAGTGAGAGAAGCAACAGCACAAGTAGTAGCCAGCAGACTGTTGAATGAAGTGTTCTCGCATCACGGAGCACCAGATTATTTTATTTCGGACAGGGGTTCCCCCTTTGTGAGTCACCTGTTTGAAAAAGTACTAACCCTCATGGGAACTGAACACCCTCTGACTACTGCATATCACCCACAGACGAATGCAACGGAACGGGTGAACTGAACATTGAAAACGGCAATCAGGGGGTATGTTGGCAAGAAACACACCTCGTGGGACAGATACATCCCTCAAATCTGTTTTGCCTTATGTACTGCTCCTCATGAGAGTACAGGACAAACACCGGCCGTGTTGTTGTACAGACGTGAGTTGAACACTTCTTTGGACTTGGTAACTCAACCGAATGGAGATGAACTTGACATTGACATTCCTTACCTGGACCAGTTGCGGTCTTCATTACGGGAAGCTCATGAACATGCAAAGGCAAGCTTAGAAGTTAACCATGCCAAGAGAAAGGAATACTACGATAAGAAAATATGTTGTGTTCACTATTCAATTGGTGACCTTGTCAGAGTAAGAAATCACCCGAAGTCTGACGCTGTAGCAAATTTCACAGCTAAATTGGCACCACTTTATTCTAGCCCTTACTGTGTCACTCAAGTCTTGTCTGATGTGAACTACAAGCTCAGAAAGCTGTACACGTGGGAAGATGCGGGTGTTTTTCATGTCGTTAACATGCAACCTTTCCATACTAGACCTGAGAGTACGGTTCATGGGACAAATGGGTTTTTGCCTGACTCTGACGTATGTGCTAAAGAACTTGAGGGAGGGGTGTTCCCATCTGGTTATGTAACTTCTTGGTTGCCTGATACATCAAATGTTACTTGCGATTCATTGATTGACAACGTTTACAGTGTATCCACGGGTGACGCCCCTGTAGCTAACTTTGACATTTCTGCACATGATCTTTATGACCATAGCTTTGATGATGCTAGACAAAGTCATGGCTACGACCTCAGACCTAGACTTGCTCCAAGAGTTACCACAAACTGGTCACAAAGGAAATGGACTAATGACTACCATACCAACAGACTTGACTTTAAGCGGTAGGGGTCATGTTGACTTAAGGGTCTATGGTGTTAAGAGTGTATGCTTCATTGCACATTTTTGTTATTTCTGATAACAGTGTTCCTAATGTTCTCATGTATGTTGGCAGGTGATGTCTGTCATTTCACTGCAAACCATGACTTTGTATCCACTTGAAAGTTATTTACTGTCACTTTAATAATCCTGCTCAGTAAGTAATCCAATGCATTTCCTGATTCAGAGATCAAAACCAGAACTCGAGTCAGTACAGACAAAATGCTTCCTAATTGTTCCTAATGTTCATATGCATGTTAGCAGGTAAAGTTCATTACACAGCCTTGTAAGGTGCGAAACAATGTACATTTAAATTTTTTTGTAGTTTTGTTTGGTCAGCATACACAGTGCTGCGTGGTTTTTCACTGACATGTTGGTATGTGCTCTTGTGGGTATGGCATTGAACTGATTTTTGTAATTCAATGTTTTCATGTATGGTGATGGATTTGCAACTGTCCTTATGTTGTGTACGGCTGAGGACAGCCTCTTCTCTGTAGGGGGGAATCTGTAACGGCCACTATGTTATACCACTGCACATATGTATGTCTGTCTGTTGTCCTTTTAAGGTGTATTGCCCCACCCCCAGAGTGTGTGCGGAGCGGGTGCGCGAGAAGAAGAAGAAGGTGCAGGTGCGCGTGTGCGGCTCTCCTCCCGAAACGTCTTACACTCTTGCACTTTTCATTGATTTTGCTTGCATTTTGTATTGTATTTTTGTGACGCTGAGAAGGCTGATAAAAGTGCACTAAACGCAGTTTGTCTCTGGGCTCCTTCTTTTTCCGCCTATCCGGCGCAAAGCGTCACAGCCTCACTTACTTTATTAGATTTGGAGAGGGAGGATCATATTTACCTATACTCTCATATATGCAATTTCACTTTGGGGAGCCACCGTGTAGTACTATCATACATGATGCCTACCCTTACCAATCTGTAGAGTTCCAACCAAATAATGTAAGAAATCGCATACACAAATTAGTGTGTAAAGACACAAAAAAGCTTGGAGAATGGGGACCAAGCTCTTTTTGTCGTCCAAACTACCAAGGCAGGAGTAATTCATTCCCCCTACACAATGGGCTATATACCCTGTTACACTCAACCTCACTCTTTTCCTCCCTGCAACAGTATTATTTAATATACGGTCTTATTTTAAAATTTTTTGATCAATTTATGGCATAAGAAGTAACTATGCATCAATGTTGGCTGAAAATATTGTGCATTTTTCCATGTCCAAGTGAGAGACTGTGTTAACATCTTTTCAATTAAAAAATAATCAAAATCTGTTATTTATCAACAGGTGCCAAAATGTTTTAGTTGTACTCAGTTAGTTGTACTCTCTTGCTTTTCCTCTTGGATTTGATATTAATGTGTTAAATATTCCAGGTTGCTATCTTCCTGTCTCCTCTAACATCTGTTCTTAAAGGTGCTAACAATCCCACACTCATTCTTTCTCTATGTCTCTATCTCCCTCTCTCTCTTTCCCCCTCTCCCCCTAACTCAAGCCAACATCTCTTGGTTTGTTTCTGGGCAAACACCTATCACCTATTAATAAACGGAGACCTTTCTGGCAGTCAACGTGTGTGTCTGTGTCTCTCCTTGTGCCAGAAAAGCTTATCAAAGCACAGCTGACAGACAAAGCAACTACGGAACTTTAAAACTTTACACTCCCCTTCTTTCCTTACGCACACATAAATACAAATAGAGCCCAAAAGTTTGGACACACCTTCTCATTCAAAGAGTTTTCTTTCTTGTGTTCTTTCTTGTGTTCTTTAGCCCAAACGCGTCTCTTCTGCTTGTTGCCTGTCCTTAGCAGTGGTTTCCTAGCAGATATTCTAGCATGAAGGCCTGATTCACACAGTCTCCTCTTAACAGTTGTTCTAGAGATGTGTCTGCTGCTAGAACTCTGTGTGGCATTGACCTGCTCTCTGATCTGAGCTGCTCTTAACCTGCGATTTCTGAGGCTGGTGACTCGGATGAACTTATCCTCCGCAGCAGAGGTGACTCTTGGTCTTCCTTTCCTGGGGCGGTCCGCATGTCAGCCAGTTTCTTTGTAGCGCTTGATGGTTTTTGTGACTGCACTTGGGGACACTTTCAAAGTTTTCACCATTTTTCGGACTGACTGACCTTCATTTCTTAAAGTAATGATGGCCACTCGTTTTTCTTTACTTAGCTGCTTTTTTCTTGCCATAATACAAATTCAACCTCCTTGATTGAGAAGGTGTGTCCAAACTTTTGGTCTGTATTGTATATGACAGAATGTCTTTGATAGTCATGTAGCTACACACCTAGATAATTGTACAAAGTTACAGTTTTGCTAAGTAACACTAACCCTACACCATGTATGTGTAGTTAGCAGTGACCACAGAGCAGTTACATGTGAATTGGTTTTAACTTGTCTGTATGAAAATGCCATGGACACAGAAAATGTTGCTGAAGGACATATTTGTCCATCTTCCAGCTGCTACTCATGCCCTGTGATGAAACTTTTTTACCTAGGCAACCTGAGTTCCACTGTTTTGTTTCTGAGCTGGAGAGCTCCACTACTAGTTCTGAGTCACCATCACCTCTAACTTCAATGTCTCACAATTCCTTGGCTGGTTACAATTCAATTCACTACTACCATTAGCCGTTTGCTTGTAGCGTAGTCATAGCTTTCTTATTTATTTATTTTCATATATTTTTAGATTTTGTTTGCCTTTTGTGATGAGAAACTGCACATTATTAAAATCTGCACTTGCATTCTCCTTTGCCGGAATTCTGTCATGCGCACTCCTAACGCAACCGGGACTAGGACCCGAAAGTAGTACGGTCGCGATTCAGTAAGCATAAAAGGAGTCAAGATGGCGTCTCACATCGCTCAGTCACTGAGTTTGCCCATGTTATCATTGATGCTCTGTCCGTCTAATCGTGAGTACTCACTTTCTTGGATTTCGCTTTCGACTGAGTGTGTATTATTAGAACGCGGGATTATTTGTGTAAACTCTTGCTCTCGCTCCGGGAGGGTTCTAAAAATAAACAGCGTTGTTATCCTGCCTGCTCGTGCAACTACCCCGTTTGGGTTTACTACAGGGCTAACTGCTAGTCGTATGGTCCGTCTCCGTTTGTTTGTGACAGAATGACTGAGCCATCAGCAGTAAACCCAGCGGATTACGCTCAGCTCTGCGATGTGGTTGTTCAACATACTAAGCTGATTGATCAGCTCCATAGTGAAGTCGCAGTTCTTCACCAAGGCATCCAAGACGTGCCGCGCCGCGAGGTGGTGGAGCTACGGCAGGAGAACGTGATGCCCAGCGGTGCGGCCGCTCAGATGTAGCCTATTCCTAAACAGAGTTCACCCGCCAGCTAAAACTCACCTAAGAACATCCTGCTGCTGAGGTGGAGACCGACTCCAAATTATATCATCTGCGGCAGGGAGGATCGTCCGTGCAATGCCCATGCAATTAGGCTGCACCTTCTTAACCGCTGCAGAACGGGAACGCCGATTTAGAGAGGGCCTCTGCACGTATTGCAGGTCAGCAGCGCACCACCGAGCCATCTGTCCTCTGCACCCGGGAAACGCGCGGCCCCAGTGAGGAGTGAGAGTGACTCACCGGGCTCCATCTCTCTCTCCACCACCCTGACCAATGATTCCCGTCTCACGGTAAGAGTACACCTCCACTTTGGCCACAAACGGGTTGGAAGTACCGCATTCATTGACTGGTAGTAACTTCATTGACTTTTCTTATGCCAAGAAACTGGGGGTAAAGATCGAGGCATTATCCCAGCTCGTAAATATTACATCTTTCAATGGTCGGCCCCTCTCCTCCAGTCCCATGACCTTCCAAACCCAACCCATCACCATGAACATCGGCCAACATCAGGAACAGCTCCACTTCTACCTCACCCCTTTCTCCTCGCTTCCTCTCATTCTCGGACACCTCTGGTTACTCTGCCATGACCCGCTCATATCTTGGACACAAAGTCGGATCTTACAATGGGGGCCAACTTGTTCTGAACTCGGGGGACGTGTTCTAGGGAGTCTGAGGCCCCTGAGGTCGACACAGACAACATCCCGAGTGCCTACCGGGACCTGGCTGAGGTGTTCTGTAAAAGACGGTGACCCACCTACCTCCTCATTGCCCCTACAACCTTGCCATCGACCTTCAGCCAGATTCCATGCCACCCCGTGGCCACCTCTACTCATTATCTGCCACCGAGATGCAGCACTGCATGAAAAGAGCTGTATCCAGACAAATATGGTATGGGAAATCTCAGCTAAACTTTAAGTTTGCCAGATGTCTGAGGCAGAGTGCTTGGAAAGGGAGAATGCAAAAGGAAATTTTGTGAAACGACCAGATACCTCATGTATGTGGATGTATATGGGAATCGGTGAAACTTTCTAGGAGTCCTCACAGCTAGCAGTGAGAGGTGACGGCTGTGAGGTGTGAAGGCCTTTTGTATGTTAATGACTAGCAGAAAGAGTTGCTGTCCTTCTTAAGGTCTCCTGACAAAATCCTTGAGTGGATTATTTGCCATGACAACAAATGGCTGTTCCATGGAAGGATTCCTCAGCGAGATACATCCGAATTGGTATCAATCCGGAAGTATCCTACCTTGGTGGAATTTGATGTATACGGTCAGTGGTACTGTAGATACTTCCGAAAATCAGTGGTGTATACAGGAATACAGGAACAATGGTGTATAAACAATAGTTTCCTAGTACAGATACACCTTTTTTCATGCAGTGCAGGCGATGGAGGAATATGTTTCCAGTGGACTGCACCAAAGGTACCATCCGGCCTTCCTCCTTACCTGCCACCGCGTGGTTCTTCTTTGTGAAGAAACATGATGGCAGCTTACGCCCATGTGTCGATTATCAAGGGCTCAACAACATCACCTTCAAGAACCGACATCTACTGCCTCTTACCAACTCTGCCCTGGACACCCTCTCTGGTGCCACCATTTTTATTAAGTTGGACTTCCGGAGCGCCTACAACTTGGTGCGCATCAGGGAGGACGATGAGAGGAAGACGGCCTTCATCACTCCCACCGGCCATTATGAAAGTTTGGTAATACCATTTGGACTCTGCAACGCTCCTGCTGTCTTCCAGCAATTCATTAACGACGTTCTAAGAGACATGTTAGGTCGATGGGTGTTTGTCTACCTAGGCAAGATCCCCATATACTCCCGAACTGTCAGTGAACATGTACAACACATCAGAGCGGTTCTAAAGAGATTGCTCGCCCTCCAGCTGTACTGTAAGTTGTAAGCTGTAAGCTGTAAGCTTTCCACGAGCGCTCCACCAGGTTCCTGGGTTTTGTCATCTCGCCCCAGGGTGTGGCCATGGACCCGCAGAAGCTGGAGGTTGTGAGTCACTGGCCCCTATCCAGGACTCTAAAACAAATCCAGCATTTCCTCGGGTTTGCGAACTTCTATTGTCGCTTTATCCAGGACAACAGTACGGTTGCAGCTCCGCTAACTGTTCTGACGCATCCATTATCTTACCCCTTCCACCTCACCTCTACTGCCATCGCCACCTTCCGGGAACTCTGCCGCTGCTTCACTACGGCTCCCATCCTCATTCATCCGGCGCTCCAACACCCGCTACACCCTCCAACATCGCCGTCGGCACACTCCGGGACGACTGTTCCAGATAGGTGACAGGGTATGGCTATCTATCACCCTCCAGACCGGCTCCAGCTGCCTGCGGCGCTCCGGATCTACCCGGTATTCCACATATCCCAACTCAAACCATTCACCACTTCCCCTATTGCCATGCACACTCATAACACGACCGGCACTAGGACCCGGAAGTAATACGGTCGGGTTTCAGGAAGCATAAAAGGAAACAAGATGACGCATCACATCGCTCAGTCATTGAGTTATGCCCGTGCTTTCGCCGTCGCCTCGCTCGTCCAAACGTGAGTACTCACTTTCTTGGGTTATCGCTTCTGATTGGGTGTGTGTACTTAGAACGCGGGTTTATTTGTGTAAACTCTTGCTCTCGCTTCGGGAGAGTTCTAAGAATAACTTGCGTGGTTATCCTGCCTACTCGCGCTACTTCCGCGTTTGGGTTTACCATCCACGCTACAGGGCTAACTGCTAAGTCTTCTGCTTCATCTCCGGTTAGTCCGTGACAGAATGACTGAGCCACCGGCAGTAAACCCAGCGGAGTTTGCTCACCTCTGCGATGTGGTTGGCCAGCATGCTAAGCTGATCGATCAGCTCCGTGGTGAGGTTGCATCGCTCCGCACGGAGCTCCAGGGCGTCGCGGCCTTGCGCCGCGAGGTGGCGGAGCTGCGACAGGAGAATGCGGTCCTCCGCGGGGCGGCCGCTCAGCCGGCTGTGGCCACGCCCATCGCAGCGGCTGCTGCGCCGCCAACTCCCTCTCCACCTTCTGATGTTTTCTTATCTTTACCGGATAAATGGAATGGCACGGATGGGAAGTGCAGTGTTTTTCTAACTGCGTTGGATCTTGTGTTTGAGTTTAATTCCACCAGATACTCCACAGACCGACTGCGCATTGCTCTTCTCGTCTCGTTGCTATCCGGGCAGGCAGCTGAGTGGGCCACGGCGGTTCTTCGTTCGGATTCAGATGTCGCCTCTCCTACACCGAGTTCACCCGCCAGCTCAAGCTCACTTTTGAACATCCAGCTGCTGAGGTGGAGACCGACTCCAAGTTATATCATCTAAAGCAGGGAGGGTCGTCCGTGAGCCGTTACACCGCGGAGTTTCGTACTCTCGCCGTACAGACCGACTGGGGAGACTCCGCACTCCGGACGGCCTACTACGAGGGACTGGCTGCGCGGATAAAAGACGAGCTCGCCGGACGAGAGCTTCCAGCTACCTTGGAGGGTTTAATTCAGCTCGCCCTCCGGATCGACCAACGGCTGCTCGTTCGCCCCAAGCCAGCTCCTCGAACCCTGCCACCCACCATGACTGCACTACCACACACCACGCCCTTCCTCTCCCGCTCACCAGTTCCAGAAGTTCACGCCCCATTCACTGCAGCATCCACCAGGACCGTCGGTACTCCACCTCCCGCCGTGGTTGACACAGGAGTCGGGGAACCCATGCAATTAGGGCGCGCCTCCTTGACCGCTGCAGAACGGGAACGCCGATTCAGAGAGGGGCTCTGCGCGTACTGTGGTTCTTCAGCACATCATCGGGCCATCTGTCCTCTGCGGCCGGGAAACGCGCAGCCCCGGTGAGAAATGGGAGGAACTCACCGGGTCCCATGTCCCTCTCCACCACCACGACCAATGATTCCCGTCTCACGGTTAAAGTATATCTCCAGTTTGGCCACAAACGGGTCGGAAGTACCGCGTTCGTCGACTCCGGGGCAGCAGGTAACTTCATTGACTCTTCCTATGCCAAAAAATTGGGGATAAAGATTGAGGCGTTATCCCAGCCTGTAACCATTACATCAGTCGATGGTCGGCCTCTCTCCTCCAGCCCCATATCCTCTCAAACCCAACCTATCACCCTCATCATTAACCAACATCAAGAACAGATCCAGTTTTACACCACCACTATCTCCTCACCACCTATCATCCTCGGACACCCTTGGCTGCTGCAGCACGACCCGCTCATATCCTGGACCCAAAGCCGGATCCTCCAATGGGGGCCGACCTGCACTGAGCTTTGCCTACGGGCCGAGGCTGGGACGTGCTCTAGGGAGTCCGAGGCCCCCGATGTCGACACAGATAAAATCCCGCTAGACTACCGGGACCTGGCTGAAGTCTTTTGTAAGAGACGTGCGACTCATCTACCACCTCATCGCTCATACGACCTGGCGATCGATCTTCAGCCAGGTGCGACACCACCCCGCGGCCATCTCTATTCATTGTCCAACACCGAGACGCAGGCGATGGAGGAGTATGTTTCCAGTGGACTTCGCCATGGTACCATCCGGCCCTCCTCCTCACCTGCCGCTGCGGGGTTCTTTTTCGTGAAGAAACGCGATGGTAGTCTACGTCCCTGTGTCGATTATCGAGGGCTCAACAATATTACCATAAAAAACCGACATCCATTGCCTCTTACCAACTCTGCCCTGGACGCCCTCTCTGGTGCCACCATCTTCACTAAGTTGGACCTCCGGAGCGCCTACAACTTGGTGCGCATCAGAGAGGGCGATGAGTGGAAGACGGCCTTCATCACCCCCACAGGACATTACGAAAGCCTGGTCATCCCGTTTGGTCTCTGCAACGCACCTGCCGCTTTCCAACAGTTCATAAATGACGTTCTCAGAGACATGTTAGGCCGTTGGGTGTTCGTCTACCTGGACGACATCCTCATCTACTCCCGAACACTCAACGAGCACATCCAGCATGTCAGAGCGGTTCTAAAGAGATTGCTCGCCCACCAGCTGTACTGTAAGTTGGAGAAGTGCGCTTTCCACGAGCGCTCCACCACGTTCCTGGGTTTTGTCATCTCGCCCCAGGGTGTGGCCATGGACCCGCAGAAATTGGAAGTTGTGAGTCATTGGCCCCTACCCAAGACTCTTAAACAACTCCAGAGATTTCTCGGGTTTGCCAATTTTTATCGCCGCTTTATCCGGGACTACAGTACCGTTGCAGCGCCACTAACCGCTCTGACCCGCCCATCATCTCACCCTTTCAATCTCACCCCAACTGCTGTCTCCGCCTTCCATGAGCTCTGTCGCCGCTTCACCACTGCTCCCATCCTCCTTCACCCGGATGCTGATAAACCATTCGTTGTGGAGGTGGACGCTTCGGATGTGGGCGCCGGGGCTGTTCTCTCCCAGCGAGGTCCAGACCAAAAACTGCATCCTTGCAGTTTTTTCTCCAAGAAATTTGACGCCACTCAGCAGCGATACGGAGTAGGGGACCGCGAGCTGCTGGCCATAAAGTGGGCCTTGGAGGAATGGCGACACTGGCTCCAGGGCGCCAGAGAGCCGTTCATCGTCTGGACCGACCACCAAAACCTCATTACAATCCGCACGTTAAAACAGTTGAACCCCAGACAGGCGCGATGGGCACTATTCTTTGAAAATTACAATTTCCACCTGTCATACCGCCCGGGGTCCAAGAACACCAAAGCCGACGCCCTCTCCCGACAACACGAGGAAGACGTCCCCCGGGCGGACCCCGCGCCTGTACTACCAGCCACCAAGATCCTCGCACCGCTCAGGTGGGACTTGGAGACGAGGGTTCGCCAGGCACAAGCTACGGAGACCGCACCAGCAGGTGTGCCGCCTGGCCGACTCTACGTCCCCAACGCCATCAGGGCCGAAGTGCTTCAGTGGGGACACTCCTCTCCCCTTTCAGGACACCCCGGGAGACGGCGGACCCTACTGTTTGTACAACGTGCTTTCTGGTGGCCCAGTATGAAGAAGGACGTAGATGAGTTCGTCCAGGCGTGCCCAGTGTGTGCCAGGTCCAAGGACAGCAACAGACCATCACCCGGGGAACTTCAACCACTTCCGGTTCCCCGCCGACCCTGGACACACATTGCCGTTGACTTCATCACGGGCCTGCCGGTTTCGGAAGGAAAGGACACCCTCCTCACCATCGTCGACCGGTTCTCCAAGGCTGTTCACCTGGTGGCCCTCTCCGGACTCCCGTCAGCTAAAAGGACCGCCGAGCTGATATTAGAGCACGTAGTCCGCCTGCATGGGTTCCCAAAGGACATCGTCTCGGACAGGGGGCCCCAGTTCACGTCCCGGTTCTGGAAGGCCTTCTGCCGTCTGATCAATTCCACCTGCAGTCTGTCCTCCGGTTACCACCCACAGACTAACGGTCAGACGGAGCGAACCAACCAACAACTGGAGCGCTACCTGAGATGCTTTATTGCTGATCGCCAGTGCTCCTGGGCCCGCTACCTCATTTGGGCTGAGCTGTCACACAACCTCCACCTATCTTCTGCCACCAACCTAAGCCCATTTGAGGTATGCTACGGCTTCCAACCTCCGATGTTCGATCATCAGGAGCCGGAGGTGGAAGTGCCGTCGGCCCAACAGTTGGTTCGTCGGTGTCGACGGCTTTGGAGACAAGCCAACCAAGCCATTCAAAAGGCCAATCGCCGCTACACCCTGCAACATCGCCGTCGACACCCACCGGGACGAATGTACCAAGTAGGTGATAAGGTATGGCTCTCAACAAAAAACCTTCACCTGCAGACTGAGTCAAGGAAACTATCACCCAGATTCATCGGACCATACCGCATCAATCTCCGGATTAACCCTGTCACCTACCGGCTCCAGCTGCCTGCGGCGCTCCGGATCCATCCGGTATTCCACACCTCCCAGCTCAAACCCTTCACCACCTCACCTATGGTTCCACCCACCCACCCTGCTCCTCCTCCCCGTATGATTGAGGGTGGTCCCGCCTACACCGTTCGCCGGATCCTTGACTCACGTCCTCGGGGCAGAGGGCTCCAGTACCTGGTGGATTGGGAAGGTTACGGCCCCGAGGAGAGATCTTGGATTCCGGCTCGGTTCGTCTTAGACCCCGAACTCATCCGGGACTACCGTCGTCGGGTATCCTCCACCCCAGGACCGTCGAGAGTCGGTCCTGGACGGGGGGGTACTGCCATGCACACTCATAACACGACCGGCACTAGGACCCGGAAGTAATACGGTCGGGTTTCAGGAAGCATAAAAGGAAACAAGATGACGCATCACATCGCTCAGTCATTGAGTTATGCCCGTGCTTTCGCCGTCGCCTCGCTCGTCCAAACGTGAGTACTCACTTTCTTGGGTTATCGCTTCTGATTGGGTGTGTGTACTTAGAACGCGGGTTTATTTGTGTAAACTCTTGCTCTCGCTTCGGGAGAGTTCTAAGAATAACTTGCGTGGTTATCCTGCCTACTCGCGCTACTTCCGCGTTTGGGTTTACCATCCACGCTACAGGGCTAACTGCTAAGTCTTCTGCTTCATCTCCGGTTAGTCCGTGACACCTATGGTAACTACTTCCACGTTTGGGTTTACCATCCATGCTCCAGGGCTAAATGCTAGTCATCTGGTCCGTCTCCGTTTGTTTGTGACAAATTCATTACAGAATTATTAAATCAGAATTTGTGAATATGTATGAATTTTTTTAACAGGTTTGAAAATATTAATTTCTGAACAGTGAAAAAAGATGGTTTAAATGAACCCTTGCTCATGATTAAACCAAATCTAATATTAATATGCTATATATATATATATATATATATTTGTACCATTCATTTCAGTAAGAGTTTAGTTCATTTTACTAGTCTGATTTTCAGTTGTCTACTCAGTAGTCATTCGGTACCAATAAATGCACTTTAATTAAAGAGTACTTTTCAATAATATACATTGTGAAATACTTATTACATTTTCGGGAGTTAGCATCCTCATGTAAATTGTATTGATTATGGCTAAAATTTATGTTACCTGGAGAACATGGATGGAATCCTCTGTGTTTGAAAGCTCTTCCATTTCAGCATCTCTTCTCTTCAGCTCTGCAATCTCTTGCTCCAATAGCTTCATCACTTCTTCAGCTCGATTCAATTCAGCTTTCTCCTGAGCTCTGATCAGCTTTGTCACCTCACTGCATCTTCTTTTAATGCCTTTGATCAGATCAGAAAAGATCCTCTCAGTTTTCTCCACTGCTGTTCGTGCAGATTGCTGTAAGGACACACACACACACACACACACACAACTGGATAACAGATTTTACTAGAACTCCAAAAACAGGGAAACTTTGGATTGCGAGTAACCTGGTTTGCGAGTCATCCGCAAGACAAGCAAAAATTTTTAAGACATTTTGACTTGAATAAAATGAGCAAGTCTTGCTTTACAAATACAGTATCATGTCACGTTCCTGCCACGTACCGCTGTCATTCACGTCTCCTTTTTCCCACGCTGTCATGCCTTTGCGCTCACGTGCTTATGTTTTCCGACTGGATGTCATGCTTTCTCACACTCACCCCGCCCCTTTACACACCGGCATCCCATTCACAACTAATTTCTCCCGGCATTTAAGGAAGCGTAGAACGCTGTCTCACTGCCAGATTATTGCGTGCCTTCAGAGCCCAGTTTTCTCGCGTTTATTTTCCGTGATAGTTGTTTCCGTTCTCAACCTCGCTTGTTCTCGGTATTTGCTTCTAGCCTCTCGTTTTTTGGATCTTGTTCGCTGTTTGTTTTCCCGCTGGTTTTGACCTCTCGCTTCGTTTCACGTTTACGTCTCTGCTCTCTCCCCTTTTGGATTACTCGCATCGCTGACTGACTCACTGGCTTTGAACTCTCGCTCTGGCTCACGACAACTTCTCTGCTCGCCCCCTTTTTTGGCACACGCATCGCTGACTGATTTAACCGGCTTCCGACCCATTGCACCGGCTTTGTACTACGTCTCCAGGATTCCCCCTCCGAACACGGAAGTGTTCAACGGCCAGCGCGCCACGCCCCCCTCGTCCAAAAGCGCGTCTAAAGCCACGCCCCTTTGGTGCTGTAAATCTGCACTTGGGTCCTGCTCCTCTTTTTCTCTTCATTGCGCTGCCTGACAGAATAATCTGGCCACTATGGACCCAGCAGACTTAAACAGACTAAGAACAGCTTTGGAGAGCCAGGGTGCTATGTTGGGCTCTCACCAGCAGGATCTCCAAAACATAAATCAAACTCTGAGAACCATTACGGATTCCCTCGCTGGCCTTTCATCACAAATTCAGCACCTCCAGGCAGCTTCCCCGGCACAGCCCCCGGTGCCCGCCCATGTTCCAGCAGTAGCTCCTCTCTCTGTACCAGCTCATGAACCCCGCTTACCCGCTCCACCTTCCTATGATGGCGATCCTGGGACCTGCCGTTCCTTCTTGTCCCAATGTTCCCTGGTTTTAGAACTGCAAACTTCGTCCTTCCCCACGGAGCGCTCCAAAGTGGCTTACATCATCACCCTGCTCTCAGGTAGGGCCCGGGAATGGGGCACTGCCCTGTGGGACGCCCAAGCTCCATGTTGCGGGGACTATAACTCGTTCACCACTGAAATGAGAAGGGTGTTCGACCGATCCTACACTGGACGACAAGCAGCTGTCCAAATCCTAAATCTTCGACAAGGGTCTCGTTCCGCTTATGACTATGCTATTGAGTTTCGTACTCTGGCAGCCTCCAGTGGCTGGGATGAATGTGCTTTGTGTGACGCCTTCGTTAATGGTCTGGCGGAATCTGTGGAAGGATGAATTGGCTTCCCTAGAGTTACCCTCCAGCTTCCAAGAATTAACGGACTTAGCCGGTCGCGTCGACAGCCGCCTTCGCCTTAGACAACGGGGGAGGGGCCGGACGTCCAGAGAATGCAGCTTATCCTCCCTTCCTGAACCTGCTCCTGAACCCATGCAAGTAGATCGCACCCACATCTCTCCAGAAGAGCGTCTGCGTCGACGCACGGAGAGAGCATGCTTCTATTGCGGGCAAGCTGGTCACTTTCGAGAGACCTGTCCGTTAAAAGGCAAGGCCCCCTAGTGAAACTGAGGGTCCTAGGGGGCCAGAAACAGGACATTAACTCAACCCCTCGCTCCTGCTTTCCTGTCACTGTGACTGTCAACAATAGGACTCACACCGTATGGGCCCTCATTGACTCTGGAGCCGACCAGAACCTGATCTGCCCCCGTACTGTAGACACCCTCAAGATTTCATCCACCCCTCTTGAGCGCCCTCTTCCTGTTCAAGCTCTGGATGGTAGCAGCCTTAACCGCATCACTCATCGCACTCTCCCCATCAGTTTAAGAATTTCCGGCAACCACACGGAGACTATCTCATTTCTCATCATGCCTAAGTCCCATAGCCCAATCGTCCTTGGACGCCCCTGGTTAGTAAAACATAACCCTCATATAGACTGGGTCCGGAACACGATCCTAGGCTGGAACCCAGCTTGTCTGTCCTCATGCCTTCTCTCTGCATCTATTCAGCCTCCTCCTGCTACCAATAAAGGGGAGCTCCCCGATCTCACCAATGTACCCCCGGAGTATGTAGATCTCCGAGAGGTCTTCAGCAAATCTCGTGCCATCTCCCTGCCACCACATCGACCCTATGATTGTGCCATCGATCTTCTCCCAGGCACAGCCCCCCCAAGGGGGCGTCTCTACTCCCTCTCCTCCCCTGAGAGGGAGGCTATGAACCACTACATTACTGAATCACTGGCGGCTGGAATCATCCGACCTTCGTCTTCACCGGCAGGTGCAGGATTCTTCTTCGTAGAGAAGAAAGACAAATCTTTACGGCCATGCATTGATTATCGAGGACTTAATGAAATTACGATTAAAAATCGTTATCCCCTTCCGCTCATGACCACGGCTTTCGAGCTATTGCAGGGAGCACACATCTTCACTAAACTGGACCTCCGAAATGCCTATCACCTCGTCAGAATCAGGGAAGGGGACGAGTGGAAAACAGCATTTAACACTCCTACCGGTCACTACGAATATCTAGTGGTACCTTTTGGACTGACTAATGCCCCTGCTGTTTTCCAAGCCCTGATTAATGATGTTCTAAGGGACTTCCTGAATGTATGTGTATTTGTCTACCTTGATGACATTTTAATCTTTTCTCACTCCCTTGAGGAACACGTTACCCATGTTCGCCAGGTATTACAGAGGCTGCTGGAAAACAAACTTTTTGTCAAGGCAGAGAAGTGTGAGTTTCACCAGAAATCCACCTCTTTTCTGGGGTTTGTAATTTCTCCCTCCATGATCGAGATGGAGCCCTCCAAGGTCAAGGCGGTTACTGACTGGCCCACGCCCACTTCTAGACGAGAACTGCAACGCTTCCTAGGGTTTGCTAATTTCTATCGCAGATTCATAAGGAACTATAGCACCGTGGCTGCTCCCCTTACAGCTCTCACCTCCTCAAAAGTTCCCTTTAAGTGGAACGCAAGGGCAGAAGAGTCTTTTACTAGCCTCAAGCGAAGATTCACTTCGGCACCTATCCTTTCCATCCCAGACCCCTCTCTCCAATTCACTGTCGAAGTAGATGCTTCTGAGACTGGGGCTGGAGCTATCCTTTCTCAGAGAAGCCCCAAAGACAACAAGCTGCATCCTTGTTCCTTTTTCTCTCGCCGACTCACTCCTGCAGAAAGGAACTATGACATTGGTGACCGAGAACTACTAGCTATCAAGCTAGCCCTTGAAGAGTGGAGACATTGGTTGGAGGGGGCTCAGCATCCTTTTCTAGTTTGGACTGACCATAGAAACCTCGAATACTTAAAATCTGCCAAAAGGTTAAATGCCCGTCAAGCCCGCTGGTCCTTATTTTTTTTCAAGGTTCAATTTTATTATATCCTACCGCCCAGGTTCTAAGAACACCAAGCCAGATGCTCTCTCTCGACAGTTCTCTTTGCCCCAGAATTGTGCCCCCATTGAAAGCATCCTCCCACCACAATGCCTTGTGGCTGCCACCCAACAGGACATTGAAGTCCTGGTCAGACAGGCCCTAGAGCAAGAACCAGGTCCAAGCAACGTTCCTACCAACCGCCTATTTGTTCCAGAGTCTATTCGCCCACATGTACTTGAATGGGGACACTGCTCCAAAATGGCCTGTCACCCAGGAGGGGCCCGCACCCTGTATCTGATCCAGCAACGCTTCTGGTGGGCAACTATGAAGGAGGACGTTTTAGGATTCGTGGCAGCTTGTGATACATGTGTAAGGAACAAAACATCCAACAAGCCTCCAGCAGGTCTCCTTAAACCACTTCCCATCCCTCACCGTCCTTGGTCTCACATTGCTCTCGATTTTGTCACTGGACTCCCAACTTCGGAGGGGAACAATTGCATTATGACCATCGTTGATCGCTTCTCCAGAGCTGCCCATTTCGTCCCCCTGACTAAACTCCCTTCGGCCAAGGAGACAGCTGAGCTACTCATTCTCCACGTTTTTCGGCTACACGGACTTCCTGTTGACATTGTCTCCGATAGGGGACCCCAGTTTTCTGCACACTTCTGGAAGGCCTTCTGCAGACTCATTGGCGCTACGCCTAGCCTGTCGTCGGGTTACCATCCACAATCCAATGGACAGACAGAGAGAACCAACCAGAAGCTGGAGACCTCTCTGAGATGCATGACGTCACAGAACCCAACTTCATGGAGCAGGATGCTCCCATGGGTCGAATATGCCCACAACTCCCTTCCCACCTCATCTACCAGAATGTCTCCCTTTCAGTGCTGTTTGGGGTATCAACCACCCTTGTTTCCTTCTCAGGAAGAAGAGGTAGCGGTCCCTTCAGCACAAAGTTTCGTGCGCAGCTGCAAGAGAACCTGGCAGAAGGCTCGGTCCCAACTCCTAAAGTCAGTACAAGCCTTCAAACTACAAGCAGATCGACGGCGCTCGGCTGCCCCAAGATACAAGGTCGGCGATAGAGTAATGCTCGCCACACGAGACATTCCCATCAAGACCATCTCACACAAACTATCCCCTAAGTTCATTGGCCCATTCACTGTCACTAAGATTATCAACCCTTGCTCTGTCAGGTTACGCCTGCCTTCAACTATGCACCGGATAAATCCCACCTTTCATGTCTCCCAAATCAAGCGTCTGGTTACCAACCCCTTATGTCCACCCACCCGCCCGCCTCCTCCTCCCCGTTTCATCGATGGTGGCAAAGCGTTCACAGTCCGCCGACTTCTCAGGTCCCGCCACAGAGGGAGGGGCGTCCAGTATCTGGTGGACTGGGAAGGGTACGGTCCTGAGGAGAGAAGCTGGGTTCCTGCCAGATTCATTCTAGACCCCAAATTAATTTCAGACTTTTATAAACATTTTCCTGAGGCACCCCGCCCAAACGCCCAGAGGCGCTCATGAGGGGAGGGGTACTGTCACGTTCCTGCCACGTACCGCTGTCATTCACGTCTCCTTTTTCCCACGCTGTCATGCCTTTGCGTTCACGTGCTTATGTTTTCCGACTGGATGTCATGCTCTCTCACACTCACCCCGCCCCTTTACACACCGGCATCCCATTCACAACTAATTTCTCCCGGCATTTAAGGAAGCGTAGAACGCTGTCTCACTGCCAGATTATTGCGTGCCTTCAGAGCCCAGTTTTCTCGCGTTTATTTTCCGTGATAGTTGTTTCCATTCTCGACCTCGCTTGTTCTCGGTATTTGCTTCTAGCCTCTCGTTTTTTGGATCTTGTTCGCTGTTTGTTTTCCCGCTGGTTTTGACCTCTCGCTTCGTTTCACGTTTACGTCTCTGCTCTCTCCCCTTTTGGATTACTCGCATTGCTGACTGACTCACTGGCTTTGAACTCTCGCTCTGGCTCACGACAACTTCTCTGCTCGCCCCCTTTTTTGGCACACGCATCGCTGACTGATTTAACCGGCTTCCGACCCTTTGCACCGGCTTTGTACTACGTCTCCAGGATTCCCCCTCCGAACACGGAAGTGTTCAACGGCCAGCGCGCCACGCCCCCCTCGTCCAAAAGCGCGTCTAAAGCCACGCCCCTTTGGTGCTGTAAATCTGCACTTGGGTCCTGCTCCTCTTTTTTCTCTTCATTGCGCTGCCTGACATATCATGTAGCATGCATAGCATAGCATTGTTGTTTTGCCGCCAAGCGTCACATCATCACAACTGAGCCAATGTTTTTTCCTCTCTCTCGTGCTGCGGAATTGTGGGTAATCGTCTCCCCTACTGGGTCTTAGTGCGCGTCCCTCACTTGTATAATTAACATCCATGCACGCGTGTATAGTTTACTATAACACTGTAACGACGCGTAGGCACGTAAAACATATTTTATTCTGTTTTTGTATGCATGTGTGTGCAGCTCATGTGTACTGTTTATTATAACACACATATGTCTGCACCTGTAAAGCAAAAACAAGACTCATTAGAGAGGTTAAATATCTGTTTTCTCTCTCTCTGTGTGTCAGCCGGCACTGCACTTTGTGTGTGTGCATCATTAGACACTGTGCCCCTTCACACACACTTCTCCTCCTCTCGCCTTCAGACACACACACATACACAAACACACACACACACACACACACACACACACACACACACACACACACACACACACACTCTGCTCTACACAGAACCACTGCTCTGTCGCGATTCTTTTGAAAGGTAAAGTGCAGGTTAATTTGTTTTATTTTTACTTTTCTAGCAGTGATTCTCATTTGAGTGTCATTCAAAAGATTTCTTGTTTATTTCCCTGATAAAACAGTGTTTCCGTTGTGTGTTCGTGTGTCTGTCAAACTTGAATAAGGGTGAGAGGAGGAAGGGTTACAGTGTAATATGAGAAGAGGGAGAGGGGAGCATCTCATTCCTCCTCTCCTCTTACTTTAGCTTCAAACACACACACACACACACACACACACACACACACACACACACACACACACACAGCACCTGTGTGCACAAACGGAAACACTTATCTGTCTGGATTTATTTTTACTTTTTTGAAAGGTAAAGAGCAGGTTAATTTGTTTTATTTTTACTTTATATTTTGTATTTATTTTTTGGGCTGTGTATAATGAGTTTCTATTATTTCTTTAGGGAAAATTTGGTTTACGAGTGTTTTGATATATGAGACCCCTTTCGGAACGAATTCGTAATTATGAATTGTAAGGGAAAAATGATATATATAAATATATACTACATTATACTGTGCTCTACTGTATTGAATCACTTCAAACCAGATTTAGTCATGCACTTCAATCTCCTTTTGAATTATTATTTGTTTAAAGATGTCTTGAATTACGACACTGTCTCTTGTTCCATTTAATCTTATTTTAATCACTTATTAATCATCTGTAAGGGAAAATTGCTGACATCCATGATCTCTTGGTTATTCGGGATATTTTCTGTTGGACGGGGCACTCTGTCTCTGTTCTCATGTGATAAGGATATTTGCTGTGTGCGAGAACGAAAACGGCATCAAGAAGTCAAGAGGATCCGTACTCTGTTCCTATTTCTCCGGCTTTCTTTAGATTTTCTTCGGCCTTCTCAGCTTTTTATTTTGGTAAACTGCATAGCAAACTGTCATAATATTTACTAATTTCTGTCCTTGATAAGTCTCCTATCCTGTGCTTTGCCCGCACAGGAGGGTGTGTAACTACTATATATGTGTGTGTTTATCGAATAAAATTGAGACTGGTAAAAGAGCAATCATCTGTGTTCTGGCTGTTCTTTGACCCGTTCTCCTGAGCTCAGAGGTGTGTTGCAGACAGACTGGCTTGCAGAGAGAAATGAATAAAGAAAAACCCCAACATGAATGTTCGTAATCCAAGGTTCCACTGTACTGAAAACATGACTAAATAGAAGTGAAGTGGGTGCCTGATACTGAGGAGAAAAAAACTCACCTTTTGAGTCTCCACAGCCTTCCTCAGCTCCTGAAGTTCCTTCTCTCTATCCTGAATTCTCTGCGTAGATTTTCCCTTCATCTCCAACAATTGCTTCTACATTGAAACACAGCATTTAATTCACCTCAGCGTGTTAATGGATGTATTGCAATCATAATAAAACCATTCTACTCAAGCTAAATATATTTTAAGCAGTTTGTGTCCTTGGCTGGTTTGAAACTAGATATTGTCACCTGTTTCTCAGCTCGTTCTGCTGCAGCTGATACTGTATCGTGTCCTTTATGTTCATCTAACATACACAACATGCAGATACACTGCTGGTCAGTGCGACAGTAAACCTCCAGCAGTTTGTCATGCTGAGAGCAGATCTGCTCCTGGAGTCGTCTGGAGGCTTCGACCAGCTTGTGCTTATTAAAGGCAGGAGATTTATAGTGAGGCTGGAGGTGAGTTTCACAGAAAGAGGCCAGACACACCAGACACGACTTGATGGCTTTGTGTTTCCTCCCAGTGCAGGAATCACACTCCACATCTTCAGGTCCAGCTGAACACTGAGCAGGAGGTGTAGCTTGAAGTCCTGTCTTCTTCAGAGTTTCCACTACTTCAGCCAGCATGGTGTTTTTACTCATAACAGGTCTTGGAGTGAAGGTTTGTCTACACTGAGGACAGCTATAGACTCCCTTCTGATCCTCCTGATTCCAGCAGCCATTAATACACATCATACAGAAACTGTGTCCACATTGTAGAGTCACTGGATCCTTGAGTAGATCCAGACAGACACAACAGCTGAACTGTTCCAAGGCCACTAAAATATTTGCCTCTGCCATTTTATTGTAAAGAAAATAAAGTAAATTCACACACTCACTAACAGCTGCTCACAGTCCCTGGTTCAGTATGCAAAAGCTGTATGGAAAAACAGGTGTGTCTGAAAGAGTGACTCACCTGTTTTGAACCGAGATCTGTGATGTCAGCAACAGCTCAAACACAGAAATGAAACTATGAAACAGAACTCACTCTCAGACTGAACAGAAGTTTAATTTTCATTTCTGCTGAAGTAAAAGATGGGTGTGACAGAACTCACTTCATCCTCATTAATAAAAATAAACCAAAAAAAAAACAATAGTCAATAAAAAATGGTGTTCTAAACACCTTGAATATTCAGCAGTTCTATAACAAATTTGCTAGAAAAATTAAAAGACTTTTTGAAACTGGAAAAGCATGCCAGTGTCTTTGGAAAAACGGTCAACCCAGAAGGAATTGGAGAGAGAGAGAGATGACAAGTAATATCATGTGATTGAAATCATTTTCAGTCTATATCAAATGAATTTTCACAAACGTAAAACATCTTTATTCATAACAAAAAAAAGCACATGCCTTAACTGCTTTTATTTAATGTGCATTTTTATAGTAATAGTTGTTTCTAGAGCACACTCCTACTTCACAAAATTTTATTCTCCATCACAGCCCATGCTTACTTAATGTCGTGACGTAACAAGAGGAGATGTCTCCATCTGCTGGACATTAACATAGAGGTACATTAATTAATTCTCAAATAATTTATTCTTATTCATTCTCTCGTGTGTGTGTGTGTGTGTGTGTGAGTGTGTGTGTGTGTGTGTGTGTTGTGTGTGTGTGTGTGTGTGTGTGTGTGTGTGTGTGTGTGTGTGTGTGTGTGTGTGTCTTTGTGTGCTACAGAAAGCACTATTAATTAAAAACTGCCTGTGCATTACCCAAATCTTAAAATACACAGTATGTGGAAGAAATTCTCTTGGGAAAAAAAACACAAAAGCAAACAGTGAGGTAAAAGACATTTTGACTTAAAAAGCATCCTTTACAATCAAAATAACTCTTTACTGTTAAGTGTTTTTTTTTTTTTTTTTTTTTTATTAAATTAACTCTTACAAATTGCACATTGACAGACAGAACTGTAAATGTACCATCCATCATTTACTCACTCATTGTCTATACAATTTTATCATGTATTCAGGGTCGCAGGGGGCCTGGACACTCTCCCAGGAGCCTAGGGCACAATGTGGGGTACACCCTGTGTTGGGTACCAAACACTATGGGCAATCTGGGACCACCAATAAGCCTAATCTGTATGTTTTTGGACTGTGAAAGGAAACCCACCAAGCAGAGGAAGAACATGCAAACTCCGGAATTGAGTACAGAGGTCCAGGGCAACAGTGCTAGCCAATATGCCCCAAGTACCATCTAGTCTAAATAAATTTCAATGTAATATTTTAATGACACAGTCAGTTGTATATTATTGAACAATTACTGATGTTCATGTCTCATGTATGCAACAAGAAAACCTGATATTCAGTAATATGTACCAACTACACAAAAATGAATAAAATCTGAAGTATAATCTGAAGTATAATGTAATATATTACAACTTAAGTCTGTGAAAAACTTGAGGTAGTATTTTAATGAGATGAGGGGGGTGTGAAAAGAAGTCCTTGAAGTGTGCAAATGTGCATATGTGCATATATGTGCAAATGTGCATTGACATAATTGTCCGTTCTGTGTGTGCAAGAAAATGCAAAGGTGTTTAGTCCAGTGTATTGGTTTGATTGAGAGACCGTATCGCCTGCGGGAAGAAGCTCCTTCTCAGTCTCTCTGTATTGGCCTTGAGGGAGTGGAAGCGCTTCCCGGACCGCAACAGAAAGAACAGTCCATTGCTGGGGTGGCTGAGGTCCTTCATGATCTTCCTGGCCTTGGTCCAGCACCGCTTGCTGTAGACAGAGTGCAGGTCAGGGAGCTCAGTTCGGATGATGCGCTCAGCTGATCGCACCACCCTCTGTAGGGCTCGTCTGTCTTGCATGGTGCTGTTCCCGAACCAGGATGCGATGTTTCCCGTCAGGATGCTCTCTGTGGTGCAGGAGTAAAAGTTCCTGAGCACCTTAGAGGGCAGTCTAAAGTCTCTCAGGCGTCTGAGGTGGTAGAGACGCTGTCGGGCCTTTTTCACCACGGTGTTGATGTGACAGGACCATGACAGGTCCTGCGTGATGTGAACACCGAGGTACTTGAAGCAGTCCACTCTCTCCACTGGGCTCTCGTTGATGACGGGGGTCTGGTAGTTCCTCTCCTGCTTAGTGCTGAAGTCCACTATCAGCTCCTTTGTCTTACTGACATTTAGAAGAAGGTTGTTCCTCTGGCACCAGTTCTCCAGATTTCCAATCTCCTTCAGGTAGGCCGTCTCATCGTTGTCAGAGATCAGGCCCACCACGACAGTGTCGTCAGCAAACTACTAGAAAACTAGAAAAGACATTCTAGGTTCATGTGGAATGACTTGGGCAGACCAGAACAAGTCTCAAATAAAGTAGAATAGGGATCAGGTAAATTATATCTAACAGAATCCATTTCAGAGCTTATAGGAAACATTTCTAAGTTCCCCAACAGGGAACATATCTGGGCTATCAGGACTGATGGGCCTTAACTCAGGGCTGGAAATGCCCTAGTGGAGGAGGTGTCACACTTATTCACAATGATAATCTGACTATCATTCAAAAACACATGCATTTGAAGTTCTCTATAGTAACATGACAAGTGTAGACCTACAAATATTAAGTCTGCTCAGTTGATCCAGCTAATTATCATTTACAGGCCCCCCTGGGTCGTATTCTCAATTTCTTTGTGAATTTGCAGAAGTTATCTCAGATCACCATTTTGTCTCAATTAACGTGTGTCATGGTAATAATGTACGCATAGCTAGATCAACATATCTCTCCATTTTTATAGAAAATAATCCTAGATTTTTATTTAATCCCGTAGCCAAATTAACCAGAAATAAGACAACTGCAGAAATCTCCACAGTAACATTGTGCAGTAGTCAGGACTTCATGAACGTTTTTAATAATAAAATTGTTAATATTAGGCATAAAATTAAGGCTTTGAAACTGGACAGTGTAATTGATGCAGATGTTAAACTAAGCATGTCAGATCGGAACCTAGAATACTTTACTCCCCTTGAAGAGAATAAACTCATTTCACTCATCTCTTCTGCAAATCATCAACCTGTGTATTAGATCCTATACCGACACATTTTCTCAAACAGATAGTGCCAGAAATAACAGAACCCTTGTTGAAAATAATAATAATTCATTCTTCACTCAGCATTGGGTATGTTCCAAAATCTTTTAAATAAGCATTTATTAAACTGAAAATTAAGAAGTCCGACCCCTGTCAGCTGTCCAATATCAAACCTCCCCTTTATCTCTAAGATTCTGGAAAATATAGTAGTGTAGCAGCTATGCTCATATCTACATAGAAATACGAGTGCTGTCTCATCACAGCACAGAGACAGCACTCGTTAAAGTAGTAAAGTTAACTCCTATTGGCCTCTGATCAGGGTTGCGTAACAATGCTTGTGTTACTGGATCTCAGTGCAGCTTTTGACCCCATTGATCATAGTATTCTCCTTCACAGATTAGAAAATGTAGTAGGAATTAAGGGAACATCCCTCTTGTGGCTCAGATCCTATTTGACTGATCATTATCAGTGTATAGATTTAAATGGTGATTATTCTGCATGTTCTGTAGTGGAATTTGGTGTTCCACTGGGTTTGGTTTTAGGCCCACTGCTTTTTTTCTTTTTACATGGTTCCTTTGGGCAACATAATTCATATGCCTGGTATTAGTTTTCATTGTTATGCTGACGACACGTAATTATACTCAGCAAAACCAGATGAGAAAAAACAGCATGCTAAAGTTGAGCAATGCATAAAGGATATAAGAAACTGGATGCTAATTAACTTCCTTCTGCCTAATCCTGATAAGACAGAAGTTCTAGTCACAGGACCGCACGCAGCTAGAAGCAAGATTTTAGATCACACTGTAACTTTAGATGGCCTTTCTGTTCTATCTAGTGCAATGCTAAAAGACATTGGAGTGATTATGGATTCTAGTCTTTCATTTGAAGCTCATATAGACAATATCATCAGAACAGCATTCTTTCACCTCAGAAATACTGCCAAGTTAAGGAATATATTGTCAATAAGTGATGCAGAAAAGTTAGTTCATGCTTTTATCACCTCTAGGTTGGACTATTAACTCCTAGTTATGCCAGTGATCCAGACTCCCTCTGCCCTCTGGACCTGTCTGACTCATCCTGGTGCCCCGCTTCTGGTTGGAGATATTGTCACATGGATGCCCCGTGTGTCTCGTTGGGATGTGTCTTGTGTCTGGGGACAGTTTCACTCTACCATGAAGACAGTTCTGGCCTCAACTGATGTTGTCAGCTCTGGTCTCAACTGATGTTCCCTGTTGAGTCTGGTTCCTCTCAAGGTTTCTTCCTATTGTCATCTCAGGGAGTTTTTCTTTGCCACTGTCAGCTTGCTCATCAGGGGCTATCTGACCATTTTGATACATACACATTCACATTCCATACAAACTTAAATAATTCTTTTGATTGCGTAAAGCTTCTTTGTGACAATGACAATTGTTAAAAGCGCTATACAAATAAAATTGAATTGAATTGCATGATTCAAGCATAACAAGGCATGATTCAATCACAACAGAGCATGATTGGTACATGGTGTGAAAGCCTCCACTTGGGCCAGCTGGATAGCTGACCAGAACCCTTTCGTCTGCAATTCCTGCAGCCACTGACCAGCATATTGGACCATGAGCACTGTTTAGCAGTTATTCAGCTGCATTGTGAACTGTGGTGCTTGCTACTGGATGGCATACAGGTAACGCAATTGCTTCGTGCCACTGGCCTTTTGCTGACAAAGTATTGGATTAATTTCACCCTGGACAATCTTTACCACCATTCCCTCTTTGGAGCATCATGTAGGGGCTTAGCATCTTTTCCATTCAGTGTACTACACATTGTTGCCAGCTTGGCACCAAATCACGAAGTGACTGCCTGCCCAATTAAAAGATCTCATGGATTCTGCAGTCACACCCCATAGCCTACAAAATGTACATAGGAATCTAGGTCACTGCATTGGAAATTTGTCTGTCTTGCATTTTGTCCTGTACCAGTGGGCAAGGGAATGTCTAAACATAGATATTCATTAAATTAAATAAAAAACACGCTAAGCAAAATGGAAAAATGACAGAATCCACATGGAAATGGAGTCGTCTGGAGGTTTCGACCAGCTTGTGCTTCTTAAAGGCAGGAGATTTATAGTGAGGTTGGAGGTGAGTTTCACAGAAAGAGGCCAGACACACCAGACACGATTTGATGGCTTTGTGTTTTCTCTCAAGGAGGTGTAGCTTGTAGTCCTGTCTTCTTCAGAGTGTCCACTACTTCAGCCAGCATGGTGTATTTACTCACAGCAGGTCTTGCGGAGAAGGTCTGTCTACACTGAGGACAACTATAGACTCCCTTCTGTTCCTCCTGATCCCAGCAGTCATTTATACACATCATACAGAAACTGTGTCCACAGGGAAGAGCTACTGGATCCTTAATTATATCCAAACATATTGAACAGCTGAACTGATCATGGAGCCCTAAAATATTATATATAATATAATGACATTATACTGTTATGGACACTGTTACTGAAAAACAAACTCTCTCACACTCAGTCACTTATAGCAATAGTTTTTAAATGTTATGTGGGGAAAAAACCGTGTCAGATGGAAAATTAAAGGTATGAATCAGATCAGCACATGGTACGCTCTCTAATTAAACAAATCAGTGTCACACTTGTATTCTATATAGTAAAAGTTGGGTTGCCAGGTAACTAAATTAAAAACATTGCCGTCAAATTCATCTCTTTTAAAACTTTTTTTAATTCTTTATAATGATATATTACATACCAATATTAATAAAAAATTTTAACATGTACGCAGTTTTCCAAATCAGTGCCAAAAAATTACACTTGAAAGAGCCGACTATGTTTATTTCTTTTACATGTAGGCATAAAACTCTTTAACTTAACAATATCTGACCAACTAACCATATCTGACATGCAAAATTATATAATAATAAAATAATAATAATAAAATAATAATAATAACACCTTCCCTAAGCCATAAACAAGTAACAGAGATCTGGCAACTCCAAAAGAAACAAAAAAAATATTAATATCACTTTTTTAAAAGAATAAACCTTGCAGGGACTTGTTTGACTGTTGTCCAGATGGGCTACAGGTCTCCACCTATTTTATCTGGTAAAAAATAGCAATATAACATACGACAAAAGTCTTATAATTAATCATATGAGGATTCTGATAACGCCTTAGGGATTTCAAATTAGACGTAAAAGTAAAAAGAAAAAATAAATAAATAAAAATAAAGGATAGCAATGCAGTTTTTATAATTCAGTGACAAGGCATCCATTGGCAATTTCAGTAAAGTTTATTGGTAACAGTTAAGTACATTACAGCAGCAGCCAAAATGTCTCTGCATTAGACAGGAAGTCCAAAAAGTCTGTATCGATAAACAAACAAGCAAATACTGTAAAATTCAGTAGCAACGTTTCTAAATGAAGAGGCCTGTCTTGTATACATGATAACTCATCTTTGATTTCCTATTGTTAATTTCAAAGCCATTTAATTTTGAATCTAAAAAACAAAAACCAACAAACAAACATGAAATGTCATATAAGGATGCATGCTGATGGTTGCAGATTTTAGGCCACCCTGTATTACAAAATCTGGTCAACGCCAGGTCATGCCCACCTGTCAAACTAAGCCATGATCTCCCACGACTCCATTCCATACTCCAGTTCACTGTTTCAGTTTTGCCGCCTCATTGCCCGGCTTGAGCACACCTGTTGCTCATTTCAATCATGGCTCTGCTCTATTTAACTTGCTCAGAAACAACCTCCCATTGCTAGATTATTGTGTGCCTTAATGCCCAATTTTCCAGCGATTTCACCAGCCCTGCTACTCGGATCTCGACTCACGCTTTGTTTTACGTCTTGGATTGTTGTTTGTTTGGATTTCTGGATAACGACCCTCGCCCTCGTATCTCGACCACGGATTTGGATCACGGACTCTATTAGTTTTCTCGGCTTTGACCCACGCACGCTCACCACCACCTCATCTTCACAAGGCAATCAGCGCATTCAACAACACGCGCTCTGCACTTGGATCCACCAGGCCCGTCCGGACCGTAACAAATTTATATTACTTTACAGAAAATTAAGAGGTCAAAGAAGACAGATATAATAAAAAATACCAAACATCCTGGTATTACAAATCTCTTCATAAGATGTGTCATACTGTAGCTGTTGCTGTAAAATGAGTTCCATCTAGTCTTTCCCTGTAGGATTTATTGAATCATACCATTTTCTCTCTTTGAAAAATAACAGGTTAGCAGTTAAATAATCAAAAGACACATCACTGATAATTATAACATGTGCATACATAAAAACACAGACATACAGTAGGTACTAGCTCATAAAGCTAATAAACATAATATAATACAAGCTGAAATGCTATTTGGAATGAAAAAAGAATTATGTTAACTAGATGTACATACTGTATAAGTCAATCTGGCTGGTTCTTTTTTAAAAAGCATAAATTAGTGCCTAGAAACCAGGAGCTTGTGCTAATTCATCATTTGAACTTTCCTTCGTACAGATTCCTTTCAGCAGTAATAGTGAACAGGTCAGTCTGGAGAAAGTGCAAACTCTGTAGAGAGACCACTGAAGCACTCGCATCTTAATACTTCATACAAATAAATATGGCACAGCGATGCTTATAATACTTCTGCCTGGAAAAAAAAAAAAAAAAAAAAAACGCTTTCACAATGTTTTACCAGTTCATCTTAGATAATATCAAGGATTTGATTCCCAAGCCTCTGGTCTGTGTACATGGAGTTTGCATGTTCTTACTGCGCTTGGTAGGTTTCCTCCCAAAGTCAAAAAACATGCAGATTATGGTAACTGACATTCCCAGTTTGCCTGTGGTGCGTGTGTGCTCTGTGATGAATTGCCACCATGTCCAAGGGGTACCCTACCTCTTGCCCAAAGTCTCCTGGGATAGGCTCCAGCCCCCCTATGACCCTGTACACAAGATAAGCGGTACAGAACAAAAAGATCTCTTCTTTCACTCAAGTATAAAATCCATGTTGTTCATCCACCAGTGGTAGGTACAGTAGTAACACATAAGAATAAACAATTTCATTTATATTTAATTTTTAACAATTTAATAATTGATTGTTCGGATTAACATTTATTCACGTTTTTTGACTATAGTAAGATCAACCTTATTATATATATATTAGTATAACCTTATAACCCCCCCAACCCCAATAAAAAAAAAACATCATGTTTTGATTTATTTATTATTGTGATGTGAAACCTACAGGGTTAATTTTCCAACAGTTTTACAGTTGAGTAGAAATTTAGCCCAAACCCAGGGTAAAGAGTCTGAGTGAATGTGGTGCGAACTCTGTGGAGAAGCTTCATCGTGTCAGAGATGCTGTAAAAAGACAGAGTTCCTACCTTTTGATCCACAAACACACCAATTTTAGAGCAGGTGGGTTTCATGGAGATATTAGTTTCTTGACTGTTGTGTAAGAATGAGCAACTAGAAGGGTAGCACTGCAAACTCCAAGACTTATCATTATACCCAAACACACACTCATGACCACTTCCCTTCCTTGTGATGTCTTTATATGCCACGGCAATAGAAACCCCGTAACTCCCACTCCACTCCACCACCCAGTAACAGGGTTCACTCACACTCTCTCTACACAACACCTGGGAGTAATAGTTAAAGCTCTCTGGATGCTCATACTCCTCTGTGTACCGAGCTATTTGATTACCATACAAATCATAACTATAACTATATTCATACTGGATGTCTTGGTCAGTTGCCATTCTATCAGAGTCAGACAGGTGGAGGCGCTGACTTGCTGTGTTGGGATCCAATGTGAGCTGACAAGAATCTAATGGAAAGAAAACATATATTTAAAAAATAATTGCCATTACTGTGAGACAATATTTAATTCAGTTCAATTCAATAAAATTTAATTTTTCTGACACTTTTAACAATTGACATTGTCGCAAAGCAGCTGTACAATCAAAACTATTATTGAAGAAAAAACACAGCAAGTATGAAATGTCAATGTGTATGAATCAAAATGATAACATAATTCTATTACACTGCTGAATTTCAGGGAAATCTTTCTCCAACTTTCTCTTGATTTTTTTCATGACCCCCCATCATATCACAAGCTTTCATTTAACTTTTAACCAGCTTTCTCTGAGGCGCATGAAGCCAGTTGAGCACATCTTTTTAATATTGCTCCTCATGCAACTTTAGCATGCATGAGCCCACAGACATCTGTGATTTAATTACAGCATGAGCCCACAGACATCTGTGATTTAATTACAGTCACAGTGATTCCTAATAGATAGAGTATTTATATATATATATATATTATATATCATACATTTTTCCATACAATTCCATATATACTCCTTTTCTATGCAGTTTTGCTCTATTTGATTCCTGGCCATGAATAGCTGTGTCATTTTCAGGATCTTAATTACTTGCAATCCCTTTATAATCTTGAATGCATCACCATTGTTCTCAGTAAATATATTTCTAATAAATGATATTGACATGATTTTTTTTTTTACCAGGTGTTGGTACCAACTCATGCACATGAAAAGAAATCCTCAACAGATTTGGATAAATTATGTGTAATGATGTGAAATGACACAGGGTAGTATTGAAGTAGTATAAAATTGTTGAAACTGAAACTGAAATCATTTTGAAATTTGTACAAAAGCCTTTGTTGGTAAAGACAATTGTTGAAACTGAAACTGAAATCATTTTGAAATTTGTACAAAAGCCTTTGTTGGTAATGACAGCTTCAAGACGCCTCCTGTATGGAGAAACTAGTCGCATGCATTGCTCAGGTGTGATTTTGGCCCATTCTTCCACAGAGTCTTCAAATCTTGAAGGTTCTGTGGGCCTCTTCTATGAACTCTGATCTTTAGTTCTTATTTTCTATTGGATTCAAGTCAGGTGATTGGCTGGGCCATTCTAGCAGCTTTATTTTCTTTTTCTGAAACCAACTGAGAGTTTCCTTGGCTGTGTTTGGGATCATTGTCTTGCTGAAATGTCCACCCTTGTTTCATCTTCATCATCCTGGTAGACCAGTGCCGTATGCTGAAAAACAGCCCCATACCATGATGTTCCCACCTCCAATCGTCACAGTTGGTATGGTGTTTTGGGGGTGATATGCAGTGCCAGTTGTCCTTCAAACATTATATGTATTATTGCATTCAAAAAGTTACATTTTATTCTCATCTAACCAGACTATATTCTCCCAGTATTTCACAGGCTTGTCCAGCAGCGTGATGAGCGTGCATACAAGCCATGGTGGTTGAGTGTCTTCTTTGAAACAATTTTACATGCTAATTCCAGGTGAGGCTCTCCACAAGTGGCCCTTGGCTCTTGAACAACTCTTCTGAAAATTCTTGTCACTTCTCTGTTAGAAATCTTTCCTTTTCTGGATTATGGCCCCAACAGTGCTCATTGGATCATTCAGACGTTTTGAAATCATTCCGTAACCAATGGCATCAGTATGTTTTGCACCTATAAGGGGAGAGCTCTTTTCTTTTACCCATCATAAGACGTTTCTCGTATGATACCTTGGTAAGGAGATGCCATCAGTTGGGACTGAAGTAAATACAGTATACTTGTCGCTTGTCACTGCCGCTTTGTCAGCGATATTAATTTGCACTGACAAGTGGCAGGATTGCGTTCTAATTACTGATTGATTTCAACTGGTGTCTTGGCTTTCCATGCCTTTTGCACCTCCCTTTCTTCATGTGTTCCCTGTGTGCTTTCACGTTAGTATACTGCACCTAACTTAATGTATGGACATCTATGGTTTGATGTCTTTGCATTGCCGGAGTTGTTACGAACATCTGGTGAAAATTTCATGTCGATATTTACTGAGAAAAATGGTGACATGCGCAGTACTTGTTTTACGCGCTGTAGAAGAGATACTTACATTGTAGAAATTCTTCTCTGCTTTGCGGATGTAAGATAAGGACTTTATTCACTAGGAAACAGTAACACAGTTACAGGTACAACCACAATTTTTACACATAATCACACATAATCATTACAATGAGACAAATGAAAAAAATTTTAAAGGAACTGTCCACATACAACTTGTGTGTTTTCAAAAAGCCAAAATGACTTTTATTATAACTGAATGATTTGATTATTTTTAAACTGTAGGAACAAGGATAATATAACAATGAGCAAGTTCTGCTTATACTGCATATACTATAAACTGCATGCCTACATCTTCCAAGCACTTGGAGTTTATTATCACAAACATACATGTTAATATGTTAATATGGTTTCTGACCCAACAGGTCATGGTTTATGTATAAAATGAGAGTAAGTTTAGCATCGGCACGACAAAACTACCTGGCCCTACTGTATGTGAAAAATGAAGTGCCTCCTAAATCTAAAAACTGGTTGTTCCACCTTTGGTAACAACATCTGCAATCAGGTGTTCGGGATGACTGAAAACAGGTCTTTCACATCAATGTGAAGGAATTTTGGCCCGCTCTTTTATGCAGAATTGTTTTAATTCGGGCACATTGGAGGGTTTTCATGCATGAACGGCTTGTTTAAGGATCTGAATCGGCTAGGCCACTCCAAAACCTGAATTTTGTATTTTTAAGCTACTCAGAGGTGGACTTGCTGGGGTGTGTCAGATCCTGCTACTTAACCCAAGTGCGCTTGATTTTGAGTCACAAACTGATGGCCAGACATTCTCCTTCAGGATTTTCTGCTAGAGCACAGCAT
Source organism: Clarias magur (assembly GCA_013621035.1). Classification (NCBI taxonomy): domain Eukaryota; kingdom Metazoa; phylum Chordata; class Actinopteri; order Siluriformes; family Clariidae; genus Clarias; species Clarias magur. The sequence continues at coordinate 215,840 of QNUK01000185.1, read as the reverse complement.
TTATGTCAATAATCAACTATGGCAAGTCGACCAGTGTATGAAGTTGCGAAGCAGCCCCTTATTGTCACACTACCACCACATTGTTTTACTGGTGGTATGATGTTCTTTTTATGACATGCTTTGTTAGTTTTATGCCAGATGTAACGGGACACACATCTTCAACTTTTAAGTTCAACTTTTGTCAGTCCACAGAATATTTGCCTAAAAGTCTTCAAGATATTTCTGGGGAAATGTGAGGTGAGACCTTCGTGTTCTTTCTGCAATTTCTGTCCAGTCCCTTTCTTATTGTTGAATTAGGAACACTGACTTTACCTGAGGCAAGTGAGCTTTTTATGAGCTTTTATGAGCTCCTGGATAAGTCATAGTTGTGCTCTTGGAGTAATTCTGATAGATAAGCCACCCATAGGACAGTTCGCCACTGTTCCAATTATTCTCCATTTATGGACAGTGACTCTCAGTGTGGTTTGCTGGAGTCCCAAAGCCTTGGAAATGGGGTTGTAACCCTTTCCCGTTACTTTGTTTTTTGTCTGTTCTTGAATTTCTTTAGATCATTTTCCTTTTTTGATCTTTTTAGCGTGCTTCCTTTTGCTAGACGAATTCTATTTAAGTTATTTCTTGATTCAATGATTCAATGGGTCTGGCAGTAATCAGGCAATTGAAATGTAATTTTTTGTTTGTTTGTGTGTTTGTTTGTGTGTGTGTGTGTGTGTGTGTGTGTGTGTGTGTGTGTGTGTGTGTGTGTGTGTGTGTGTGTGTGTGTGTGTGTGTGAGTGAGTGTGTGTGTGAGTGAGTGTCTGTGTGAGTGTGTGTGTGTTTGTGTCTGTGTTTGTGTGTGTGTGTGTGTGTGTGTCTGTGTGTGTGCAGACACCCTTTTTCCCTTAATAAATGAAATAATCATTTAATAACTTCATTTTGTATTTACAAACCCGATTCCAAAAAAGACCGAAGACTGTACAAATTGTGAATAAAAACAGAATGCAATGATGTGGACACGTACTGTAAGTGTGACAAATACGCAAAAATATATATATATTTGTCCCAATCTAGCCAGGCTGAAAATTTTAACATTATTGAAATAGTAGGTTTTCCTTCTGCTAAATGTATTTGAAAAGAAGGTGACATTAGTAGCTGACTTACCTCCACCAGAAATCTTCACAAACTGCTCTATAAAGCATGTTTCCAACATCTCTTGCAACTGAAACAACGACTTTAGTACCTCTTCAAAGGAAAGGAAAGAGCTGACCACAGTGGTGGGTAAATCTTCGGATCCAGGCAGGGTTATGAGAGATTGAAAATTCTACAGAGAGACAATATTAAGGATAATTAACAGACTCAAAAGAGAAAGAAACTGAAACAAAGGAAGATGTTACAGTACATGGACAAATGCTTCTTCACATTGCAGTAGCAGTCAGTGTTGGTAGTTTACTAATAATCATTAGGCTGATTGTGTGCCAAAGTATCTTTGGGGGGAAAAAAGCTAAACTAAAATTTTCAAGCTGTTTTTCAAAAAATTCTATAAGAGTAGGAGGTGTGGATAGATAAATAGATATACAAATAAACAAATAAAATAAAATGAATACAAATAAAATAAATGCTCTCCAGTCATTTCATCCTGAGGCTGCTATGTCCCTGACTTGCCGAGTGGCTTTTCACCAGAGGAACATATTTAACACTTCTGAGCCATGCAGTTAGAGGCTGACCAAAGAAGTTCATCAAGTAGTTCATTAATGAGCTGCCAGCCAGAACATCAGAGTGGTTTCCGTGCCAACAATCCGAATTGTGGCCAAGGCTGTTCAGCTTGTCAACAACTATTTCTTTGCATGCACGGACGCAAACGTTCCAAAAGTCTCTCACTCATGCACGTCCCGGATGTGCCATTGCTTCACAAGTACTGGAGGGGAGGAAAAGTGAATAAGGACAGAGTTGAGTCTGGTGCTACTGTAGATCTATGTGATGGCCCTCCCCAATCTAAAGATGGCATACCAAGTACCAGTTAGTACTGAAGGAGGCGTTAATTTGGCTGCTCCTTAACTTTTATTTCACTAGGGTTTTTCTCAAAGTTTAATTAGCTGAGCGCTCGCACGGCCGTGTGTACTGGGGTGAAGCAGAAGGCTGCTGCTGGGCAAAAGTCAGGGAAAGGTGGGGGAAAAAGGATAGATACGTTTATGAGCAGTTAGCTAACTGCTGCACAGTGTGGTAACATGAAGCCTATTGATAGCTAAGCTCACCTCAGTAATGTCGGGTGCCTCAGTGTATCAACAAATGGAAACACACTGGCCTCATATATAACATTGACTGTCTAAAATACCTCTAAGCTAACTGAAACACTCACTCACTCATCATCTATATCGCTTTATCCTGTATTCAGGGTCACGGGGACCTGGAACCTATCCCAGGGCACGAGGAGTGGTACACCCTGGACAGGGTGCCAATCCATCGCACATACACACATTCACACACTCATTACCCGGAGGAAAGCCACCAAGCACGGGGAGAACATGCAAACTCCACGCACAGAGACGGGAATCGAGCCTGGCCGGGAATCGAACCCGGACCCTGGAGGTGCAAGGCGACAGTGCTAACCACTACACCACCGTGCCACCGAACTGAAACATATTTCCTTAAAAAAATAAATAAAATACTTACCCAGAATAAAGATTTAATAAAACGACCATCTTCACCTCGTGAAGTGCAGTTTGATAGTGTCAGTCTGGCGGGGGCAGGGATGTGGGGGTTTTATAAGATCACGTGATTTCACCTCAGGGAAGGTAATTTGCTGGCTCAACTTGAGTTTTTAGTGTAATCAGTTTGAAAAAAAAGTTTTCAAAAACACAATATTACCTGTGTCGAGAATGTTACCTCTCAACAAATACCACTGTAAGAAGTTGGGCCAACAATACCGTATTAAATCATTCAACATTTATCTAGTTGGATTTTTTACAGTCCAGAGAAATGGCTGGGGCGGCACTTACTATTCCCCATTTTGCTCTAATTAGAGATCATTTATATTGCATTAACCCAAAGCCATGCCTTTTAAAACAATTACTGCAGTGAGAATGGGGTGAGGTTGGACAGGGTGCCCATCCATCATAGAGCACACACAATATGGGCAATTTGGGAACACTAATTATTCTTCTCTGCATGTTTTTTTTGGACTGAGGGATTAAATCCACCAAACATGGGCAGAACATGCAAACTCCATGCACACTGACACACATGCCGGTGTTGACCGATAATGTGATAACAAAAATGCCACAGCATTAGGTGACTTATCATGGGAAATTGTTACTGCAACTAATTTATCTTGAAAGAACTCCATCTTAAACTTACTCGCCTCATGGTGAGTGTACTAAGTCACCTACAGTATGAGGTTGATACCAGGAATACCACCATAACCTTCTCATGTACAGTAAGGGATGGAGAGAGTCCCTGTTGCTGTTAATTTCACTTGATTATGGCCTCTGTGTTATTACCTGGAGGAAATAAATCGTATCCTCTGTGTGTGAAAGCTCTTCCGTTTCAGGGTCTCTCCTCCTCAGCTCTGCAATCTCCTGCTCCAGTTGCTTCATGACTTTTTCAGCTCGACTCACTGCGGCTTTCTCCGGAGTTCTGATCAGCTCTTTCAGGTCAGCACGTCTTTTCTCATTCATTTTCACAAGTTCACTAAAGATCCTCCTACTTTTCGTCTGTGCTGTCTGTGCTGTCTGTGTAGAGAGCTGTTTGTGGAACAGAGAGAATCAAATGGTAAGACAGTAAGCCCATCTTTTTCACTCACCTCGCTCCTCCTCAATTAGCTTTTCCACTGGAATAATTATTGAACAACCCAGTAACATGGTTTCAAGCAGGTTGCGGTGACTAATAGAGAAATGGCTTAGGCTGGGGCAGTACGCAGTACTTACCATTCCCCATTTTGCTATAATTTATCAGACCATTTATACTGCATTACCCAAAGCCTTGCCTTTAAAAGCAATCTCTGCAATCAGAAAAGCTGAAGCACTGTTTAAAGTAACTGACTTTCTCAAACTGTGTAAATAGACCATGATGTGAAAATCTCTGCAAGACAGCTGAAATTGGGATGAATGGTTAGAAGCCTTATTAATTGTAATCTAGGAAGTCTTTGGGCCTTGACGCAGTTCCATCCACTATATTTGAGCTATTATATAGACAGAAGCCATACAGAGTGTTGGACATACTGTAAGAAACCTGTAAGGATCGCTCTTAAGAAATAAAATCAATAAGTTGTGACGATGGGAGCAAAAATCAGGCAGTAGGTTACTCTTCATTTATACTTTATATGGTTTATCATGTACAGGGTTGCAGGAAGCCTGGAGCCAATCCCAAGAGATTTTGGGCATGACAGGGTGTCAACCCATCATAGGACATGCACACACCCAAACACACACTAGGGGCAATTTGGGAACACTAATTAGTCTATTCTGCATGAGTTTGGACTGTGGGATTAAACCCACCAAACATGGGCAGAACATGCAAACTCGATGGACAAACTCAATGCCACCACATTAGGTTACTTATCATGGAAAATTGTTTCTTCAACTGAGGACTTTACTGTTAAAGAACTCCATGTTACATTTAATTGCCAAGTGTCATTGGCTCTTTGAGATCTCATGGTGAGTGGGACTAGTCAACTACATGGTTGACTCCAGGAATACCACTTTAACCTTTTCAAGAAAGGGATGGAGAGAGTTCCTGTTGCTCTAGTAAAGACAGTGGAAGAGGAAGTTGAGTTGGGGCCTATTATAATGTCAAAATTATTGCCATATTCTATCCTAATGCCAGTGATGCTAAATTGAATAATAATATAAATAATATTTCAGTAACTTTTTAGTTCCTTGTGTTGTCTAGACTTTAGGAGTCTACTTAGTGCTCTTTCAATGCCATTACATTCTCTTTGAATAAACAGCACAGTTAGCAGTTAGCATCTTTATGTAATTTTATGCTAACTTCACTTGATTATGGCCTCAGTATTATTACCTGGAGGAAATAAATAGGATCCTCTGTGTGTGAAAGCTCTTCCATTTCAGTGTCTCTCCTCTTCAGCTCTGCAATCTCCTGCTCCAGCTGCTTCATGACATTTTCAGCTCGACTCACTTCAGCTTTCACCTGAGCTCTGATCAGCTCTTTCAATTCAGAGTGTCTTTTCTTAATAGTTTTCACAAGTTCACTAAAGATCCTTTCACTTTCCTGCAGTGCTGTCTGTGCAGAGAGCTGTTAGGGGGAAACAGAGAGAGAGAGAGAGAGAGAGAGAGAGAGTTACCTCTTTTCCTGGAACCCCAGTCAGTGTCAGTAAGATTGTGACTAGATAAATAGATATGTGTCTGGTTGGTCATAAAACAGCCCTTCCAGCAGCCAGACTAATTATCTCAAAATTCACCTTGTGAAATGCCACAGCTTGTGTTAGCTCCTGAAGCTCCTGCTCTCTCTCCTGGATTTTCTGCTGGCACCTTTCCTTCACCTCCAGTAACAGCTTCTACTCAGAATAAAGGATAGGAATTACATTGATTTAAAGCTATAGCATGCAATTTGATCGTTGATAATTCTGCTTAATTTTATAAAACATCTGTACGTCACAAGGCTGATGATGCAACAGTAGTAGTAGGCAAGCAGTGCATCCCTTCAATCATGTTAAACTGCATGGGCAGCCATGTGAAAAGATTCACTACTTGGTTGGTTGTTGTCAGTTGATAGGGGAAAGCTATCAATCTGGTTGGGAATCGGCTATGACTAAACAATCCAGAACCTCTGATCAGGAAAATGTTATCTACAGAAATTATAAAGCTGACACAATAAGAAAAATCAATGACATCTACATTCCTGCTTTATCCTGGCCAAAGTTATGGTGGGGCCAGAGCTGAACACATGGCATAAGATGGTAAGATGGGGCAGTGGTGGCTCAGTGTGTTAAGGCTCCGAGTTACGGATCGGAAGATCGGCAGTAATGCATGTGTGACCGATAAAGGCTGACTTAACTTAACTTAACTTAATACACTCTGGATATGATGGCAGTCGATTTCATTCACCATGCATACACATTTATTTAAGAAGAGGGGATGCATGCAGAGACCCAGGAGGAAGCTCACATGCACAGAAAATCAAAAGAGGCAGAAAGCCTAACCCAGGAGTGAACTGGCATACCCCTTTACTACCCTGAAAGAAATTCTATAGGAACATAATCTATTTATGTTTCATTAATATTGCATTTTGCTGCTAATCATAGAAGATACTGTGAGACATTGTTACCTGTTTCTCAGCTCTTTCCGCTGCAGCTGATACTGTATCGTGTCCTTTATGCTGATCCATGGTACACAACATGCAGATACACTGCTGGTCAGTGCGACAGTAAACCTCCAGCAGTTTGTCATGCTGAGAGCAGATCTGCTCCTGGAGGCGTCTGGAGGCTTCGACCAGCTTGTGCTTCTTAAAGGCAGGAGATTTATAGTGAGGCTGGAGGTGAGTTTCACAGAAAGAGGCCAGACACACCAGACACGACTTGATGGCTTTGTGTTTCCTCTCAGTGCAGAAATCGCACTCCACATCTTCAGGTCCAGCTGAACACTGAGCAGGAGGTGTAGCTTGGACTCCTGCCTTCTTCAGAGTCTCCACTACTTCAGCCAAAGCAATGTTATTACTCACAACAGGTCTTGTAAAGAAGGTTTGTCTACACTGAGGACAGCTATAGACTCCCTTCTCATCCTCCTGATCCCAGCAGTCATTAATACACTTCATACAGAAACTGTGTCCACACTGTAGAGTCACTGGATCCTTGAGTAGATCCAGACAGATTGAACAGCTGAGTCCTAAAATATTCGCTTCTGCCATTTTACTGAAACAACGAATTCGCACACAGTCACTTACAGCAACACACACTTCCTGGTTCAGTTTGTAAGTCGTGATTTTTCTTTCTTTCTTTTTTTTAAACTGAAAAGAGAAACAATAATAATAATAATATCAGCAAATCTATAAACACCCGGACGGGATGAAACGCAGCAGATCAGCGGTATGTGGCTTCAGTGTGAGGATCAGTTTCACTTTCGTTTCTGTTGAAGCAGCATGGATGCAGGTACAAAGTGAGAAAGTCACTGATTAATGATTCAGTTGGGACAGAGAAATATGCTGATACTAAAGAGACATTTTTTAAAAAAATTGTGACGAAAATAATTCGCTTTTAGACTTAATGTACTTGTGTTTTTATGAGGTTTAACATGATTTTGCGCTTCCTATATGCCTATAATATTCTTACAAAAATGAACCAATGCTATACAAACGTGCAAGAGGTAAAATAAACCCTCATAGGCTTATGATGAAAAGTATGCACCAGCATTTCTTATGTCTATTATGTTTTTTTCAGTCTTCTATTCTGATTGAATTAGACCCACTCAGCAGGCCCACAGGCACCAATAAATAAATGTATATATTTTTATTTATAAAAAAAGAAAAAAGAAACACAGACACATAATGTATGATTAAATATACTATATTCAGCAAAATTGGTTGCGATTATTAGAATTATTATTAGTATTCCTTCCCTTTTTTAAAAATTTGCAGTACAGCGCTGCCTCTTACTTATGTATGCGATGAAGCAGGAATTTTGAAATGCTATCATGGGGTCAGAAGTTCACAAACCTCTCGCCCCTATAAGGTATACAGTATATGACGCAGCAGTCTCGATACCATGTTCGAGGATTTTACGTCATGAAGGACATCCCGTGTAAAAACCTGAGAGCGCCCCCTATTGTATGTTAAAAATGATAACAATGTTCATTGTTTTCATTATTAAACTGATTTTTTTTTTCTTCAATAGACAGTATTTGCACACAGGTGCATCTCAATAAATTAACATATCATGGAAAAGTTTTTTTTTTTTTTTTTTTTCTCAGTAATAAATTCAAAAGGTGAAGCGCTTATTACATAGATTTATTACACACGGACGGATATATTTCAGGTGCTTACTGCTTTTGATTGTGGCTTATAGCTAATGAAAACCCAAAATTCGGTATCTCAAAAAATGACGATAAGACCAATAAAACAATATATTTCTAACATACAGTAGATATATTGGACTAATGAGAAGTATGAAGATGTACAGGACTCGATAATTGTTCTGGGCTCTCTCTGCTGGAATGACTGCAGCAATGCAGTGTGGCATGGGGGGGTCTGTGGCACTGCTGAGGTGTTATGGAAGCCCAGCTTGCTCTGACAGTGGCCCTCAGCTCTTCTGCGATCTTAGGCCTGGTGTCTCACATCCTCCTCTTCACATTTTGAACTCTAGTTAGATTTGTGACTAGATCACCTCATCTAAATCTATGGGGTTAAGATTGGTCGAGTTTGCTGGAGTTTGCTGGTTTTATCTTTCACTCAAATGTCTTTGGTGTTTGAATATTGTACGGTATTTGTGTGTTCTCTGACTCAATTACAAAACATATGGACATTCATGCAATGAGATCAGTATCATAGTACAGTATGTATTTAGGGTACATTTTACACTCATTACACTCACTCTTGGTAAGCGATTTTACCTAATTCTTTACTTTTTAAATCACAGTCACTCGTACCTATAGCGCTAGGGCAGAGGCTTGAACATGACAAGAAATGTGGTGTTGTATTGGAAAGTGTTCCCCTCTGCTAAATACTAACTAATAACAAATGAATTAATGGTTGACATCAGAGTAATCACTGACCTACTTTTAAAGCTACACCTTTAAAGCTAACAAGCTTTTTTAAACAAGATAACACAGGTCTCAGTTACCCCTAACCTGACCTGTAGTAGGTTACATTACAACTGTAGGTCTCATTCTCCCTCATCTTCCTGTCCTCTTAAAGACAATTTTCCAGTTTTCCTTCCAAAACGTCTTCTTTCCCTGACCTTGCCTTGTCTTGTGAAACCTTTGTGTCATACTTTGTTGTATCTGGTCCATCCCACACTGTGAGATATACAGTATTATATTACCATAGATAGAGATGTTAAACATAGTTGTTTCGATTTGGGGTTTTGAAAGTCGACAAACAGAATAAAAAAACAGAATAAATATGAAACTATATAACTATAATGTGTCAAACAGTTATACATATCTCTGTTATTTGTACACTGAAAGCCTACTGATAACTGATTTCAATAAAGAACGACCATCAAATGAATTCAAGTCAGATCCTCATTAATCCACACTAATGCTTAAGTCAATTTAATTTCTTTTAATGAGACCTATTTGATAATCATGTTTCAATAGTAAAATAATAAAAAATAAAGTCCATGCTGCTACGCCATGTACTCCATGTTTGTATATTTAGCTTTACAGACTGTTCACGATCCTTACCACAATCATAATTGCAATAAATTAACATTCATTAACTGCTACTACTATGTGACCACACATAATGATGTAATACAATTAAATATAATGCAACGTAAAACATTTCATTGTGATAGAGTTCTGTTTCAAGACACATTTGTAACATTTTTCACTATGCACTATGCAGTAGGGTTGCTTAAGATAACTTTTACTTTTAAAAGTAAAACAACGTCAGTTGCTTTCACCATTAAACTGCATTCTTAAAACAGAAATATAAACATTTTTAAACATTTATCCAAAAAGTTGTATATTTTTTCTCAGATTTATTTTTCAGTTGCATTACACTATTATTTTAAGATAATCCACATCAAACTGCATGCAGAAGTGCAAAAGTAAAAACCCACCAGCATCAAAGAGATTTGAAAATCATCTATTTTAAATGACATAGTTTAACTCTTGATCCCAGCCAAAGCATAAACCCAGGGTAAAGAGGTTGAGTGAATTTGGTGTGAACGCTGTGGAGAAGCTTCATCCCGTCAGAGACACTATAGAAGGACAGAAATCCTGCCTTGTAATCCACATACACTCCAATTCTAAAGGAGTTGGGTATTATGGGGATTCTAGCTTTCTTGTTATTATGACAGAATATGAATTCAGATGGCGAGCAAAACAATCTCCAGGACTGATTATTGTGTCCAAACACACATTCATCACTTTCTCCTTTCCTGCTGATGTTTTTATATGACACCGCTATGGAAACCCCATTAACCCCACTCCACTCCACCTCCCAGTAGCAGCGCTGATACACACTCTCTCTGCACAACACCTGGAGATGATTTTTAAACCTCTCAGCATGATCAGGATATGACTGAGTTGCTGTACTGCAGGTCGCTAATGTGTTCTCTTCAGACAGACAGAGGAGTCTATTAGCTGTGTTGGGATCCAGTGTCAAGTGGCAGGAATCTGTTGAGAAAAAAAAAAAACATTGTCCACGAAGCATTTGTGGTGTTTTCTTTCATCTGGTAAAAAAGCATACATTTGTATAGTTAAAAACGTTCATGCTGTTCTTTGAAGGTGTGTGTGTGTGTGTGTGTGTGTGTGTGTGTGTGTGTGTGTGTGTGTGTGTGTGTGTGTGTGTGTGTGAAAGAGACTTACGTTTCAGAAAATCTTCTCTTCTTTGGAGTTCAGTGAGAGTAAACATACAGACATAGCTCACTATGAAAACACAGTTACAGGTACTTTATTCACATAAGCGCAATGAAGATATGAGTTTATATCAAAATAAAAATTCTGTTGATTAGCTAATACAAACATTGTTTTTAATATTTGAGCAAAAGATAAAAATTGAACTAAGGAGATTAAGAACTGTAAAAATCATTATTAAATAATGGAAGAATAGTTGTGAACTTTATTTTATTTATTTTTTATCGATAAGAAATTATCGATTGGAGATCACGTAAACATTTGGTGATATCAAATCGTAAAAACGAAAACGACAGTAGAATTAACAGATTGTAAAAGCATTTCCACACTCACAATGCAAAAATGCAATCTTATACAGTGGAACCTCGGATTGCGAGTAACGTGGTTTACGAGTGTTCCGCAAACCGAGCAAAGATTTTTAATACATTTTTATTCGGAAACCGAGCAAGTATTAGTTTACGAGTGCCGATTATCATGTATCACGCATGTGACACTTATTTGGACACCGAGCGTCACTCTCTCACCCCCCCCACACACACACACCCCCCCCCACAGCTTCGCAAACACACAGAAACTCTCTCTGCTTGTCTCTTATGAGTGTGCGCGCGCAATTTGACACCGACACACACACACACACACACACACACACACACACACACACACACACACACACACACAGACGCTCTCTCGCCTTTTCACCCCCTCCCCGGCTTGACAAACACATTTGCTTCATTTCAAAGGTAAGGTGCTGGTTAAATTTTTTTTTTCTTTTTTACGTTACAGCAGTGATTCCCTTAGTATGCGCTCACGCCAGGTCAGAGAGATTTCTTTTTTCCCTGTTAAAACGGTGTTTCCGTGTTTATGTGTGTGTCCGTTTGTTGTGAAACTTAAGTGATTCTGTTAGTATGCGCTCATGTCAGTCTCGCTTTTTTCCTTTAAAACGGTATTTCCGCTCTGTTTATGCATTTTTTGTGAAACTTAAAAAGTGAGTCCGTTAATATACGCTCATGCCTGTCTCAGAGAGATTTCTTTTCTTCCTATTAAAACGGTGTTTCCGTTGTGTGTGTGTGTTTGTTGTCAATCTTAAAAAGCGAGGTGGGGAGAGGGAGGAGGAGTGTTACTGTGTAAAACGAGGCGAGGGAAGGGGCTAATTCCACACACACACACACACACACACACACACACACACACACGGTGCCTGCGTGCACAACGGAAACACTTATCTGTCAGGATTTATTTGTACTTTTTTTAAAGGTAAAGTGCAGATTAATTTGTTTTATTTTCATTTTATAGATTGTATTAATTATTTTTATGTATTTATTTTTGGGGGCTGTGGAACGAATAATTTGAGTTTTCATTATATCCACTGTAATTTTTCACTGTAAGGTTCCACTGTAATATCCCGTCATTTGTCTTTAATTTATACACATTCACATTTCATACCAACTTCCATAATTCTTTTGATTGTGAAAAGCTGCTTTGAAACAATGACAACAGTTAAATGCGCTATACAAATAAAAATTGAATTGAAAAAGAATTCAAGAGATAGCCTTAAGAAATTATGCTTTGTGACTCTTATTGGGGAAAAAAAATCCTCAGTTCAACCTTTATTCAACATATATACATTATTGCACAGTGAAATTCTTTATTTTTCACATATCCTAGCTTGTCAGATTGGGACAATCCATGTGTGAAATGAAAATAATATTTAGGTAATATAATAATTAAGGCTAGAGCTTACCTTCATCTAATATTTTCCCAAACTCCTCTTTGCTGCATTCTTCAACTTTCTCTCTCAGATGAAACAAAGACTTTACTACCTCCCCAAAAGTGAGATCAGAACTGATGTTGGGTAATGTTACAGATTTAGGAGGGTCCAAGACAGACTGAAAACTCTAAATTAGGACAGAAAACAAAAATTAGGGATATCTATGCAGTACATATCAGTGGGACACAGCACACAGCTGTTGTGTGGCACAAGATGATCTTTGACCCTCAGCAAAACTGTACGGCGGACACAACCTGTGAATTTATATATATATTTTTTTTTTTTTTTAACCTGATTTTCTTCCCAATTTATGTCGTATCCAATTCCCTCCCCGTCATTAGGCCAATACTACCAGTCAGGGAGGACCGTAGACCTTCACATGTTTCCATGCGACCACATATTTTCGAATTGCTCACTCACGCACCATTGTGGGTGGCATAACACACTTGGAGGACAGCGCTATCCGCTCACCAATTTCTTGACTGGCTGTAGAGTCATGATTGATATGAGAGCGCAGGTACCTCTCATCCCTCCCCTCTGAGAGAGCTCGGCCAATCAGCTCTCTCCAGACCTCCGGCTGTGAGGGGTTGTAGCACCACCTGGGAATCAAAATAACAAACTCCGGGTGATAGGGTGAGCAATTTACCACTGCGTCACTCTGAGGCCCAAAACCTGTGAATTTTAACAGCTTTTCCCCTAAATTCTTCAGTCAGGAGCTACATTATTGTGAAAATCCATTGAATTCTGTTACCTGGAGGAAATGGATAGGTTCTTGTGTGTGTGAAAGCTCCTCAATCTTAGTGTCTCTCATCTTCAGCTGTGCAATCTCCTGCTCCAGTTGCTTCATGAGTTCTTCAGCTCGACTCACAGCAGCTTTCTCCTGAGTTCTGATCAGCTCTTTCAGGTCAGAGCATCGTCTCTCAAGGGATTTGATCACCAAAGTAAAGATTCTCTCAGTTTCCTGGACTGCTGTTTGTGCAGAGCTCTGTTAGGAAATAAACTCATTTCACTAATCTCTTATGCAAAATCATCGATTTATGTCCTAGATCCTATACCTAAACATTTTAGTGTTAAATAACATTATAGCAGAAATAACTGAAGCTCTGTTAAAAACAATCAACTCATCACTTAGCAAAAGTTATGTTCTTAAATCTTTTAAATGAAGTTATTAAACCCCTAATAAAGAAACTTGATCTTGACCTCTGTCAGCTGTCCAACTATAGTCCAACTATAGTATCTCCAAGATCCTAGAAAATATTGTAGCACAGCATGGTCATATCTACATAAAAAAAACATTTATTTTCTCTCACTTTCCCTGCCTCTCTCTGTCAAGATACACATGTGCTTCTGAGCTGCCAGAGATCCAGACCCCCTCTGCTCACTTCTGGTTGGAGGTCTCATCGCATGGAGGCCCATTTGGTCTGCTTGGGATGCATGTGGTGACTGGGGACGGTTCCACTTGACCATGAAGATGGTCTTGGACTTGGCTGATGCAGAAAGCCGTTCTGTGATGGTTTATGACTGCAGTCACTCAATAGTTCAGGACTGAAATTCCTGCTAATAGTTTTGAACTTGGCCTTCAAATAAAGGAAGTGTACTTCATATTAACTTAAACACCTCTTCTGCTTATTGAACTTCCAGCTGCCGAACAAACAGTATGACTTTATACAGTTATATAGTTATTCTTTATAACCCAAATAGAATGGATTGCCTGTTGAGCCTGGTTCCTCTTAAGGTTTCTTCCTACTGCCATCTCAGAGAGTTCGTCCTTGCCACTGTTGCCCTCAAACTGCTCATCAGTGACAATCTGATCATTTTTATTTATGCATATGTTCTCACACATCTCAAACTAATGTCCCTAATTTTCTTTTAATTCCGTGAAGCTGCTTTGTCTATATTGGTATATATGATTATATTGTTCGAAAGCACATGTGTCTTAAACACTTTGGTTACTGAAACCAAAGATAATGAGACAATGAAGAGGGAATCTGACCAATCCAGATTCAAACTCACCTTGTGAGTTTCCACAACCTTCTTCAGCTCCTGAAGCTCCTTCTCTCTCTTTTGCAGTCTCTGCTTGGATTTTTTCTGAATCTCCAACAATTGCTTCTACATTGAAACACAGCACATAATTCACCTTCAGTGTGGTAAATAAAAGTAAATTAAACTTTAAAAAATGGTTTGTCTTGTTGAGCGGGTGTAAACTGCATGATATTCTTAAGGTGACCTCCAGGGTCCGGGTTCAACTCCCAATTCTGAGTCTGTGTGCGTGGGGTTTGCATGTTCTTCTCAAGCCTGGTGGATTTCCTGCAGTTTCCTCCCACAGTGTGTGAGTGCGCATATGAATGTTGACCGGAGGTCCTACCAGAGTTGTAAAAATGGGAATAAATACGTTCCCTAGTTTCGACTACAGAGGTTCTTACCTGTTTCTCAGCTCGTCCTGCTGCAGCTGATACTGTATCGTGTCCTTTATGGTCATCCATGGTACACAACATGCAGATACACTGCTGGTCAGTGCGACAGTAGACCTCCAGCAGTTTGTCATGCTGAGAGCAGATCTGCTCCTGGAGGCGTCTGGAGGCTTCGACCAGCTTGTGCTTCTTAAAGGCAGGAGATTTATAGTGAGGCTGGAGGTGAGTTTCACAGAAAGAGGCCAGACACACCAGACACGACTTGATGGCTTTGTGTTTCCTCTCAGTGCAGAAATCGCACTCCACATCTTCAGGTCCAGCTGAACACTGAGCAGGAGGTGTAGATTGGACTCCTGCCTTCTTCAGAGTCTCGACTACTTCAGCCAAAGCAATGTTTTTACTCACAACAGGTCTTGTAAAGAAGGTTTGTCTACACTGAGGACAGCTATAGACTCCCTCCTGATCCTCCTGATCCCAGCAGCTATTAATACACTCCATACAGAAACTGTGTCCACACTGTAGAGTCACTGGATCCTTGAGTAGATCCAGACAGATTGAACAGCTGAGTCCTAAAATATTCGCTTCTGCCATTTTACTGAAACAACGAATTCACACACAGTCACTTACAGCAACACACACTTCCTGGTTCAGTTTGTAAGTCGTGATTTCGACAAACAATAAAACTAACGTGTTGTTATTATAATAATAATAATAATAATAATAATAATAATAATAATAATAATAATAATAATATCAGCAAATCTATAAACACCCGGACGGTATGAAACGCAGCAGATCAGCGGTATGTGGCTTCAGCGTGAGGATCAGTTTCACTTTCGTTTCTGTTGAAGCAGCATGGATGCAGGTACAAAGTGAGAAAGTCACTGATTAATGATTCAGTTGGGACAGAGAAATATGCTGATATTAAAGAGACACTTTAAAAGAAATTGTGAAGAAAATAATTCGGCTTCTAGAATTGGTGTACTTGTGTTTTTGTGAGGTTTAACGCGATTATGTGCTTCCCTCTACTGGACACTACAACGCATTACAATCCGACCCGAAGACATTTTTTTTGGCGTGTCTTTTTTCCTGCTAAAATACAATTATGCATTTTCTGTTCTTATGATAAGGAACATACAGTATATAACGCACCTTATATCTTCTTTTTTTTTTTACTTCACATTTCCTTACTGCAATCTTGCTTGTTGTTTACTTGTTGTATTATATGTGAACTGGCTGCTGTAACAATACACTTTCTCTTTGGGATTAATAAGGTACGCTATCTATCTACAGTATTTATCTATCTTAGTTTGTTCCCGATTCTTATTTCTTTCTACACTGTAAAGCATTCAAAATCTGCAATAATCTCCTGTGAACAGTTGATGTTGAGATGTATATCTGCTACTTCTGCTCTGTAAAGTTTCATAACGGCTCTAATCTGAGGTGCTGTTTGAGGTTAATTTGTGATTTCTGAGGCTGGTATCTCTAAATGAACTTCTCCTCTGTTTGGACTTCCCTCACTAATGCTCTCATGGGGCATCTCAACGTCTCGCCATATAAGGTGTACAGTGTTACTGTATAACGCAGCAGTCTCGACACCCAGCTCGCACAGAATGAGAGGATTTGGCGTCATGAAAGGCATCCCGCGTAACATCCTGAGAGCGCCCCCTACTGTATATGAGAGCAACCGACAAAGGAACAACACTTCTGTACTTGTCGGCGTGAAACGGGTTAAAGGGGGCAGGTGCGCTTCCGACACGCCCCCCCACTCCTCCTACCACCATACGTCACGGCTCTGCTCTGTCCTGATTGGCCGAGACCCTGTACACAAACAGTCAGCTGCCTGAAGCTCAGCGCTGTTTTCACTTGTCCACGTAACGCTGCTAACGCTAATGCTAACGCTAATGCTAAAAGGCTGAGGCTGAGCTCCGCACTGTAGAGACATCGTATAGCGTCGCGGCGTCGGTTTTTATTTTTTTTTGGCTACAATGTAACCGCCGCGTGGAAGCGCGCGACTCGGGGGTAACTTTTGTTCCACGTCACTTCCGGAGACACGCAACAATGTTGCAGCGCACTTCGGGCTGATAATGAAGAGGCTGCGCGCGGCACTGCTGTGTCTGAGCGTCGTGCTACTGTCTCACTGGTGAGTCTTCATCATCATCATCATCATTATTATTATTGTATATCATGTTAGTGTGGGTGAAACTCGTGTACAGATATAATGACACCTGCTAACAGTAGTTAGCATGGATCCTATAGCTATGTTGTGTAGTAATGATTATTAACTACACCAGTGTGTCTTAATTACATTAATCATTAGAAATACTTTTTTTTTTTTTTTGAAGATTTTGCCTGAGTTATGAGATTAGATCATGTTTAGCACAGCACATGACATGACAAGCACTGTAGTGGTGATCATAGGGATAACACATACTGTACATGTGTCTACCTCGCCTCTATATACACTGATCAGATATCTAGTATTGGGTAGGTCCCCCTTTTTCCACCAAAACACTAATGAACCTGTGTGTTCTGACCCCTCTGTATCACAACCCCCCATTAAGCTTTTCATCAATCTGATCTACACTAGCATGCTGATCTACTGGATCACAGCCTTCGCTCCCCATGGTCACCGGTTCGCCTACCTTAGATCGCTTTTGGTACGTCATGGAACATCACGCGAGATCTCCGGTTTTGGAGTCGCTCTGACACAGTCGTGTAGCCGTCATGATGTGGACCTTCTCACAGCAGGGATATTTTCAAAATCTCATTACAGCGGCGGATCGAAGTGGATGAAATATACAGTGTGATTCATTTGAAAGAGGCCCTGGTTATTCTATAATAACAACCCATAACCAAAAAAAAAAAAAAAATACACCAAATACCTTGATGTACATGCAATCGATTTCATTACATGCGATATTGGAAGTGATCTCCGTTTTCTATGCACCACTATCCTGATGAGTAACTGCGTGATGGGTATGGCGTTAAACAATATACTCAGGTGCACACCGTACATTGTTTCGTTCAGATTGCTTTGTCCTTGCAATAGTTATTACAAAATATTGCAGGCCTCTTTCGATTGAATCATCCAGTATTAGGCTGCAAGTGAACCTTTCTTCCTGAAGTTGGTGTGTTGAAAGTAGGGGAAAAAAATGGTCGAGCTTAAGGATTTGAGCGACTTTGATAAGAGCCAGATTGTGATGTCTAGATGACTGGGTCAGAGCGACTCCAAAACTCTTGGTCTTGTGGGATGTTCCAGGCCTGCATTGGTCAGGATGTACTAAAAGTGATCCGAAGAAGGAAAACCGTGCTGGCGTGAACCGGCGATGACTCACTGATTCACATGGGGAGTGAAGTCTAGATAGACCGTGTAGTCCGATTCAATAGGAGCACTATTGTAAGAGAAATTAATGAAAATGTTACTGCTGGTTGTGATGGAAAGGTGACAGAACACACAGGGCATCACTGTTATTCTGGCATAAGGAGGACCTTCTCAATGAATGGCTGGTGGTCATAATGTTACAGCTGATTGGTGTGCATCACTTCATTTTAACAAAGCAGATTTACACAAGTCCAGATGCCTAGATGATTTGGATCTCAAGAGGTTACATCATTACAGTGTACACAAGTAGCTGTACAACCGTTGAGTCACTTTATTTGAGCAATATATAAGGAATAAAGTGCAATGTGTTGAGGTGCTGTAAGAAAATGCAGACATGGTGGTGAGATGAAGCAGAGTCACTTTTATCAGTCCAAAGATGGTTTTCCTTCTAGAATGTCTATAAGAATTGTATTCCTCTTACACCACAGCAATTTTTGATGCTGATGATTATTATTCATTATTAATAAAAAATAAATGTAGACATGGATGGACTGCATGGATAATTCGACTACTCCCGGTACAGAGTGAGTGATTATTCCAAGTGAAGCATCTCAGGATCTTGTTCCCGAGTGAGGTGGACATTGGAGCGTGAGGTTGGCTGGAGAATTAGTATTGTATTTGCTTTACTGCACTGTTCTGATGATTAGAGAGTTGTGCCAAAAGGCAAAGCTCTCGATCTACTGGTTGATCTTCATTCCTAACCTCACCTATAGGCTTGACCGTTGGATCGTGACCAAATAGGCAAGATCCTCGGGTACAAGCAGGAAACATGGTTTTGAGAAGCTTACTCATCCGTGAGAAACTCCTTTGAGTGGAAATGAGCCAGATCAATTGGTTCAGGCGTCTGAAGGATGCGACAAGGATGCGTCCATTCAGTCAGAGTGGGATGAGGCTAGATGGATGGATGGATGAAAATATAGTTATAGGATTTTATCCATTTTTATTTACATTTTTCATTGTGGAACAACAGTAAACACTTAATCACGGTCCTTCCTTTACTAACATGTATTTACCACCTAATAATAAATAAATAAATAATTATATTGTCTACAAGCCCTATACAAATTCCCTACTATGAGGGTTAAAAATGTCTGTCTTTAAAAATGTCTGTCTTTAAAAATGTTTGTCTTTTGCGTTTGCGATTAGATTACTGCACTGGTCCATGTTGTGAGATTTAGATTTAGATTTTTATCCAATTAACTGTCCACCTCTGTTTATTTGCTTCTTTGGGTATTCTTTACTATTGACTCTGAAGACTCCTTCCACAAACGCCTCATACTGACTCCTAACTCATTATAGAAAACTTGACCACATTAATGATTAAAGATTTTCATTAGTCCATGCGAATTAGAAATGATAGCATAACAGAATGTCTGTGTTGATGTACAGTACATGTGATTTGTACCCGCGCTATTGACAGAGCTGATGATTGACGCCATCTGACCAATCAGCATTAAGCATTTCACAGTGCTGCGCTATAAGGTGTGGTATATTATAGTGTGAACATTTGTGTTCGAGATGGACTGTAAGGTTTTTTTCAACTAAGTTAAAACAAGAACAAATGAAGTCACTGATATGAAAACTTCAAGTTTTTTTCCTGGAGTTATAAAGCTGACAAAATGTTTAAAGATGTCAGTATGATGCAGATATATACACGTGTATCTATCTCTTACTGAATAGTTTGAAGTAGATGACGTAAGAGTATGAAGTCATCATTAAACACACACACAGTTCTGTCTATTATCTTATCTGTACGTACATATTTATTACTAGTCAGAAGGTCATATCCTGTATCTTCTTGCTGCATTATCATACTTGTTTCTCCTCATGCTCATTTCCAATGTCCTGACATGTACTGCATATTCAGTGACTAAAAGTATTCGCCCCCCATGCATCAAGCAGCCCTCTATTCCTTTTTTTACGGTTATATGTTACTTCTGATCTGCTAGATTTCACATAACTGACCTGCGAGGATCCGTCTCTCTCATATCACTGAGCTTACATATTAATAACCGTCAGCTGATAATATTACGTGGCTTATGGCACAGGCAGGGGATGACAAGGGTCAACGCGTGTTCGGGTGACGCTGTCCGTTACAGCAAGTTGGACTTCATGCTTGTCTTACACAACAGATTCTTTTATTATTATCATTTCTTTTTCCTACCCAGCAGCTGCGTTTGCCTTATTGGAATGTAGATTATGTGCAGCTTCAGGATTGAGTGTGTGTGTGAGACTGAGTGCATTTAGAGGAGAGTCATTTCGACCACACATCTGTGCCACATGTTGTCCCTGGTTCTGCCTGAGCCTGAGCCGCCTTTACTGAGTGTTTGTTTTTAATTATGAGAACGCAGTGTGTGTTGTTCAAACCTCAAACCTGTATTTCCTCAGGTTCTTTTTCGTTTGCACATATTATGGAAATAAGAAGCCTGAACCCTTGCCATGTCCTGCAGTGATGTTGTTATTAGTGATCGCATGCTAAGGGTTTCAGTGTTCAGTACAAAAACGTGTAGGAAATACAGTACAGGCACATTTTATTTCGGGATCCAACTCCAACACCAGATGAACTGAACAACATTGATTATCAATGATGTACCAGTAAACTGGAGACAGGATCATGGACACCCGAGGCTCACCCGTGTCCACAGGGACCAAAGGCCGTCCGACCCCACAGAAAAACTGTCTATGATAGAAAGGCACCAGGACAATTATCGATATCACACTACACATGGGGCACTGCAGGGAAAGTGCTCAAGCTTGTCCCCCGATCTCAGTCTGAACAAGCACACATGGGTGTATCCGCAGCCAATGTCCTGCTACCAGACACGACCTTGACTACTGTGCTCCGGCGGCTCCTGGGGAACCCAAAACATAGCCGGATTAATGTGAATGGTTTTAATGATTGATGTATTGATTAATCCTTTATTATTCATTTCTGTGTTTTAGATATGCACATATTGTAAATTATTTATTTAAATATTCTGTATTAACTGTTATTCGTGTTTATTTTATAATTTTTTTTATTTGTTTATTTATTTGTATTTTCAAGTTTTGTTTAGTGTTTCTTACAGTTTGTACTGTATGAGGGTTTATATACTTATTGTTTATTTTATGTTTAGCAATTAGTGCTTATTTGTTCGATAATGTATTAACATCTTTGTTTATATAGTAATTCCTTTTATTTATTTATATACGTTTTAACACTTGATTATTTAAATATGTGATAGTTTTTATATCTCTGAATATTTATTCATTCATGCATTAGTCACCTATATGATATTTCTTTATTATTATTTATGAATTATTGTTCATTTATTAATTTGTGTCTGTATTAGTGTTTTATTCATTTCAGATTTACTGTTAATGTATTTGTGAGTGATAAATGCTGAAGCGCAGTATAATTGACGGCTGTAGTGACTTGATTTATTCTGGTCTGAAGTATGGAAGCAGTGTGTTTTTCTATCTGTACCGTCAGAAATATCAGTTTAAAGCAAATATACTGTACAGGTCCTTCTCAAAAAATTAGCATATAACTTCTGATAAAGTTCATTATTTTCTGTAATGTACTGATAAACATTAAACTTTCATATATTTTAGATTCATTACACACAACTGAAGTAGTTCAAGCCTTTTATGGTTTTAATATTGATTTTGGCATACAGCTCATGAAAACCCCAAATTCCCATCTCAAAAAATTAGCATATTTCATCCGAACAATAAAAGAAAAGTGTTTTTAATACAAAAAAAAGTCAACCTTCAAATAATTATGGTCAGTTATGCACTCAATACTTGGTCGGGAATCCTTTTGCAGAAATCACTGCTTCAATGCGGCGTGGCATGGAGGCAATCAGCCTGTGGCAATGCTGAGGTGCCTGAGGAGGCCCAGGATGCTTCGATAGCGGCCTTAAGCTCATCCAGAGTGTTGGGTCTTGCGTCTCTCAACTTTCTCTTCATAATATCCCACAGATTCTCTATGCGGTTCAGGTCAGGAGAGTTGGCAGGCCAATTGAGCACAATTGCCCAATTGAGCAAAATAGCACAATTTCTTTTATTGTTCGGATGAAATATGCTAAGTTTTTGAGATAGGAATTTTGGGTTTTCATGAGCTGTATGCCAAAGTCATCAATATTAAAACAATAAAAGTTTTGAACTACTTCAGTTGTGTGTAATGAATCTAAAATATATGAAAGTCTAATGTTTATCAGTACATTACAGAAAATAATGAACTTTATCAGAATATGCTAATTTTTTGAGAAGGACCCGTATATACAGTTTTACAGTTGTGCTCAATGGTGTTTTTGAATAAATGAAAGTGTTTAACTGAGTGATATCACACAGGAATGTTTGCTTTGCAGTATTAAAGCTCCAGCTCTAGATGTTATGTCATGATCAATAAAGTAAGCATTATGGCGTGTTCACAGGCATCCTGTTCATCATGGCCACTGCTCAGAGCAGAATCAGCTCGATCTCCCGAATAATCAGCCGCTCGCCGCATCGGACGTCCCCAAAGAGCAGGACGAGTCCGAGGAGAAGAGAGGAAACGACAGGGTACGCTCCTCTCCTTAAATAGTTCAATAAGTTTGATCATGCTCAGTGTTTAGATTCATACAAGTTTATTTTCAGATTATTTCCAGGAAATATCTTCAGTGTTTGGTGTTTGAGGCACACGGTATTAATGTGGCATTTAACAAGGATTTATCATGAAGTGTTAACATGTAGCATGAAGTCTCGATGGCTTAAAAGCGAAATATTAGAGCAGTGCTAAATCTGGCCTGTGAGTACAGTTCAATACAAATAGATTTTTTTTTCACACCTTGAGTTTTTCCACCACATGCGAGACTCTCATCTATTGTCTTCATTCACTTTCAATAACAGGCCATGTGGGTGGTGAAGCAGCAAATAAGCTCCATCCCGAGAGACTTGCACTTGAAGCAGAAAATGATCATGCAGTACCAGGGGTGTTCAAGTCAAACCAGGACTTTTGATTGTGCAGAATAACAGAACATCCTTTATTCCTCTATCTAATCCCCTGCTATACTTATGCACATGTCCCAGGTTTTCACTAGTGCTTGGACGTCATCAATGTTGTAGTTTTCTCAGCACGATCAGACTGCCTCCTACGTCTGAAACGCTGGCCTCTCAGGAGTTTCTTCAGTGACCCAAACACCGATTTTCAACGCTCACTAAATAGCGTTCCACTTGCTAAATGTTCACGGCAGGGACTGCAGTGAGCTCCTCGGTCTTGTATCGTAATTCATGGACAGATGGCCTCCTTTAAAACATTCACACCATTCAAATGTCATCCTGCAGCTAATAGTCTCATCACCGTACTGTACTTGAAGTCTCTAAATGCTAATCAGTTCACGGCTTCATTCACTAGAAATTTCATCCCAGTCCCAGTTTGACTTGAACCCCCCGTGAGTAATCTTTCATAGGTAATTATTAAATCAGCAGTACTTTTGTAACGCCGCTTGTGATCGCATACTTTGCACTCGTGTCTTGTCATGTTTTATGACGGATGTTTTATATTTTTTCTATTAAAATGTTTTACAATTAGTTCTTTAAATAAAAAAATATATATGTGGAGTATATATATTTTTAAGTGGTGCCTTTAGACTACCTGTACAGTCTGTGTGAGAGTTGTATGATGATGTGCTCATGTGGTTGTTAAATAGGATGAACTTCAGGACGCTCCTGTCGTTTCCACTGTAGAACATCAAAAAGAGGCGGACGCAACAGACGAACCACAGACTCAGGAAAACACACTACAGGACAATGTTAATAAGGTACTGCCTACACTCACTTTTCTATAGGTTTGTTCCCCGTTGCTAAGCTCCTGTTCATTATCCATTATATTAATAAATCCGATCTTCTTCAGGACATTCAGGTCGACGAGGCCCCAGCGGAGCCGGCGATACCCGAGCATCATCCGGAATCTTCCATTAACCCTGAGGATGATGCTGGGTCTCTGAACACACAGGTCCCCCCTCCTCCTGCTGCGTCTGTAACTGAAAGTGACACTGTTCATGACACTGAGGAACTGTCCTCCACTGCTACTGTCTCACCTGGACCAGATGCATGCAGGTAACAACAGCGCTTAACTTTTATTGTGAGATACCAGGAACATTCATGTTGTCTTATTATATTCTGTGGACTGAGACAAGCTATACATTTACATACAGGAGTACATCCTACACTTGCATTCATCTCATTTATACAACTTGTAGGTCTTGTCTCAGTAAAAGCTTGGAGCTCCTGGTATCCAACCTCCAACATCTTAGCTATCTTTATCTGATCTACCTCTGCTTCTGTGTACACACACACACACACACACACACACACATACACACACACTCTCGTACATCTACTGGGTCATTTGGTCTAGATAATTCAGCTAACAGCTAACTTTTTGGGAGGAGTGATGGAACAAGAAAACCTGGAGGCAAACTCGTACTGATGTGGGAGAACAAGCAACACTCCACACAGACATGAGATCAGGATCAATCCAGGAAGACCAAAAGGGTACTACAGCTGGGTGGCCAGATGTTATTAATTATGAAATAAATAAATAAATAAATAAAAAGCTTTAAAGTTTCTATTTTGTAATTAGGTTTCCCATAGAGGCACGGTGGTGTAGTGGTTAGCACTGTCGCCCTGCACCTCCAGGGTCCAGGTTCGATTCGCATGGAGTTTGCATGTTCTCCCAGTGCTTGTTGGGTTTCCTCCAGGTACTCCGGTTTCCTCCTACAAAGACCTGCAGATTAGGCTAATTGGCATTCCCGAATTGCCCGGAGTGTGTGAGTGAGTGTGTGTGCCCTGTGATGGATTGGCACCCTGTTCCAGGCTGAACCCCGCGTTATGACAAGTCTCCTGGGATAGGCTCCAGGCCCCCCAGGATAGAGCAATATAGATGAGTGAGTGAGTGACATCGTAACTTCAGTCCTCCTCGGTTGACAAGATCATTGTTTCCCAAAGTGTGGGCCCCCTAGTGGACTGTAAGGGTAATATTGGTCAAGCAGCAAGAGGTCACTTACAACATAACAAATCAAATTAAAAAATCAATAAAATTTTGTAATTGGGTTAAAATGTCCATAAACTCTTTCTGTTAAGTAATTATATTTAAAAAGTAACCAGAGCTAATAAAACAAAGACACAATAATTAAACAATGCCATATTCCTCATTTATCTTAGTCTTGTGTGTTCATCAGAGTTTTCTTAAAGCTTTGGTTCGGACACAAGATTCATGCATTTCAAATTGAGTTTCAGCTTTAAGTTTGCCAATGGCTGCTCTAGATTAAGTAAGTAAGTAATCTTTTTTTTTTTTTTAGAGGTGGATGCCTTTCCTTTCCACATATTTACACACTAAACAGTATACAAACCTGTGGATTAGACTCGGGAAGTCCAAGTGACTTATTTGAGTTTCACCTTACAATCAGTTGTGCTTTCTTTCTCCTTAGTGACGGTGATGACTCCTGCTCTTCCCCTCCCGTCAGTCCCGTCTCTCCCACTGCTGCCTGTGATGCAGGAGAAAACCCTTCATATCACGCAGACATGAACAGGTGCTGTTCCTTACATCAAGATAATTATCTAATGAATTAACTCATTTCACAGTTATTGAGTTCTCCATGGGCTGCGCTGCTGCAGGGGAAACATCAAAATGCACAATGTTTTGATCCATGGCAATGAGATTTCGAGTTTATGCAGATTTATGCAGGTCTCGTGAAAGAGCCTCGAGTTACACAATGTGTCTGGGATTCTTTTATTTAATGATGATTAACTCGAGTCATGACACATGGGCTTGTAAATTGTAGTACAGAAAACATCCTCATTATCTATTCCACACACTGGGCAGATTCACGGAACGGTTTGTAGATTTTCTTTGAACTTGCGTTTATAATTCGATAGACATCAGTGACTCCTAGAACATTCATACACAGCTTATTAAAATTTAGTAGCACTTCTAAAAAAAATAAATAAAGCCAAGATCAATCAAGGATTAAACAGTGAAGGAGAAATGATCTCAAAATTTTCCAGAAAGGAGGGTCAGCCTTCATAGCACGTTAGTAACCATAGACAGGCTATATGTATATGAGAGAGGCTTTCACGTCAAACCGGGACATGTGGTTAAATTTCTGGTGAAATGAAGACGTAAAAGGACGGTGATGAGACACTTAGTCGCAGTAAAACATTTGAATGGTGCAAGCATTTTAAAGAAGGCTGTGCATCCATGAATGACGAGCCCCCTGCAGTCGTTCAGTCGACAGGGAGTTATTACCACGACAGGGAGTTATTACCACGACAGGGAGTTATTACCACGACAGGGAGTTATTACCACGACAGGGAGTTATTACCACGTCCCGCGTACAGTCCTGATCCCTCTCCAAGCCATTTCCACATGTTTGGGCCATTAAAGGAGTTCCTGGGAGGCCGGTGTTTTAGGCATGAAGCAGGCAGTCTGATCAAGGTTCTGGCGTACCTTCCTACCGTGATGGTGTCCAAGCACTAGTGAAACACTGGGATAAGTGCATTAGTGTAGCTGGAGGATTATATAGAAAAATAAATGTGTGTCATCTTCTATATTCTATACAATCAAAAGTCTCGGTTTGACTTGAACACACCTCGTCACTCAGTCAAATTTCACATTAAGTGTCCTTATTTTGTATATGTTATCTTTTAACTGAGGAATATGGGACGCCTGGATGAACTGGATTTTCATTAATACCACAGTTCTCTTTTAAATGATTTGCAAAATAATCTGTGCATAACTGAAGCTTACTGTTGAGCTCTTTATTACATTTTTAAAAGATTAAGACAAATGCTGAACAAAGTCCTAAAACTGCAATCTATTATGTATCACACACTATGCTGTGTACTCGAGTCATATTAATTTGCTTAACCAGGCCCTTGTTTTCTTTTCTCTCCATGTGTTATCATAGTCTTCCCATGGTTTCAGAGAACAGCAGCACATCTGGAACAGGGAAGAGTATGAAGGCGGGTTTAGGCCGGGCGAGCCAGGGAACCAACGCCTCCAGCGTGCTGAAAGACCAGGTCAGTCCTACAGGAGAATTCAACGAGTAGTTGGTCAAATAATCCCCATTACTAATATAATATTAGAAGCAGAAGCATAATATTAATAATAATAATAATAATAATAATAATATTGTACCATTTCATATTTTTTCAAGTAGACATTTGGAGTCTGAATTGGCTGTAATTGCTATTTAAAGCTCTTTGAATCCATTACCATGGATTATAATGTCGGTGCTGTGATTTTACTGCAATGTGGATAAACACACCATCTCTACTGCAATATTCAACAGAGTGATCCAGTGTCAACAGAGACAGATCCGGCTCTTCCCAGCAAAGACGCAGAAGACATTCCTACTTTTGACGAGTGGAAGAAGATCATGATGGAGGAGGAGAATGAAAAAAGTAAGAGCCGTGCATCACTGATAAGATTTTATGATCCGTTTCCTAGAAATCCATTCTGTTGTAATGCATGATGTGTAGAGCTCGTTACTAAGAACGCTGATGTGCTTTGTGCTTTTATCTCGGCTCCACCAGGTCAAACCACCCACACGTCCTTTAATGGGGCCTCTAGTGTTGTTAAAAAAGTGCAGAAGACTACAAACTACGCCTCAGTGGAATGTGGCGCCAAGATCCTGGCTTCTAATCCTGAAGCAAAGGTATTCAAACCTGCTTTAGGGTGTTTACATGAGTGCACTGAATAGCAATAACATGAACCGGCTTTAGGGTTATTTATTTATTTATTTATTTATTTATTTAACAGAAAGTGCTGTATTAAAATCATTCTCACCCCCATGATGTTTGTGAGAAATGTTCATCAGTTTCAAGCAAGCATGCTATCATAGGATTTTTTTTTTTTTTTTAACACACATTTTTAAAGCCTTCCTGTTGAGATCATCAAACAGATTTTAATATTACACAAAGATAACCCAAGTAAATACAAAATTCAGTTTTTAAATTGTTATTTTATTTATTAAGGGGAAAAAATGTGTCCAAACCTACTTGGTCTTTAGTGAAAAAGTAATTGCCCCCTAAACCTAATAACTGGTTGTGCCATCGTTGGCGACAACAACTGCAATCAGGTGTTTGCAATAACCAGCAATGACTTTTTTTACATGGTTGTGGAAGAATTTTGGCCCGCTCTTTTTTGTGGAATTGTTTTAATTCAGCCTCATTGAAGGATTGAACCTGTTTAATGTCATGCCACTAAATCTCAATCTGATTTAACAAGTTAAAGAATAAGGAGGTTGTGGAGGAATTTTGGCCCACTCTATTTTGCGGAATAGTTTTTGTTCAGCCTCATTGGAGGGTTTATCCTGTTTGAGATCATGCCACTGAATCTCAATCGCATTTAGCAAATGAACAAGTTAAAGAATAAAGAGCAAATACCTTTTTTTACAGCACTGTACCTGCTGGTTCCAAAAAGCAGTGCACAAACTATTTAGTAAATTCATATAGGTCTCAGAGGTCATTTTAAGTGTGTTTGTTAAAACTCCAGCTGTAATACCCCTCAGATAATGCTCCCCCCCCCCCCCCATTTCTCTCCTCCTCCTAAGGCACTGTTTCAGTGTCTATGTAAATGAGCTACTGCTAAGCCCCGCCCCCAAATAACAGCAGAGCCGAACAACAAGCCAGGGCATCGGGGTCTTCTTACATTAGGTTACATTAGATGAAAATTCTAATTGACCTGTTTACACCACAGGACCATACAAACATTTTAAAAAGGCCCCAAAAAACCCAGAGATTTATTATTTTTTCACGTGTTTTTGTTTGTACATGCACATTGGAGATTTTAAGACTATACAGTTTATGGACTGCAAAATAGCACAGGTATTTTCAAAATTTTTGAGCAGGGATAATACTTGGTGTGTTTTATTCATTTTTCATTAGAGCACTTCTGCTATCCTGATGGAGAATGTCGATGTTTACATGCTGAACCCCTGCAGCAATAAGATATGGTAAGACAAACCCATTCACTGTATGTGCTGCTTATGAAGTACACTGTGTAGAAGTATTAGGTTGGGATCACGTTCACTTGTACTGTATAATACAAATACAAGACACTGATTCAGGGTGAAGACAAACCTTTAGACATACTTCAGCTTATCCCTCACTCTGATATTTCTTCCTGTTTCCTTTTTCTCCTCCCGTCTCTCCATCACACCTCTTCCTCACCCAACAATCACATTTCCACCTTTTCTTCAAGTTCACCCATTCTGTTCCTCTGTGTGCACCTCTAGGTTTGTCATTGAGTTGTGTCAGCCCATTCAGGTGAAGCAGCTGGACATTGCCAATTTTGAGCTCTTCTCCTCGACCCCCAAAGACTTTCTAGTCTCAATCAGTGACAGGTCAGAGCATGAGAACATCTGGGTTGTTGGATGTCTGTGACATGAGACTTTTATGTCTTGTTTTCAAAGTACAGTGGAACCTTGGATTACGAGCATAATTCGTTCCGGAAGCGGGCTCGTATTCCAAAACACTCATAAACCTATCGAGTAATTTTCTAATTTTAAACCTATCGAGTAATTTTCACATTTTCTAAATTTCATAATCTAATTTTCCCATAATAAATAATGAAAACTCAAATTATTTGTTCCACAGCCCAAAAAAATAAATACAGAAATTATTGATACAATATATAAAGTAAAAATAAAACAAATTAACCAGCTCTTTACCTTTTGAAAAGAATCATGACAGACTAGAGTTTTCTGTGTAAAGCAGAGAGTGTCTGCATGTACATGTGTGAAGCCAAGAGAGTGTGTGTGTCAGTGTGTGTGTGTTGGTGTCAAATTATGCACACACACACACACACACCGCGTGCAGGTGTAAAGACGAGTGTGTGTGTTGTGTCAAACATATTGCTGCTCACACATATGAGACACGATGAAACAGAGAGGGAGACGTTAATTATACCAGTAAGAGACGAGCACTAAGACCCAGGAGGGGAGACGATTACCCACAATTCCGCAGCGTAAGAGAGAGAGAAAAATCAGTGGCTCAGTTGTGATCATGTGACGCTCGGTGTCAAAACAAGAGCGCATGCGTGATACATGATACTCGGCACTCGTAAACCAATACTTGCTCGGTTTTCAAGTCAAAATTTAAAACTTTGCTCGTCTTGCAAACCGTGTTACTCGCAATCCGAAGTTCCACTGTATATCTGTGCCTGTTGTATCTATGTTGGTAGTCGATAACTTTTCATACTTTCACTTGTAATCATCATTTATTAGATATCCATGCAGTGTGTATGAGAGTCTAGATATAGTACAAACATGCAAAATATATGTTAAGCAAAAGTACCCCAGTATTCATTCCTTCTAGTATCTGTGTCTATTTTTCTGATTATTTATCATTAAACCTCAGTGAAATTGCATACTTGATTTTAATTGGTTAGATGGTGCTGGTTAATTGTCTATAGCAGCGGCTTTGGCAATGTCTAAGGTATATTTTCATGCACCTGTTCTAAAGCATGATTGTGGTGATGTACACTAATGCATTTCTTGGTTCTTTTAGGCATGCAGTTCTAACCTGCATTGCTGTTTAATTAACATTCACCTTAAATATTCTGACACATTCACAGATACCCAACCAACAAATGGGCCAAGCTTGGGACGTTTCACGCCCGGGACGAGCGCACGGTCCAGAGTTTTCCACTAGACGAGCATTTATATGCTAAATATGTCAAGGTAGAGTATGTGAGACAGATTTAAGATTATCTGTGCTAAACTTGGTATGATTAGACAGCTATCAGATCAAATGACAAAAGGTTTATGTTC
Source organism: Clarias magur (assembly GCA_013621035.1). Taxonomy (NCBI): domain Eukaryota; kingdom Metazoa; phylum Chordata; class Actinopteri; order Siluriformes; family Clariidae; genus Clarias; species Clarias magur. The sequence continues at coordinate 184,968 of QNUK01000185.1, read as the reverse complement.
AAGATGAGCGTGAAATTTGTGTGTGGAGGTTTCACTCCTTTCAATCTGGATAAGAAAAAAATACTGTGAAAATTAATAAATGAGTCGTAAGATAATTTTGATTAATGCATGACTTAGGGTTTAATTCCACATTTCTTTCAGCATTGCTTTCTTTCTTTGTTTTTTTTTTCTTTTTTTATTGATTTTATGCTAATTCTAAAGAACCAGTTTAAATTGTGAGCAAACTATTTTCTCCACTGTCTCTCTCTTTCTCCTGTAATTCTGTTTTCTTTTCTGCGTCAGATGTTCACCAAGTACATTAAGGTTAGCTCGCATGTTTCTCCTCAGCTGTGCTTGAATGATTGGGTGAGATTATTAACGGTGCTCAGTACTACAGTGCTGTCAGTCACAGTGGAACCTCAGTGGATTATTGACTCCAATATTTCACATCTATTGATGATTGTGTGTGGAATATATAGTCCAGATAAGGTTCTGAACCTGTGCTGTGGTGTGGATCAGATAATCAGAATCAGGAACACTTGTGTGGTGTCAAGACAATGATTTAAATTATAGTCCCTAATATTGTAACATGCCTGTAAGTCTACCTACAATATACAAACCTCAAGAGCGCCACCTGCTGATCTCTTTAGAATAAAGCTTGTGTTTGGAAATGCTGGATGAGCTGGGAGATGAGCTTGTGTTTAAACATCAGCAGATTTGTCCTTGTTTAAGCGAAGGTTAATGTGTGTGAGATCTTTAACTAACTTCAGCTAACAAACCTGCTCTCACTTGCTTTATGTCATGGGATTGAGATATACAGGTGTCTGATTGAGTTAATGTACTAAGTGGTGAATGGTGTTGATTTGTTTTTCTTCTGCTCCACTGGGTTGTATTAATTGTGCGAATCAGGTGATCAGCATTGGCGTTGTATTGCGGTCCACATTCATTAAAGTGCCAGAGAAAATTCGTAAATTCCTCCTAATTTTCCTATAATATAACGCTTTAACCAACTAATTTCTGTACCATACTAAATAAACCAATCTTGTCCTTATTTAGTGATATATATATATATATATTTTTTTTTTTTTTTTAATGAAAAACTATTTTTATGTTGAAATCCCGTCCTGGATGTCCAGTGTCCAGCACAGGTTTAATTCACCTACACCTAAGCACCCCACTGAACCTGGTAATTAACAGATTACTGTAATTTAATCAGCTGTGAGCAGTAGAATCACACAACAGTGCTGGATGCTGGCTTTCCGGGACAAGATTTGGAGAACCCTGTCCTAAAGTGTCTACAATGCTTATTCTTGTCCTTACATTTCTGCGTGACTGTAGGTGGAGCTGTTGTCACACTTTGGGTCCGAGCACTTCTGTCCTCTCAGCCTCCTCAGGTAAAAATAAATAAATAAAAGAGAAAGAGAGCTTATCGAATGTATATTATCATATGTACAGGAGTAAAATATTTTGAATATATATGACGTATAGCCTATAATGTATGTTTATATACACGTCACTGTTTTGTGTGTTCAGGGTTTTTGGCACAAGTATGATGGAGGAGTACGAGCTGAATATTGAGCCGGCTGAGAGACCCAACTTGCAGGAGGAGGATGATGGTGAGAATCGGCTTTTAAAATGATCCATAGACATTTCAGCCCAGTTCTTATATTTCGATTAGTGTTATCAATCAATTAAATTTTTTTTCTTTAGTTAATTATAGTCATAGTCTATGAATGTAGGAATAAAGAAAATCATGAAAATTCGAATTTGGATCCTCAGATCCTTAAATCAACACCCTGGAGCCTCAGCTGCCTCAGTCACCACTTCCACATCTTACATTTAACGTAGTCTTGTAAAAAAAAAAAAATAATAATAATAAAAATAAAAATTCCCCTTGAAGGTAGCTCAAGAACACAACTTTGGTTTTATCCAAACTTCCATCTAGAAGCTTTTTATAAAGAAACTTGTAGCTCAGAAAACGTGGTGATGTTTTTTGAGTCAACTTATTATCTGCTCTAAACATACCATTATCACACACAGCCAGGCAGCCACTCTGCCATTATGGGAAGCCATTAGGATCAAACTGTGTTATATGATTCATTAAAAAAAAAAAAAAATAGTAATGCGTTTCTAGATTAATCACACGCGTTAAAGCGTTAACATTGACAGTCCCAGTTTCTATATAATTCTGTAGTAATATCGTTTTTTTCATTTTCATTCTTCTTTTAAACTTGCAGACTATCCTCCTGGATATGGTCCCTCAGATGACAAATCTTCAAAGAATCTGATTGGGTCTGCTACGGGTGAGTTCTCGTGTAGTATTTCTATGGAGTCAGATCAGTTTCATATTTCACAAAGAAACATCTTGTGACTCACAAATGCACTTTGAGATTCACATCTAAATGACAAAGAAATATCTTCTAATTTTACATTTATTTACTGACCGACTCACCTCCATTTACAAACCACTCGACTTTTGTGAATCTCACTTTAAATGGTCAACCAATCACTTGGACGCAAATTCAAGGGTACAATGCGTGAATTTGACTCCACTGCATCTGCTCAGTATGTAACATGGAAATCTGATAAGCCCATTACACCTGTGCATGATTACTCACATTGGCTGCATAGTCAGTGATGTGGCATGAAATATGTGGTTTGTTTTATAATGCTGTAATAGAAAACTGGTTAATTTTAGCACTCCGCATGCGCACTGCACAGATGTAATGCAACATGGTCGCCTTAGATCATCTCCTCACCAGGTGTAAAAGCATGTTCGTACTCTGAAAAATATATTTGTGGAGTCATTTATCTATTAAGAAAGAAATTATGTATTTGTTTACAGATGCCATCATTAATATGGTGAACAACATTGCTGCTAATGTGTTGGGTGGAAATCCAGAAGATGGCGGTCAGAGTGGAGGTAATTTTATACACACAGACATATACAGCATCTGCAGAGAACCGGTATCACTGCAGGTTTTTACAGTATGTCAACCAAGTAATAGTACAAGCACAAGTAGAATTTGTAAAGAACACATTCTTATTAGAGTATTTATGTGGAGAGATGGCAGGAACTGGTTAACGAACAACATGGTACAGTACCGGTCTAATGTTTGGACAGGTCTAATTCAATTCCTTCTACTTCAGTTTTTTGATGATTACATTATTTTTGCCATTGGCTGGAAATCTGACATGGCATGTTGGGAGCCTACCAATCCTAACCTAGCAGATAAGATTAAAAACTTCCAAATGTACATGTTGCACAATTTGAGAAAGAATTGATAATTAGTTTAATTACATTTCGTTCAACAGGCAATTATTCCTCTCTGCCTTTAAATGGGACTGAGACAGCAGGAACTCCAGTTCAGACAGTTTCCCCAATTTCATCCAAGATTGTGTAAGTACTTGAGAAGGTTTGTTTAAAATGTAGTTTAATTTATAGAAATGTTTGATGTTTCAAAATGTTGGACATAAAATAACCAGAATTAATAGGCACTAGTAGTACCCAAAGTTTTATTGCTTACTCGGCAGTGTTTCCCACAGGCCTGAAATATACTTGCGGTGGTAGTCAGTGGAAGCACAAACACAAACGTGCCCTACTACATATACAAACTAATTTTTATGTATTTAATATTTCTATACATTTCTTAATTCGGAGATCATACATACTAACCCTCACCTTCATCTACTCATATGTGAAGAGTAAGGAAGATGAAGTGCTTCCCAGGTTTTTTCAAAGAAAAGCTCCAACACTTGTGCATATTGCAGTAGCTTCTGGTGCTGGTCCATTTATCGATATTCACAGACCTACAGCCAGGTGCTGCCCAGTCAGTCTGATTCTCAGGTCAGTTTTTTGACCTGACGGACAGATGTGGTATAAATCAAATAACATTGATCTTTTGATATTTAACCCAAAATTTAGTGGGTAAATTTAGTGCAGAAAGTTACATTTCACTTACCAACATATGGGTAGATGGAAGGGAGGGTTAGTGGGTTGGATCTCTGGTGCTGTTTTTCCCTTTCTCATCGATTTAGCATCCATTGCATTTACATCTTTTTAGTTCACCACTCTCGTGGTAGATTGAGAGGGAACTGTATAAATTTACTAAATTCACTAAATTTAAATACTACATTTCTTTAATTTTCTTTTCTTTTATAATTCAGGATAGAGAGTTTGGAAGGAGACCAGCTGGATTTGAATGAGGCCACCGCGACCCCCTCAATGACCGAAGGTAGTGACACAGGTCCGACAGCTCCTGTCCTCACCACCCCACTCTCAGAAACTGCAACACTGTCAGTTTCAGAGTCCATAATGGCCACAGCTAATAAAGAAGATCAGATCGTTACTTTACTGCCTGAGGATGAGTCAGATGGGCCAGACAAGACCTCCAGCCCTGGAACACAAGAGGCAGAAAAGGGGAGGGTGAAGGGTCCACAGGATCAGCAGTACTTGGGAGTGAGGGAGTGTTGGGAGCACACTTCTCACTCCTGTTCTTGTGTTATTTCACTTAAAGAGTACCTCTTGCAGAGCTGCATTCCTGTTCCTTCTCATCAGAAGAAAAAGACAAAAAAGAAATCTCAAGAATCACAGTCTCAACCGGTCATTTTCCACAAAACAGAAACCTCAGTCCCAGTCATTTCAGTGGCCTCTTCATCCTTTACGCAGGTACGCCACACTGGGACTGTTGAGAGAACCTCTTCAGTGGAGGCTTCTGTAGTGGTTGATCCATCTATTCCTGAGAGTAAACATGAGCCTGATGCTGGAGCTCTGCACCTTGCACCAAGTCTTAATTCAGCCCTGGTGACACTTGCATCCAGTGACATTGACGCCTCTAGAGCCACGGATGTTGTGGATTTTCTGGACCCTTCAGCTGTTGAGAGTTTTGATATAAAGCTTAATGAGGAGAACATAAATAAACCAGTGGAGGACAAAAACTCTCCCATTCTCACCTTGAACATGGAACTGTCATCCACCCCAGTTTTAACCACCAAAAGTGAGGATATGGATCAGGTCCAGATGTCTGTATCTTCAGTAGCGAACTCTACCACTGAAAATAGCACTTCCACTCCTAGTATGATGGCTAGCACGATGGATCAGGCAACATTTGCCACTCAGTCAACCTTAACAGATCAGTCGTTTGTCCAACGAACTGCAAGCAAGGACACAGCTCCAGTTGTAACCCCAACAGCTGTCCCTGGAACAGAACCCATGGAGGTGGTTTCAGGTGTGGCAGAACCTAAAAACGAGGAGCTGGTAGAAGAACCTCCACATGAAGTGCACAGTGGCAACAATCAATCAGAAACTTCTAGTAATGCCCAACCCGTGCAGCCACCTTCTTCTGACTTCTATGCTGAAATCCCTGTCTTAACTGAGGCACCGAGCCACAGCTCTAACCAGAAGGAGTCGGTCTTCATGAGGCTAAACAACCGGATCAAAGCCCTGGAGGTGAACATGTCCCTCAGCGGCCGTTACCTGGAACAGCTCAGTCAAAGGTAACTACTAAGCTGAGAAAAGGCAAGGAAATGATCTGTATCTATATACGGTTGGCTTCTTGCATTTTTATTTCAATCCTACTTGCCTGTTTCTTTTGGTTAATACATTTTTCTGTTCATAGATATCGAAAGCAGATGGAGGAGATGCAAAAGGCTTTTAACAAAACCATCATTAAACTCCAGAACACTTCAAGGATGGCTGAAGAACAGGTCAAGCGAATAACTACTTCTTGCTGCTCTTTTGCTTTATAAGTTTATAAGCTTGAGAAGTAGGGTGTAAGACATCAAGCATCAAGGGTACATGATATGATGGGAAAATCATGAATGTTAGGGTGGCATGAAAGGGAGGTATCGTCCAAAGTTGATTATTTTTAATTGTCTGCATATCAAAGTTTTTATTAATATTATACCATAGCATGCAGTTTTTTCAACACCTAAATGGTGAATGGGTGTCCTATCAACCATTTCCATGATACCTGGATCATGCAATCAGAATCTGCTTTCTGGTTTTCGTCAGACACTGGCTGATCATCAGCTCTGTCAAACTTTCAATGGACTTGACTTCATTTATTTATCTTTCCCTTTGTCCTTTGTCCTGTAGGATCAGAAACAGACAGAATCCATTAACCTACTGCAGAGGCAACTGGAAAATGTGACTCAGCTTGTACTTAACCTATCACTGCAAGTGGGACATCTACAGAGAGAGGTATCGACCCAGTTCCATTAACAAACTATCGTTTATGTATATGTGTTTGAACAGTATATATTGCTTTGTATGTTGTTGAGTAAATTATTACTAATTGAACGCTGCTGTCTTGTTTAGGTCTCTGACAGGCACAGCTACCTGTTGCTGTCTGTAATCCTCGGCTTGCTCATCTGCATCTTCATTGGTGTTAATTACCGCCGCGTGTCACTTGGGGATGTCTTGACAGAACCTGACCCATCCGTACCAAACTCCTACAGCTACTGCCGCCCCGACGGGTGAGCCCCGGGATTTGCACAGATTTACTGAAAGGTTTAGACGTGTTTTATCTCAGCTGGGTTTGATTAAGACTAATCCAGACTTGCTGTTCTGTTTTTTTTTTGTTTTTTTATAGGGATTCTCCTGGTTATGAAAATATAAACCCAAAGCGCAGAGCGTCCTATCCATTTTCACAGTCATCCCTGCAAATTGCAACCACTGAAGGTAGAAATGCAATTAATTTTCATATGATGGCATTACCAATGCTGAGACAGTTATGTTGCAGTTATATAGTAAGGATGCTCAGGAGCACCGGAATCCATGTTTCCTTGAACAGCAACAAAATACAAAAACTCTATTGATTTGTTAAAACACCTCCATGTTGAAACTATAGGGTACAAGTAATTTTCTGAAATCTAACAAGCCTTCATTGGCAAGAACCAGTAGAGTGACTGTATACGGATGCAGATTTTTGTATGACTAAGATGTAATACAGTTGATTCTTTTTCTCTTTTTTTACAGGTCCAATTGAAGCATATGATGTAGAAACTAGATGGAATTCAAGTGGGAATAAAAAGGTATTCTAACATGATTAAATCAAACTCAAACACAAGCTATTGCATGAAACCTTATATTTCAGACTTATAACGGTCAGGTCCATAAGTATATCGACAATTACACAACTCCAATATTTTCTGCTCAGATTCAGTTACATGCTGCAAAACTAATAGGATAGAACAAAACAGATGGATAATTCCCCAAAAAACTTGCCACAAATGCAACCGATGGCAAATCAACAGAATATTTTTCAATTCTATAGTCAGTCACTTTATTGCAATCCAGTTGAGTTGCCTTTTTCTCACGGAAGACAAACCTGGAGGCAGAAAGATCCATAAACAGGTCAGACCACAGTAAAGACCTGGTCAAGCATATTTTAAAGGGAGGAAACTCATCATTTGGTGTTGACTATCGTTTCACTCGTTTCATGAGGATCATTGCAAGATCCTCATGGACCTGATACTTACATAACTTTTTTATATTGATGAAACATTTTTTCAAATTAACAAATTCTCTGTTCTTCCAGAAAAAGCGTTGTAAAATGAAATCCATCAAAAAGCCGGAGACAGTACCTCCTGCTTCACTCTCCACTAAGGCAGTTTCCAATGGAGGACTGCAGGGGAACCACCACTGTCCACACAATCTGGACTTAAAGCTGCCTCCTCGTAGCCCTGGCCCTCCACCGTTCTCTTTTGGAGACTCTCCCTCAGAGGAAAGCTCTGATGAGTCCTCACAGTCAGACGAGCCTTCATTCTGTGGCATCACCTCCTGTAGCAGCCTCTGTGATCCTCTTCCCGCTGCACAAAGTCACTCAAGAAAGAAGAACCGCTTGAAAAAGAGGAACACGGTTCTCGAGCAGCTTCTTCAGCCTGTTAAGTGTAACGGGCCGCCAGTTGCACCTAAATTCACCTTGCATGGTTTAATCACAGGCTCCACGGAGCTGAACTCGAACAGACCAGGAGTCCCACTGCTTCCCAGGAAGAACAGTTTAGATTGACAATGCTAACAATGCTGATATCTATAGATAGCCACTGCTGATTGATTGGTAGCACACAGGTAAGCTGCACTGGTAGCTTTAACCTGTGGTAATATGTTTATTCTGTGGATGTAGGCAATATGTCTACAGCATTTTGGACACCAGGACAATCATCAGTTATCATCTGCCTAGCAGAGAGAAATCAGATGAAGTCAAACTCATGACTAAAACATGATTTTAAAATGTCCTGCTTTGTAGAGGGGGAAATAATTTGCACAGTTTTTAAATTGGTAAGGCTTGCTTATGCTTTACATTTGTTTTTTAGACTTTGGTTTAAAAACTTTGTGTGAAAGCAAGTTGTGAATGAATTACAAAATTTTGCTATTTTTTGATAAAAAATCTGTCAGAAACTATGAGACTGTGTCATTAATTGCTTATTGTGTCTGCAATGGTAGATTGGGTTATGTTTTGCTGTATTAATCTGTGGAACACTGTGGAGCAAGAGGATATTTGAATTGAGGGCCTGCTAGAAGTGGAACAAATGTTTTGGTACCTAAAGTAACCCTAAAGCTCCAGTCCACACGCAATGCTGTTGGTAAAACCGTGACTTCATGTGACTCCGTGACAACATGGACCAGAGGAAGCGAAGGAAAGAGTTGTCTCAAGAGATTTGAAAGAAAATTATAGACAAGCATGTTAAAGGTAAAGGCTCTAAGACCATTTGCAAGCAGCTAGATGTTCCTGTGACTACAGTTGCACATATTATTCAGAAATTTAAGATCCATGGGACTGTAGCCAACCTCCCTGGACATGGCCGCACGAGGAAAATTCATGACAAATCAAAGAGACGGATAATCCCAATGGTAACAAAAGAGCCCAGAAAGGCTTCTAAAGAGATCCGAGGTCAACTTCATGCTCAAGGAACATCAGTGTCAGATCGCACCATCCGTCGTTGTTTGAGCCAAAGTGGACTACATGGGAGACGACCAAGGAGGACACCATTGTTGAAAACAAATCATAAAAAAGCCAGACTGGAATATGCCAAACTACATGTTGACAAGCCATAAAGCTTCTGGGAGAATGTCCTATGGGCAGATGAGACAAAAATGGAACTTTTTGCCAAGGCACATCAGCTCTATGTTCACAGACGGAAAAATGAAGCATATCAAGAAAAGCACACTGTCCCTACTGTGAAACATGGAGGAGGCTCTGTTATGTTCTGGGGCTGCTTTGCTGCATCTGCACAGGGTGTCTTGAATCTGTGCAGGGTACAATGAAATCTCAAGACTATCAAGGGATTCTAGAGAGAAATGTGCTGGCCAGTGTCAGAAAGCTGGGTCTCAGTCGCAGGTCATGGGTCTTGCAACAGGACAATGACCCAAAACACACAGCTAAAAACACCCAAGAATGGCTAAGAGGAAAACATTGGACTATCCCAAGTGGCCTTCTATGAGCCCTGACCTCAAACCTATTGAGCATCTTTGGAAGGAGCTGAAACATGCTGTCTGGAAAAGGCACCCTTCAAACCGGAAACAACTGGAGCAGCTTGCTCATGAGGAGTGGGCCAAAATACCTGCAGAGAGGTGCAGAAGTCTCATTGACAGTTCCAGGAATTGTTTGATTGCAGTGATTGCCTCAAAAGGTTGTGCAACAAACTACTAAGTTAGGGGTACCATCATTTTTGTCCAGGCCTGTTCCATGAGTTCATTTTTTTTAATAATTTTGTTGAAGCATGGTTGAAAAGCAATGTCTGACTTTCATTGGTTAACATTCATAGAATTCTTATTTATTATTACTTTTGTCAGATTAAAGTTATTTCTGTGACCATTGTGAGTTTTTCTTTCATTGACCGAAGGGTACCAACAATTTTTTCCATGTGTGTACAAAAACCAATTCATCACGGACCATCAAGTCCGATCCATGGAGGCCCCACCTTACAACCCACAGCACCCAAAGGATCTGCTGCTAACATCCCAGTGCCACAGCACACACCTCAGAGGTCTTGTAGAGTCATGCTGGAGGGGCCAGAGCAGCCTTGTTGGAACAATGGGAACCCGCACAATATTATGTTATGGCTGACTGGCTGACTCCTGCATTAATTAGCAACAATATTTGTCATAGAATAACACATTTTTTTATGTGATGTCAGATCACACAAGTCCTTTTGAAAAGGAATGATTGTCCGTGTCTAACAGTACGAACTGCAAGTGTTCAAAGCATTGATATGATTAAAGTATGTGCATCACATGATCTGCATTTTTACGTCTGCAAAACCAAGTAAAGTGGGTTTTTGATCATTCCTCTATGTAGCTTGTATGAATTGGAATGACATTTCTGAAACTGGTATTATCACTCTTGATCTCGTGACATAGCCTTTCTGCACTCTTTTGATGTTAAGGTTTCTCAATTTGCTTGTTTGTTTTATTTGTTGGTTTTACACCTCTGCATCAGTATCCACAGAGCCACAGATAATCCTACCATAAGCCAGAATCCAACTCTGACCAGTGCCCCTGTGACAGGGAGAGTTTCTCCCTCCCTTCATGGGCAGATTCTTCTACCTGCTAGAAGAATCTGCCCATGAAGACCACATTATCAACAACCAATCAGGAAGTTCTATTAATAGTTGATCAGTGCAGCCATCTACTTATGGCTTCTATGCTGAAATCTCGTGTTCAAGAGACGCACCAATCCTTGGTTCCAACCAGAGGGAAGCGGTCTTCATGAGGCTAAAAAGCCAGATCTAAGCCCTTTAGGTGAACATGTCACTCAGCATCCATTACCTGGAACAGCTCAGTCAGAGGTAACTACTGCTAATACTGACCACCCCAAAAAGGTCCATGACTTTAGCATGACAGCATATTTACAAGTGAGTTACTTCAAGGGCATTACAGGTAAAAAAAGAAAACACTTGGCCTGGTAATATGGTTACAAACTAGATCTATATTTATATTGTGGTGATGATTATGATAATAATAATATTATTATTGTTATTATCATTATTGTTATTATCCAAGTAAGTTGTCTCCCATTTCAGCCCATTGATGCAGTTGGGTCAAGTGATAGATTGTTCTATAAAACCAAGTTAGCCCAACAATACACCAACAATTGAACCACAAACGCTACACTGAAAAATTATTATTTTTTAAATCCTTCTAAAATGAGTACAAGTTAAAACAGTGTTCTGCATAAAACAACAACAGCAAAAAACCAGGTTCTATTTTTCTTTATTTAAAGTTCAATTAAACACCTTTTATTTTTAAAAACTAGCAGTTTTCTTTCCACCAATGTATTAGACACAAAATGAGTCTCTATGGCAACAAGAGTTTGTTTCTCAGTGTGTGAATCTGAGGAGAGTGTGTCTCTCCAAGTCCAGTAGAAATAGTTTGGAGGCTTCATAGGTGTATGTCCAGTCCTTTTGGAATTAAATGTTCAGAGAACAGATCTGACCAAACATCACTCCTAAAGCTGTCGCATAGTCACCCAGGCCATCAAGGACTACAGTCCCCTTTAACACCACCGCAACTTCATCAGCTTGTTTACGCTCCTCTAGTAGCTCCAAAAGGCCATCCATCACTCCATATATAGTTATGGTACACATAAAATATATTAATAAGGGTATTCCATGAGAGAGTGTAAAAGTTTCTGGAATTCTAATGATGGGTTAACACTTTGTATTGCTTCATATTCAAAACGGTTTGATGTTTTCAAGGGTTTTACTTTGTCTTTCTCAGTGTGAAATAATGTTTTAAAATAACAGGGTATCTAATCAATTCGCTTTTCATACAGATAAGTTAACAAATATAACACTTGTAGATGAGCATTAGCAACTCTGAAGCCAAATGACATTTTTCCATCCCTGTACTTAAGCGCTACTACTCCTTTACTGTTAATAAACTGTGGGTTCTCCTCGAACTTTCACCAGCTGAGCGCTCGCGTGGCCGTGTGTGCTGGAGCAGGACACTGTTGCTGGGGACAAATCAGGGCAAAGCGGGTAAAAAAGATAGATAATTATTTAGCTCCCTAATTCCTGTACAGTGCGGTAACATGAAGCCTAAGGCTAGCTAAGCTCACCTCACGAATGTCATGGTGCCTCAGTATAAGAATAAGTTGAAACACACCGACCTCACGTATATCACACTAACTGTATAAAATACCTGTAAGCCAAATGAAACATATTTTATGAAAAAAAAAAAAAAACCTACCCAGAATAAAGAGTCCACAATTTTTTTTTCCTCAGCTCATACTGAGAAAGCTTTGCCTGCTTCGACTATTGAAAAGTAATGCTACAAAATCTAGAGAGAATTGAGAGTGCTTTTACTGTCACAAATTAGAACATGTAATTGATGATTATCTTGCTCTAAAACGCAAACAAGTCACTAGTATGAAAAGTGTGGCCTTCACCATCTCTTGATGGTGTTGAGGTTGAAAGGGATGACAAGCTTGCCAAACGCTCGCAGACCAAGTTACTCGCAACCCAAGGATCAATGTGTGTTTATTTTATTTTATTTTTTTCAAAATACATTCAGGTTTTATAGATTCATTCTAGTAGTAAGTTAGGCTGTAACATCCAGTTTAATCAACCTGACTGATAATGCTTTTCTATTGTTTACAAGCAGACATGATTTCTTCATAGTCAGATGTATGGATGTTAACCATTCTCTGAATCGACTTGTAAAGTGCATTGGAGTGCCCCCAATACTGTAAAAATGGAAGTAGCTGCTGTGGAGTGGTTTCATCTAGACTTAACTGTAGAGTTTAAACCTTTGCTTAAAATACTTGTAAATAAATGGACAAGAAAGTGTGTAATATAAGTAAGATGAAGGGTTGGGTAAGTATCTGAATGTGATTCTGTATTCTGCACTTTCATAAATATCCTCCTCTTTTCAAAGCCAAGCCTTATATCTTTCTAGCCCCTTCTGTTTTTTCCTCAGTTAAATCCCAGTCATACTCTACCAGACACTTATGTACAAAGGTATGTCCAGTGGGTATGCCAAAAGCTGGCCTTAAGCATCATGCATAGCAGGTGCATCCAGCCCAGGTTAATCAGCCAGCAGAATTCTGAATAAGTGTGTTCAGCCTCCACTCATAAATAAGCACATTTTGGAAAGAACCAAAACACCTTACAATGGTTTGGGTAGACAGCATTTACTATTAATTTGTTATAGCTTTTTCATCCCTTTCATCCATTTCTGCATTATTATTATTATTATTATTACTACTACACTCTAAAAACTGCTGGGTTAAGAAATATCCCAACCATAACCCAGCTGCTGGGTCACTATTGGACAGAACACGTGCTGGGTTGTACCATTTAACCCAGATTTCTGGGTTGTTCATCTGACCCAACCAGTGGGTTAAATTGACACTCTTGCTGGGTTAAATGTTAAAGTGTTGGGTTATTTTATCTGACCCAACCAGTGGGTTAAATTGGTAAAGTGCTGGGTTATTTTATTTCACCGCACCAGTGGGTAGAATTAACTCTTGCTGGGTTGACACGTTCCATTTTATTTTTTTATTTTTTTAAAAAGACACAAAATGTACACAGCTTCACATAATGTAAATAGATTGTCACAGAATAAGAAAATGTGAATAAAAACATTTTTTTTACCAAAATGTCAGACAAAACCAAATAATCTTAAGCTGACCATTTGTTAAATATAAAATAAATGTACTGTCACATAAACACTCTGTAAAACAAAAACAAGAGACCCCTGTAAGTCTGATTTGAATTGCATTTTTTTGCATTTAATACAATGTTTAAAAACTTTTTATATAGAAGTTTTCAATACAAATCTTATAATGCCCACATGACAAATATTTCCCATCTTAATATTTTAACTATCTGTTATTTAACTATTACGATTTAATTTCCTTCAAAAATGACATTAAAAACAAAAATGATAAAACGTTTTTAAATATTATTGATTAAATGTTGGCTGAAAAAACTGTTGTCCTCAAAGATTTAATAACACGAGATGAGTACTCGTGTCCATCAATCTGATCTACAGTATGCTGGAGAAACTCCCAGGTGAGAAGACACTTCTTAACATCAATGACAAAAAAAACAGCCTTCACCAAAGAGTCTGTATCAATAGCGTTGCCTCCAACAATGGAAAAGGTCTGTCAGGTCCCTCTTGTCTCATCCCCAAGGAACAAAACATGGAACAATGCTCCAGTCATCTCCATATTTTGCAGATATCATCCTCATCATGTTGGTCCACCTATGGATTATACAGCATCACTTAGTGTTGCAATATAACTAAAATTTACGTTCAGCATTTTTGTTAAGGACGTACAGCTACATATGTATTTAATGCAATACATCTTTTCTCTTTTCAATACACAAAAATACATAATGTGAACATGAATTTAGTGTATATTTCTGACACTAATTTACCTCACTATATAACATGTGAGGGATAACAGAATACGGCGCTCCATCTTTTCAAATTCTCAACAAACACTAGATGAATTTATTTAATGGTGAATTTACAACTTATAATAAATATTTCATAAGTTTAAAGAAAAAGCTTGTTTTAAGGCTACGACTTATCCATGATGCTTTCTCATTTTTTGAATAACAAAACAGAATGGGAAAACAATATTAATTCCACACAATGTTAATATCAAAGCATTTATTTTAAACAATAAAATATGCTTGCTCCTACCACAAGTTACTAAAAAAAAAAAAAAAGTAAAAATTTACATTAACTCACCATAAAACACTGAGTGCTCTGCGCATGATCCAGTCAGAAATGAAGAATCCAGAAAGTTCTCCAAAGGATAAAGCAACTTTTTTATAATTTTTAAAATATTTTTTAAATAATTTTTAAATATACTTTTTATAATAACATCTTTTTATTTTTTTAAGAGACAGAAACAGAAGACATATTAAGACTGTCATTAAACATATCCCAATAGCTTCTTCTGACACCTATTAAATATTATAAAATATGCCGAGAGACTGTCCACACACACAGCTTTAGCGAAGATTACTAGTAATTTACCTGAAATTACATTTAGTTGTTTTTTATTTGTGTGTGCTACAAACGCACTTTTATCATGAAATACACTATAGCCGACTGTTGGCACAGAGTATTAAAACATGACCTCCCCTCACCCCCATATCAAAGTGCGACTAAGAAGGCGGAAAAGCGAGAAAATTAGCTCCTACCACAACATTTAAAATTTAGGTAAACATTTATATAAACTTACCATAAAATCCTGCCAGCATTAAGTGGCCTCGTGCTGCTCACCTCAGAAGTGAAGAATCCAGAAAGTTCCTCATGCCGTGTGTCAATTCCAAAAACGCAAAGAGCGGAGTTGACTTGGAAGTGCACACTCGAGTGTTTGAGGACACCGGGTATAGTGCAAATAGAACGCAGCGTACAGGATGCGCCAAACAACCGCGATATTATCATACCATAACTGTATTATACCAAAGATTACCTGTTAGATATACATAAAATGAAAAAAAAATCCGCTGTTTTAACCACTTTAGAGACACCACAGCCAGCGGTCGTTTTCAGAAGTTTCTGCCAAGATGAGGCTGTGTTTTGCGGCTACATGAGCGCGGAGCACCGTAGGACTGCCTGGAGCTCAAATCTCCGAAATCGTTCAGGCATTTTTTTTAAATAGACGCTCTCTTTAATAACCGATTGATGTTTTGAGCTGTACACACATTCACTCTCGCTTAAACAACTCTTAAAACTTCACTTGGTGACACAATAACAGTAATATTTCAAACACTTTGCAGGCTGCCGTTTGGAGAAAGAAATAATAAACCAGTTGTTGTGTCAAAATAACCCAACCAGGTGTTCATTTGTAAATGACCCACTACAGCTCATCTGACCCAGCATTACCCAACCCGACAATGTGTTTAAAGTCCCCGAAATAACCCAGAATTTTGACCCAGCATGAACAACCCAGAAACAACCCAGCATTTTTTAGAGTGTAATAATAATAATGAAAATTTGAACTAAGTCAACCCTAAAGAAATATAATGAGCCCACAACCAATATTATTTGAGTTCATTTAAATGTTTGGATTTGGTCACAACACAAGTGGAGTCAACTTAAGATTTTGAACTGAGTACATGTTGTGCCAACTAAACAATATGTAAACTGTCTATACCTTTAACATGCTAATTGTGCATGTTTCTTTCCGGAGAAATAAAATCCGATAAGATAATTGTTTATATATACAGAGTGGTCCAAAAATAGTGTTACAGTTACTTCATTATCTGCTTCACCTTCACAATCACGTTTTAGATATCAAAAATTGAAAAGTTTGAAGGTGGACTCTGAGTACTTGAGAGATTAAATGTTCAATGTAAATGTCTAATATGTAATTATAATATATGTAAATAAAAGTCTAAATTTCTAATAAATTAAAAATTTTGTGTTAACTATAACCCTACGTTTGGCCCACCCTGTATATATAATATTCATTCTCAGTCGTTTTCATTGGCTGATCTCACATGACCTCATCCTGTGGGATTTTCCTGAATTTATAGACAGTTGATTTATAGTTCTAACACCAGTCTTTGTTTGTCTCTCTTGGGCTTCACTGAAACACAGGTATGTAACATTTACATTTTCACTAGTAGTCTTGAATCTTAAACAGAATGCAGATGTTTTCACATTTGTTTTTGATTTGTAAGATTAAATCTCAACATTATAAAGGCATCAAATCCAATCTCAACTAGTTAAGTGTTGTTAAATTGTTGACTCCAGACAAAATCATTAACATTGGCTAGCAAAAATAAATTAAAATAAATAAATAAATAAATAAATAAATAGTGTGACGGAGTGCTGAGGAATTGAAAAATTTACAAAGAGTGGAAAATCTGATTATGCCACCCTGGGTAAGGCCCAGAAACCTTAATTAAATCTCATAAGTAGGGCACACAAGGAACAGGGCAGGAGATGTAGATAACAGAAAGCCAAAGTTTTTTATATTCCAAGCAAAGACTTTATTACATAAAAAGAAAAAGAAAATAAGCGATCATTGGGAGCGCAATTGGCCTACACAGCAAAGCACCTCCACTTAAACCTGTGGCACACACACAAAGCACCAACACCAGGATTCCACCCCTGCCTTAGGCGTTCGGCTCGTGTTCCAACAGAAATCAAATTCTGCACTTGACCATAAAATACCATAACAAAACACAACTAGGGAAAAGACAACAGGCATGGACCCACACACAAGCACACCATTATTGATGCAAACAGCTTTAATGCTAAGCGTTGCATTAAAGAGGGAACCAACAAAACAAAAGACAAAATAGCAAGATAAAATGAAAAGTAAAACAAAGCATTGAAGCATGACTTGAAAGCAAAACAGAAAGTACAGAAACTCACATAACTGGTTGATGACTAACGGTGTCGGCAGACACAAAAGAAAAGGGGCAGGACTCATGACCCAACCTACTTTATAGGCCTCTACTACCCATTGATAGGACAAACACTGTGCGACCAGCCAATCAAATGCCAGTTGGAAGAGTATCACTAATCCTGCCACAATCAGAAAATAAATTATTATAAAATCACAATAAATATTAGATTGGCCATTCTAAATATTGCTGCTTATTAGATTTTGTCTATATAATCTACATACACACACACAGTTTTTTCATATTTATACAAGTTTTTCCTTTTCCTGAAGTGTGAATATATTTTTTGACTGACACTGTACACACACACACACACACACACACACACACAGGTCAGAAGTCACTCTTTCCATGATATCTTTATGTTTTATACATTGAAGGACCTGAAACCAGTCTCAGAGAAATTCTCTGTCTGTCTGCCTCTCTGTCTAGCTAGATTTTGTCACAGCATCACACAAAACTGTCTGGACATAATCTAATGAAACTTTTTTAGTACTTAGATATCTGCCTGAAGATTAACCTGCATAAGTGAAAATTTAAATGTTGAGTAAAAGTGATTTTATGAACAGTAACATACAATGCGCTACTGTCTCAATGTAAACAAACACCTGCACCAATAGATATTAATTAGAAAAGATAAAGTGAATATTTTTCCTGGGATTAGTTCATATTTTCACTTCCGCTGAAATAACAGCGCTGAAGTGGTATAAGTGAATTTTAACACACTGGAGTCGTTTTAAGGCAAAACTTCATCTTTATCTGATCTATTTGTGATCCATTTCTCATCTGTGATTCACTCTCCGATTACCGAACAGGGAGTGTATTTGTCTGATTACAAAAGAATTGCAACTTTCCAACTTTCTGAATACAACTTTTCTATATCCTCTTTTTCCCATTTATGGTAATAAGATGGAATGACAGTAGATTCAAATTCTTGCTGTGAACTAGGTACATTTAATATTTAGCAACAAATCTAGTGGAAACCAATACCATATAATGTCACACCAAACAAAACTTGCGAAATTGTGGTTTTAAAAAATGATGGGGTTCATCTTTGTTGCAGGCAGACATGTGCACTTTAACCTGAAATAATAATAATAATATAATAATAATAATAATATCATTGATTACATTAAAGCTGAACAGATTTTTTAAAAGATTTCTTTAATGATTTAAGTTTACAAAATAGTTTACAAAACAAAATTTTCCTGTAGTTTGTTAAGCCTGAATTTTGAAATATCACCATGTTTACCTCTTGTTCATCTAACATAACTCAGATAAATCTATATACTTTCTTTTCCAATATTTATAATGTGCAATTGTTTGTACTGACTAAAGATTATCATTAAAATACATCGCTGCTGTTTATGACCAAATAACATGATGCACCTTGGATATACAATAAATCATACATGTACTACACACAAAAAAGTGTGTATATTAACCACACATGCTACACCATACAGGAAGCAATGTGTCTTAAAAAGTAAAAGCATGTCTGATTGTAGTGCATGAAACCAAACACACAAAGCCCTTGACTTTCTAATGTCAGCAAATTCTTCTCTTCTTTTGTGCCTGTATGATCAATTTATGGTGACACAGCAAAAAAATAAAAATAAATTACAAAAGAGAGACCAGTGAAGGCATCTGTCACTACAGACAACAAGGGGAAATTAAATCACATTCATTAGTACCCTTTTTCAGCCGACTCTAAAAGAAGAAAATGCAATATAAATATAACAGATATATATATATATATATATATATATATATATATATATATATATATATATATATATATATATATTTTTTTTTTTACAGTGCCAACCAGAGCAGGGAAAAAATAAATCTTATTATGGCCCCTTGCAGGTTCTCAAACAGAAGCCGGGAATACCCCCATTTTCAGCTAATAGTTTTATTCATGTCAGAACACACATCTCAGCAGTCTGCAAAGTTTTTAATTAATTTATGTATCAAAGCTGTCTTTACATGACAAAACAGAAAAATCTTAAAATCAATACTTCTGGCAATCAGGAAATGAAGTATACATGAGAACACGGTCATGCTGGGAGTCCAACAGAAGAAATAAATCTACAAGATCTACTGTGTCTGACTTTATATTTGGGAAATCAGTATATCTCTAATTGTGTTGAAAACAGATGTTTAGATCTCAAGAATAATGTTTATTGACTTCGCAGGTCCTTCTGTTCACTGGAATCATCTGGGATTTTCATTTCAAACTTCCACACACATTATGGCTACTAGGTGAGTAAACAGATGGAGCATTTTAATTATATAATATTTCCTGAATAAAATTTTATGTACTTTGGGAAAATGAACAAATACATTTCTATTATAAGTGTTTTTTTTTCTTTTTTTGAGAAAAGAACTTTGCTTAATGTATGATTTTAGAAAATGTAATAATTCTTATCTAATCTTTTAACTAAAGTTTGAGACAGCACAGCACACATCTAAATAGAAAATGTCAATATCAAAGTGAATTGTAATGAATTCTTATTTCGCTTCTTAGATTACAAGCAGCGTCGGAGGTTTTATGTGATGTAATTAAGAAGAGTCGATTAATACCCTCCCCCTCTGAAGATCCACCTGCACGATATCGTCTCCTCACAACCAGAACTGATATTAATGAAAATGGTTCAGTGAGAAAATGGACATTTGGACAACGAGACAACAATATGCAAAGCAAAATCCTCCTGATGGTTGGAGAAACTGGAACAGGCAAAACTACTCTGATCAATGCCATGGCTAATCATATACTCGGGGTGAAGTTTACAGATGAAGTGTGGTTTGAGATTACAGAAGAGGGAGGAGATAATCCCATGTCAGATCAGTCACAAAGTCAAACAAGTAAAATCACTATGTATGAGCTCTTTGCCCAAGACAACCCAATCTGTCTCACCATCATTGACACTCCAGGTTATGGAGATACCAGTAGAACAGAACATGACAAACGGATTGCTGAGAATCTGTACAAACTGTTTCACAGTGACACTGGAGTGAAAGAAATTGATGCAGTGTGTCTGGTAGTGACGACATCTATGAATCGACTCTCCGACAGACAGCATTACATCTTTGATGCAGTTTTGTCCTTATTTGGTAAAGACATAGAGAACAACATTGTCATTTTTATCACTCACTCAGATGGAATGCCACCAGAT
Source organism: Clarias magur (assembly GCA_013621035.1). NCBI lineage: Eukaryota > Metazoa > Chordata > Actinopteri > Siluriformes > Clariidae > Clarias > Clarias magur. Next base: position 164,425 of record QNUK01000185.1, on the reverse strand, counting down.
AATGTTCTTAATGCCATCAAAAACGCAAAGATTCCCTGCAGGAAAGATGAAGACAATGAACCTGAGTATTTCTTATTTAACAATCGTCAAACTGACAAAAGGAGCAAAAAGTTCAACGGAGCTCTGCAGACAGCTTGGGAACAAACAGAGGAGAGTTTAAAAGATTTATTTGCATCACTGAAAGAAGAAGACAGAAAAAGCTTCGGGCAGACTGAAGAGGTTCTCAAGGAGTCCAAACGACTTGAAGCCTCTATTAATAATCTACAAAACTGCATTGACTTTGTCGAGAGCAAAGGTGAAGAACTAGCTAAGATTCAGAAAGCCCTAGAGGAAAATCAAGAAAAGATCAAGAGAAGTGAAAACTTTACTTTTACAATCACAGAATATTACAAAGAAAAAGTTCCCATTGAAAATTCTTCATGGTTGGACAAAAAGGCCACCACTTGCTCTGTCTGTCAGGAGAACTGTCATGAATATGGATGCTGGAATGCCTGGGATCCTTCGTGGTGTGAAGTTATGGAAAATTACCACTGCACTGTATGTACAGGAAAATGTCACTACACCAAACATGTCAAAGAGAACAAGAAGTATGTTAAAAGCAGCAAAGAGACTACAATGACATTTAATGAGCTCAAAGAACAATATGAAGACAGAAATGAATCAGATATCAAGTTTGATGCAGCATCATTTGAAAATGTCAGAAAAGAATTTGAATGCAACAAGGAACAGAAAAAGGAGAAAATAGATGTAGAGAAGAGACTGAAAGAAGACATCGACAAGACTGAAAAGGAAAAAGCCAACCTGATAGAAGAAGCGTACACCACCATCAAAAAACTGTTTGAGATTGCTTTAAAGTCAGACTCTGCTTTCATTATTCAGGCTTTTGACTTCTTGATCCCTCGAGCTGAGGCCAATGGAAATCATGTCATTGCTGACAATCTGAGAGAGCTGAAGACAAAAATTACACCTGAATCACAGGAAAGAGCTAGTGGTGTAATGGGATATTTCACTAAAATACGGGATGCTTTTACTAATAAAAAGTGAATTTAAAAGATTAAACATGGCCATGTAACATGCAGTAAAGGAGGAATTATAAGCATATCTAAATTAAGAGTATGTAGAGAGAGTTATTGCTGTAATGGAGTATGCAAGAGAGCTTTCAGTCTTCTAAACAAAATAAACAAAATTGTTACTGGTACAAAATGAATCAATGAGATTATACATGGCCCTGTAGCATGTAATACATGTAACATTATGAACATATCTATTCCAAGCACACAGTTTTTGTTTAATTATTGATTTAACAAATATTTTACTTTCCTTGGGTAATACACTTTTAATGTTTTCATAAACCCTTTAATGCATTTATGTTGAAACTAAGAAAGAAAAAGAATTACCTCACATGTACCTTATTACTTGTGAAGCTACACTGTTCATGGTGAGATGTCTTTTATCTTGATTAAGTTAACGAGCATATATTTGGAATTCTGTTAACACTAATGTTCTCTGTGTAAATGCCTGTTTATCTGACACTATCATTAAATACATGCATTCAGAATGAGTCGCCTCTTTAACACACACACAGATAGACACACACATCTATAGATATCTAATAACATTTAATCATACTGTAAGTAATTAATAATCTGGATAAATATTACTACTGAATTCAATAATAATATTAAAATCTGTTCCTATAAAATTTTAGTGCTAAAAATTGCAGAATTAAAAAAACTAACAAAAAAGCGGATTCTATTCCGCGTAGCAATACCCTGGGGAAAAAAAAAAAAAAAAGAATTAAAATGAAAACCAACATTTTTAAACTGTTAGGGCTTGATCATGTTTTATGATGTTTTTTGTTTAAGTTTACTCAAATCAAATTTAAAATTATTCCACAATGCTGTTTTCTGATTTTTCTTTTGAATAAAAGTAATAAATGAACAAAGAAGTGAGAGCTGGCTGGTGTAGGCTCTAACGATCTGAGCTGAGATGCCCTTAAGTCTGCTGCTTTCCTGATGTTCACCCTCCTTAAGGCTGTCATCACGTCATGCTCCTAGATGATGAATGCATTTCCTGTGTCGTATTCTTCATCTCTCTGATGCTGTTTGTACTACTAGCACTGTTAGCATCACTTGGACCCTTAGCACTGTTATCTGCACCTTTGAAGTGGGTGTAGAAAGTATTCAGCTTGTCTGCCAGTACTAATTTAATACTTAATCCTTCTGTTCATGGAATTCACCTGAGCTGCACATGTTGTTGCTGGGATCATCTTCCACTCCTCCATAATGATATCATGGAGCCGCTGGGTGTCAGACACATGGCGCTTTGCCACCTTTCGCTTGAGAATGCCCCACAGGTGCTCAATAGATCAGGTCTGGAGAAATACCCGGCCACTGACAAACACACGAACATGATGAACAGGATGTGGTTTAAAACATGTACAGCTGTTATCACTTAGGGTTTACTCACTTTTTGTCTCTGTTAAATGTCAGGCTTCTTTTCTTGTAAGACAGGTTAGATTCTCGGAAAACAGATTGGGTTGTCTTGGATGCCATAATATCAGTCAGAGGTTTCAAATGAAACTCAAGCTTCATGATGGCACTTTATACAAATACCTTTTTTTTTTGTCTGTGCTGGGCATAAAAAAATATTCCATAAAAATGACAATGTTTATAGGCATAATTCATTTCTAATTTGGCAGTTATCCTTAAGATGCAGCTCTTATGTAGGTGCATGCAGATTCCTGTTTGGTTTGAATAAAATGAGATGCAGGATTAAGGAGAAGATACACATACTAGTCAGGCAATGAAAAGTGCATTCAGAGTAACCAGGCCAAAGGACAACGACATAAACCAAAAACCCAACCAAATAGCATTGTGGCAAGGTAAAGGCTTGGTATTGACATGTAAGAAACACACTGAAAAAAAAAAAACGACTTGTAAGATTTACTTGATAAAATCCTTGTAACAATTTGCACGCGTGGATTTTAAGTAAATTGTATTGCTCCAATATTAAGTACAGCTTGCCCATCATGGTCAGGTAAACTCTACTTAATAATTAAAGTAACGCTCATGAAGAAATCAAGTAAAAGTTATATTTAATTCACAAGTTGGTTTTATTTAAAATAATCAAGTAAAGTAAATTTATTGTTATATTATCAGAAACCTGGTTTTCATGAATTATTAAGTAAATCTTACTATACTTTTGTTTTGTGAGATGTTCCCTTACTTGGTTTTATCTATTTATATTACTCCCTATAATAATGTGAACATTGCTAATTTATGTTTTGTAAAGAAACTGGAATTATTTCATATATATCTTTCACAAATCACACAATGAAAATATTATTAAAACAGTTTATTCACCAACATTACCAAATGTTTTTGACATTAACAGCCTTGATACAGGTTTCTTTTTAATAAAAGTGCATTCAGTTTGCATTCAGCCAACTGCATGGCACCAGGACCTGAAATACTTGTTTTAAACAAAATTGTTAAATAAAAAAAAAAAAAAAGAACATTAAACAAACTGTAGAAAAGTCCTTTTTAGAACATACTATTTAAACTTAATAGCCTTCTGAAGCAAGGGTAAGGGCATAAATTAGTCCCATAAGCAGTGCACACGATGTTGCAGTTGTAACATCTGTACCTTCACAGCTCAGGGGAATAAGATCAAGTTCCCCGGATTACTAAATTGATGCTTTGTCCCCACCTAATGTGTCTATGTATGTACTACCAGCACTTAAGCACTACACACGAGCACCTGTGATTCCCTCGTGTGTCTGACTATTTATTCCAGTCGAACCCGTAGGGCTTCGCCTGTTCACTGTTGTGCACGTCTCACGTCTTCACCCGGTTGTCTGAAAGATCTTAATGTTTGTGTCTACTTTGCCCCTCTCACTCCCAGGACTGAACGGTGTCTGCAGGTGTGGGATGGTTTGAGGAAAGGGAAATCCTCAGCTAGTCGCATGGACTTTGCAAGTGTTTCATTTCGTTATCTTTCTCCTCACGTGTGAGACTTTTTGTTTACCCACCTGCAGACCCAGTCTGGGAAGTTGCTTTAGGACCGCAGTGCGAGTCCAGAGACTGTGTGTTGTGTGAAAAAAAGAAACAAAATATATACTTGTGAACATAGAATCTGCATCTGCGTCTGATTCATCTCGGGGAGACATGACAGCAGTATCGTCACATTCTTGCGAAATTTCCTTTCCTTCAAGTATAATGGATACATCATCCGGTTCTTGCGCTTCAACAGTACGGACGACGAGGATTTTAAGATGGTGCAAACAGGCATCACTTCGTCTGTCCTCCTGTATAACATTTACAAGAAAAAGATAAAGATAATTATTTTGATAAACAAAAATTTAATTGTTTCAATCACCTGTGCTGACGTCATTATCACACAGAAAAGAACACATCATAAAAATGACCATCATTTCATACACTTCAGATTGTTAAACTTGGGTTAATAACTTTAGCAATAATCTTGCATCAGTAAAACATTTGTAGAACATTGCATGAGATGGCTACACTCCATAGTCTGATTACTTTGCACATTTACAGTGTCAGGAAATCGTATGATGAGTGCTGAGTTTGTATTTAGTTCACCCAAACATGAATTCTTTCAATAATGATCAGTTTTATGATGTTACAAACCTTTATGTTCATATGTATTCATTTGCATTTGGTATATGCTTGTGTCCAAAGCAGCGTGAGATCTGCCTGTAAACGAACATACACAATTTGTTATACTACAACAATGGTATAAAACCATATATAACCACTATTTTATATTTTGCAATGAAGAACAAATAAAAATAACAGCAACATTATAGCAAGCAAATATGTCTATAGATTTATACTTGCCTCAATGTGATAAGTAGAACAGTATCTTCTATAGAGTCCTAAATCAACTTTCTGCACTGTATCCAAATTTTGAAATATACAGTACAGTAGCCCTGTTGATAGAAACATCTGTTAACAAGATTTTACATTTAATAAACAAATGACAGATTACACATTTAAATGCATCATGAAAAAAACCTGGGTTGTGTCTTGATTGAAAACAGCACAATGCATGTTATGATACGGAAAATCTCTTCCATTCCAGTGATTAAGAAACGGTAACAATGCCACTTTTAGACTCTGTAGGAGCTCAGCTTCAACCTCAACCTCTCACAGGCAAACCTTTCTCTGAACACGCCGTTTTTATGAGGGTGGGGATAAGAAACACACATCTCAGTTTATTAATCCGCGCGCTCGGTTGGTTATTATTATTATTATTATTATTATTTTACCACATGACCCCTGGGGGTTTCCGTACTTGACTGAGTTTTCCTTATAATTGTTTTTGCTTGCTTTCGTCTTTTTACATTCTGTCTTTCTTTTAAGTAAAGTGTCAATTGTGTTTTTGTTAATGAGGAGTATTGTGTAGTGTGCTTCTCGTTTAGGCTTATTGTAATTGTCTGTTTTTGTGTCTGGTTGTTTTAGACGCCTGAGCTGGAAGGCTAGCTGTTCTAGTACCGTGGTGGTGGTGTCAGGAGCACGGAGTGTGGATTGATTGTGATCACTCACTGTATTGTATGCATAAATATTTTGTATATCTATTCTATGTCTCTGTTTATTGCACTTTTTGGGCTGTTCTACAGGCTAGAGACGTGTATGTGTCACATATTATGGTTCTTGAGGGTTTTGCAGTTTAGATTATGTTATACCTAATAACAAGTGACCTTTTTGTGTTTGTTTACTTCTTGGTGGTTGTTTTTTAATGAATTTAATTTAAGATGATATTGTTCTGATGAGAAAAGGGTATAGGGTTTCTAGCTTTGCTTATGAAGACCAGCACAAGAGAGGTCAGCAACCTGTCAGTCCACCCTCTGGCTCAAGCCCTGTACAAGAACCAAAGCACAGGACACATTGACCCAACTGCAGGGTGATGCCTGCAGGGAGGCTACGCATACTGTAGCATTCCTTGTTCATGCAATTGATGAAGCAAGTGTCTTTTCACAAAATGAAAGAGACGTTCAAACATCTTTTAGACCTGATACCCTTAAAGTTTTTCCTAGATTTCATAAAAAAAATATCAGTATGTACATCTTTTTTTTTTTTTCCAAGTGCATTTGGTACACTGACAGTCAATTTTTTTACTTGATGTATTTGTATGTCCAGGTTAATCAAGACTTTGTAGTGATATTTAACACTGTATTTAACATCTTCAAATCTGCTTGAAAGACGGGATACATCCTTCAAGCCTAAGGTCATCATCAACAGAGCTATATACAGAGATAAATATAAACTGTGATGTGCCATATGGTATACATGTATGAACTGTGATAAATATTGTGTGCCCAACATGTGTGTAGTAGAATATGTCCATGTATGGTAAAGTAAGCTGAGCCTTGACAGTGTGCCGCCACTGTTTGAGACACAGCTGCCAGGAAAATGGGTATGAAATATAAAGTGGACATTATTTCCCATATATACTGGGGAAAAAGTACACGAGAGGCATTTGCTTTGCAAACCAACTCCAGCTGTTATGGATTGATAATAAAAGCTGTTATCTTCTGAAAGCAAAACCTGTGACTCTGAGCATACTCTACAACCCCCCCCCCCTTCACCCTTTTTTTTCTTGCTGTTGAATCTAATCATGTTAATATTAGAAGTGTTTCAATATTGCTGTTTTTACAATATTTTTGTCCTCCCTGTTCATATCAAAATGAATAGATAACATTAAAATGCCTCTTGGTATACAGGGTAGTTCAATACAATACAAAATTGACTAATTCCATATATACTGTATACCTCTAGTTAGGTGTATCTAATAAACTGGAAACTGAGTGTATGTTGAGTTGCCAAAGAAGTTTGCTGTTAAAGTTAGAAACATGACATGGTTTGATCAAATGTTTTATGTCACTCCTTTAAAAACCTTCATTTTTTTTTTGTGGAATTGTGTGCTTTGCAGATCTTGCTGCATTGGCTCATTGGATGACCAATTGAAGAGAAGAGAAGGTCAGCAGCCGTACCTCCTTGCAGTTAACAGAACCACGAGCATGATCGACAGGTAGTATTAATTGTGGACAAACAGCTCATCCCTTGCCAAGAAATCATCTTCCTGGTTGCATTTGATGAACTGTTTAAATCTCACTTTTTGTTTAACCTGTCCTATGAAGAGTCCCTGGCCCAGATGTCCACTTTTGTCCAGACAACTATTTATAACACTGATGTTGAAACAAGTGAGACCCCAAAAGTTCACGAACTGTGGGAAAAGCTTCTCAACTAGAAGTGAGGAGAAAGAAATGCAGATTGTTCTTGGGTTTAGTCTTGGGTATGAGCAGTCAACTGGAACCTTAGTTAAAGACTTAACTAAGTCTCTTGGATTTAGAACTGCTTAGGTGTTTCATCTGTCAGGATTCGCATGCAAGCAGACAGTTATTGTTAACTCGCTTAAGAACGAAAGCTTTCTATCCGAGTTTAAGGTTCAGGGTAATTTGTGGACAAGGTGGCTGTCGCTGTCAGTTTTCAACCTTTTCTGGTTTCAGAAAACACTTGAACAGTAGTCATTAGAATGACTTAAGTAGTAACAGAGAGACTGTAATAGGCCAGACATCTCCAGCTGAAACCAAGGATCAGTCCAACATCCATCTTTACAATTTAGAGGCATAGAAGCGGTGCCATGGTGTCCACAGTTGGTTGCATGAAACAGGATCCCATTAAAAAAAATAACTTACATGGAAATAGAAAATTAATAAAGTAGGAATTGTTGTGTAGGAAAAAGTTGCAGATGTGTAGCTTTTTCTGTTTTAGTTGAAGTGATGAGAAACTTAAATGAAGATGTCCTCAGAGAATGTTAAGGGCACAAAAGCCTGCAATTAGAAAAAAAATGGAAAATCTACTTGAAGTGAGTTTTTGATGTCCAGCAAACATCTGTCATTAAAAGCGCTTGTGTTATAACCTGAGAGTAACTATATATTACAATGAAAATAGTAAAAGTAAAGTGGAAAATTACTAGTCTAACATTATGCATTTGAAAAATACCTAAAGTTTTTGTTTGTTTGTTTGTTTGTTTAATTCATGGTTTGTGTCAGAAAGAGACATGGACACATGACATTTAGTAGATATTTAATGAGAATTCAGTTATTACTACATTTACATAGAGATCCCCATAGCATTTGTGAAAAAAAAGTAAAAAAGCATACAGTAAACCTATAAACATGAATAGCTACTAGTATAGCTTCACATGTAATATAGTATTTTTCACATCACAAAAAAAAAAAAAAAACACAAAAATCCACTGATAAAATAATGATTCACTAAAAAAATATTTAAATGATAATTAATAATATATAAAAAGCTCAAATCTTGAAAAGTACATTAATGAACATTAATTTCAACATTAATGTTCACAATTCAATCTATATTACATTTTACGTGACCATTTCAATTTCCACAATTAATTCTAGCTGGAATTTAACTTTTCTGTCTGTTGAAAGTGACTGTTGCATATTCCATTACAACATTAACTCTTGCTTGTGATTCGGGCAGAATTTTCCTTAGCTCTCTCAGTTTGTGAACACCATCTTTACCAGTTTCCTCAGCTTGAGGGATTAAGAAGTCAAGAGCCTGAACAATGAAAGCAGAGTCTGGCTTTAAAGCAATCTCAGACAGTTTAACAATGGCGGTGTACGCTTCTTCCACCAGATCAGCTTTGACCTTTTCAGTGTCGAGCAATTCTTCTTTTAGTCGCGACTCTTGACTTACATCCACCTTTTCTTGTTTCTTGCAGCCTTCGATGTCATTTTTTACATTTTCAAAGTATTTTGAGTCAAACCTCATATCTGATGCTGAATTACAGCTTCCTTCATATTGTTCTTTAAGTTGATCAAATGTTATTCTGTCCTCTTTGCCGTATGTAACATATTTCTTGTTCTCTCTGACATGTTTAGTGTAGTGACATTTACCTGTACATACAGTGCAGTGGCCGTTTTTCATAAGAGAACACCACCGAGGATTCCATGCGCTCCAACAACCATACTCATGACAGTTCTCCTCACAGACCGAGCAACTGGTGGCTTTTTTGTCCCACCATGAAGAATTTTCAATGGGAACTCTTTCTTTTAAATATTTGGTAACTATAAAATGAAGGTTTTCATATCCCCTAATTTTTTCTCGGTTTTCCTCAAGTGCTTTTTGAGTCTGAGCAAGTTCTTTAGTTTTACTGTCTACAAACTCAATATGGTTTTGTAGATTAGTAATACAGCCTTCAAGTCTTTTAGACTCAGTCAGAACACTTTTAGTCTGCTCCAAGCTTGTTCTGTTCTGTTCTTTTAGTGAGGCGAAGAAATATTTTAAACTGTCCTCTGTCTGTTCCCAAGCTGTCTGGAGAGCTCTGTTATATTTTGTGTTCCTCTTCTTAGTTTGTAGATTGTTAAATAAGAAATGCTCTAGCTGACCTTCTTCATTTTTCCTGCAGGGAATCCCTGCTTTCTTGATGGCATTGAGAGCATCTTCCGGAGGCATGCCATCTGAGTGCGTGATAAACATGAAAATGCTGTTCTCTATGTCTTTACCGAATAAGGACAAAACTGCATCAAAGATGTATTGCTGTCTGTCAGAGAGTCGAGTTTCCGATGCCTTCAGTACCAGACACACTGCATCGATTTCTTTCACTCCAGTGTCACTGTGAAACAGTTTGTGCAGATTCTCAGAAATTTGTTTATCCATAACTCTTCCCCTGGTGTCTCCATAACCTGGAGTGTCAATGATGGTAAGACCGATTGGACTGGATTCGACATAGATCTCATACACAGTGATTTCATTGCGACTTTTTGCCTGAGCTGACATGTGATTATCTCCTACTTCTTCTGTAATCTTAAACCACGCTTCGTCTGTAAACTTCACCCCGAGTATATAATTTACCACGGCATTGATCAGAGTAGTTTTGCCTGTTCCAGTTTCTCCCACCATCAGGAGGATTTTGTTTGGGATATTAACGTCTTTCTTTCCAAATGTCCTTTTTCTCACTGAGACAGTTTCATCTAGATTGCTTTGGTGAGATGATATGAGATGATATTGTGCAGGTGGACCTTCACTGATACATTCACGCTTCTGGATTAAATCCTGCACAATCACCGAGTCTTGAAATCTGTTTAATCGAGTAGACAATAATAAAGTTAGTTTGATGCTGTGCTTAACAAGTTTATTATTATTATTGTTATTGTTTTAAAACTAAGATGACTGGATACAAAATATATTACTGAGTGCAATACTAGGATGTGTGAAAACACTGTACTTTTAAACCTCTAATAGTGCAAAAAGGTGGTTATTTTAAAACAAAAGAAGATTTTTAACTTTCCTAAATATTGATAATAATATTAATAATAAAAGAAAATAATAAAGATGTAAAAAAACAAAAAAAAAAACAAATCTTGCTCACATACACAATAGCCATAATCCAGGGCCAATAGTAGATGACACGAAGCAGTTCTTAGGAGTTTACTGTACAGCTGAATGACCTATAAATAAACAAGTTCAAATTTAAATAAAATAAATAATTCTGCATGTAGCCCCTTACAGTTCTCAAAATATGAACCAAAGCATAAAAGCTATTATTATAGCACCACCATCAGGCTGATGCATGCATGTCCCCTTACTTAGTATTAGGGTGAATCTCGGGAAATGTAGTACTTCTAATGTAATGTATTTGCTGCCCATCACATTTTAGTGAATAGTAATAATAATAGTAATACACTGACTGTTCTGAAAGTGTTATGAAGCGTTAAAGTTAAAAGTAACTTTGATTGCTTGTTTTCTTTAATGGTGAGATTTAATTTAAAAGCCTTTTAAAACCTGTAGCATATACTGTATGAGTATGAGGCTACACATTTGAATGAATAAGTATTTTATTTATTTGTTTATTCGTATTTATTTAGTATACTGCATTCACTTTTACTGTGTTCACCTGAAATTCTATCATTTTTTAAATAAACATTTAAACCTGAGAATTTCAAAAGGGTGGAATTGACAATTTTTTTAAAAACACATTCCCATTTCAGTTTACAAAATTCTGTTGGGTAACTTTACTACCTGAAATAATATGAAGAAATACATTTAACATACCCATTCTTGAGGGTTGCCCAAAAGTGAAAGAAAGGAGAACTGGTGAGAACTGGTGAGAAGAGACGCTGGTAAAACCTGATCGTGAGAGTTGAAGCATTATGTGAAACCCAGTGTTGAGACAAACCACGACCTTGATTTTTTTGATCAGTAACCACATCCTATGAACATCAGAAGAAAAACATTCTCTCAAGTATATCTCACGTAGGCTAAATGTGAACTTACCTGCAGTATAGATCATGTTTATTAATGTTCATTAAGTATTTTAAGGCATCTGTAACTACTTAGAATAGAAGAGTATTTACTCTTCTGATTCAGGGACTTCAGCTTTAGGTCATATCCTTAAAAAAAAAAAACACATTTTGGATACTCCGCATCTACTGTACAATGAAAAGATAAGCATGAAACTGATATGAGTCAAATTTATGTAAATATTTACACTAGCTTACTCTTTTTAAATCAGATTATAAGTAGTTTTCTATAGATGGAGGCTCCTGAGACTCTGATCATATCAGAGCATATCGCTCCTCTTCATGAACATTTTACTGCATCAGTATAAGAGGTGATTGCTAACAACCCACACCAAGCCATTTATGGCAGATCTAAATATGTGACTTATATTACACAGTTTACCAAATTTAGAATATACAGCACACACAGTAATTATAGAACCTGGGCATAGTTTAGCTTTAATACATTTATATATTTTCTTACATTATTAAAAGTTGAAGTTGAAACAGTGTCAAGGGATGTGTGATACTGAAATCAACCTGTTGTTGTGTTTCATTTATAACCACATCCTGTTATATGAATCTATACTGTATTACAAATTGAACTAATCTACAGAACTAATCTGTAAAACATATCTTTAAATTGCAGCTGGATAAAGTTCACCTTTTCTCCTTTCCTAAACATGAAGTACAAAACAGAGACACATCTCAGTTCATGCGATCATAAAGCTAACATTGCTAAAGCTTAACTAGCTCCCACTTCTGTACAATTTGGACAATCAGTAACAGAAGGAAAGCGATCTATCTTCCTTAATCTTGTTGCAGCTGCATGTATGTTCACTGTACCATTCCTGCGTATGTGTAAATAATATCACCCATCGACTGAGGATGATGCCTGAAGTAGTTCAGCCTCCATATGATTTGTTTGAAGGACCTTATAATGAGACAGACAATATTAATTCTCTGAGTCAGCTGATGTAGCAACTGGCTCAATGTTCTCACGGCTCCCAACATTACGTTAGAGATAGGCACATCTGAATGAAATGCGGGCGTGCTGGATGGGCTGCGTGTCCATTACATGCTATTACATCTCAGGGTCATCTTGTCACTTGTTGACATCTCTGAGGCATCGTGCAGCTTCACCATTGAACTCAGCAAATTTCATCTAGAAGATGTTTCACACATTTGTCAGGTTCAAACTAAATTAAAAGCTCATTCCATACTTAGTGAACATGCTGTGTAGGTTAATTGGCTTTCAATTAATAAATAATCAATTAATAAAGTTCCAGCTCCTTCTGGTACCTACTGGTCATGTGGAAGTACTGTGTACAGTGAATAACCTGTTCCATGGGTGATGTTATTTTATCTACAGTATCTCTTCCCAGCTATAAGATCTCAACAGCAGTATCAGCATTCACAATGGGTAATTAAACCTTCTTCTGCTCTATGTGATTCTAATGTTTGCCAACGTCTGCGAAATTTTGGTAACCTTTTGTCAGTGATCCGATGTCGGGGCAACGTTGGGCAAACATTAGCGCATGTATTGCTTTAGCCAGTGCAGCAGGCTCTTTTAATAATGCCATCAGATCAGGAGCTCAAGTGAGGGTTGGCTTCGAGAGGGTTGGCTTACAACTTTGTAACTTTTACTCAGTAAAAGTTACAAAGTTTTTTTTTTTTTTTTTTACAGTTGGGGTGGGTTGAGGCATGTAGTTCCATAAAAATGAAAAGATACAAGTCTTATACTAGTGGTCACTAAAATATGGTGTTACGTCCCAGTCTAGTGTTGGGCGTACAGCAAAAGAATGGTTCAGGGTTCTATTATAAACTGTATGGAAATGGTGGTATATGGCAAAAAGAACTAGATTCAGTCATTAACTGATGAAATAATGAGGTTTGTATTGCTTTACAAACACTCACACACTCACTCACACACACTCACACTCACACACTCACTCACTCACTCACACACACACTCACACAACAGGAGGAGAATCAGATTCAGGGTGGACCCAGGCCAAAATAATAAACTAAATGGTATTTATATTTAGTAGCTAGGTTACCTGCAAAAAAAAAACAACACAAACAAAAACACAGGTACTCCCTAAACCAAAAACAGTGAATAAATTCCCTCTTTCCAAAATAAATGGCAGGCACGCTCCTACTGCTGGTGAGTGCACAAACATACAGTGAAATTATCTACAAATATATACAAAGAGCAACCAAACCAAAGGGGCAAAGCAATAATCAAAGTCAATTGGAGCCAAAAAGTCAAAATTAGAAAACACACCGCCAAAATATTAGAAATTAGAAATATCAAAACGCCAAAATCACAATCTCTTTCCTCTTTCTCGCGTCCCTCTCCGGTTTATATATGGTGGCGCAGGTTGATGACGTCACTCGCAGGGCGGAAGCGGCCGTGTGGAAGGTCAGGTAGATGCCGATGTGGGGAAACAGTCAGAAAACCTGGAGTGGAGTCTGGAGCGGCGCGCGACCAGGACACGAGACACACACGCGAGCGCAACGAAGCATTTATACAAAGCAGAATATTTTTATTATTTTTGCATTTTCATTCATTTGTTTTACTCAATAGCGCATATGATTTAAAATGTAGCGAATTACAATACTTCAAACAAAACATACTTAAGTAAAAGTTAAATTACAGACTTTAAAAACTACTTTAAAAAGTAGAAATACACAAAAACACTACTCAATTACAGTAATGCGAGTAAATGTCATTCGTTACTTTCCACCTCTGAGGATTACTATCTATTTGTGACTTTAACTGTTTCCTAAATATTGCCCATAGAACTATGAATATTTAGTGCAATGGAATGCATCGCTTTATATTCTAAAGCTGATGCTACACTGCGTTCGGCCGATGGGATAGGCCATGAGTGAGTGCTAGCTACATTTACATTAAACAGGTGTTCTTAGAGGAAGAATAATCCATTTAAACTATATCTTCAGCTGATAGATCTGATTTAGCAGAATTGGGTTGCTTTTGATTCCATCCTTGTACAACAGTGTGGTGTTAATGGGAATACCAATGCATATTAGTATCAATAATGTGTTGGATACATTAAAATAAAATATAGCTCATATAACTCATGCTTTGATTGTGGTTTTGTAGTGAGTCATTTAAAGTCATTCAATGAGTTCATTTTGCACCATCACCAGCCTCCTCCACTTTTATTTTCACTTCAGTAGTTGAAGGCAGCATACTGTGTATGACTGTGTATGTGACGAATAAAATTTGAATTTGAATTTGAATTTGATAATAGTGGTCCTATACAATTAAGAGTCAAGAAATCCCAGCTGGAAAGCAAAATGTAGTGAGTAGAACAAGACATAGTGAACAAAATAGCTTCCCATAGTCAGTGCATGTATATAGTGTCTCTTTTACACAAAGCAATCTCTTTTATACATAAGAGGAATTAGATTCATAAGCATTTATCTCATTATACATCCAAGCAGTTGGCTAAAGGTTTTGCTCAATGTCCCAACAGTGGCAAGTTGGTGGTTTTGGGGTTTGAATCGGGAACTTTGCAATCAGTAGTCCTATGTCTAACCAATGAGCAACCCCTTCCCATACAAAATTATATTAGAACTCTGATAGAGGAAGGTTATTCCACCACCTGGGTGCCAGAACAGAAAAGAGCCTAGATGTACATCTTCCTCGATTCCTCAGAGATGGCGGGACCAGCCGAGCAGTGCTGGAGAATTGGAGGGAACGTGATATGGTGCCAGGTGTGATATGGTGCCCAAAGCAAGGGCATCCGGTGTATCAATATGAAAAATATTACGAGGCACAGGTTAACAAAAACTGCCTCAGCCATTTGTCAGCAAGATATCTGTGGAAGTTAGACTACTGTTGACTGAAGAACATAGAGAAAGAGAGGGGACAGACATGTGGAGAGAAAGAGAAATATGAGAAAGGGTAAAACAGGTTAAGATAGAAACTCTGAATATTTGCACTGGCATGATTGGCAATGGGAGAGAGCTAGCTGATACAATGGATTGGAAAAGGTAAACAGTCTGTGTGCACACAGCATTGAAGAAAAGGGCACAAAAAGTGGGAGGGAAGCAAGGCTAAGAACACCGGAAGTAGGTTCAAGCTGTTTTGCTATGGTGTAGATAATAAGAGTGATGGTGTAGATCTAATACTGTGGCATGGGTATGCCAAGAGTGCAGTGGACGTGAGTAGAGTGTCTGATAGAGTGATGAGTGTAAAACTGTAAGTGGAAGGCATACAATATACTCCACATGTACTGTCGGATGTGCTGTGAAGGAGAAAAAAGATTTCTGTAGTGAGCTAGACAAGGTGGTAATGAGTGTCCACAAAGAGGAAATATTGGTGAAGGGAACAGAGGTGATGGGTAGGTATGAGGTCCAGGAGAGCAATGTGGAAGATTTTACAAAGAGAATGAAACTGGCAGTGGTAAATACATATTCTAAGACGAAAGAGGAACACATTTTTACATATACTGTAAGAGTTGTTGAAGATGTACACAGATGGACTATCTGCTGTGTTGTACAGTAGATGCATTCGGAAAGAGATGAGAGATTGTAAGATCACTGCAGGTGATAGCGTAGCTAGACAACACTAAAGGTGTTATTCAGGATGACTTTGGAGGTACAGAAGAAGGAAAAGGTGAGTGAGAACTGAACCCAGGATTAGAAGGTGGAAGTTGAAGAAGGCGGAAGAAGATTTTTGTGCTGATTTCAGAGAGGAGATGAGTCAGGTACTGAGTAGAGGTGAAGAGACGCTCGGCAACTGGTCAGCTACTACAGGAGTGGTAAGAGAGACAGCTAAGAAGGTATTTGGTATGATGTCAAACTTGGTGGAGAAATGAGGAGATACAGGAAAGCTTCAAGAGAAAAGTTTTGCCATAGAGAAATGAGGAGAGTAGACAGGAGTGTAAGGAGATGCAATGTAAATTGAAGGGGGAAGCGGCAAAGGCTAAGGATCAGGAGTATAGTGAGTTGTATAAGAAGCTAAAGGCAAAGGAAGGAGAAAAGGATTTAAATCAACTGACCAGACAGAGATACCGAGTGGGGAAGGATGCACTACAGGCTAGGGTGATAAAATATGCTAGTGGAAATGTACTGTACTGACTGGTGAAGAGAGTGTTTTGAGAAGGTTTGTGTCAGAAAGAGTCGACTCTGGCACACTACCGTTTACAGATAGTAAATCAGGAAGTCAGATAAACAGGTGGTTACACAGAGAAGACTAGCAGCAATTTAAGCTATTAAAATCTACTATATACTAAATCAAGTTAAAATAGAAAGATTTTTTTTTCTTGACCAATATAGTTTCACAATTGATATGTTACGTGTAAGGTAGAATGATGAATCTATTTTAATGTCTATAAGACGCATTAAATTCAGTTACAAAAAAAAAAAAAAACTTCAAGAAATAATGTTGAATAAACACAATGCATTTAATTAATTACACAAACATGCGCTCTTGATTCACATTAAATTTATTCACAATTAAATATATATTACATATTATTTGGCCATGTTTCATCTGATTTATTTATTTATGTTTTTTTTTTTTACCATTGACATCATTTTTTCAGATGATTGAAACTTGGTCTTGCATACTCCATTACAGCATTAACTCTCTCCTGTGATTCAGGCTTAATGTTCCTCAGCTCTTTCAGTTTATGAGCAAAAATGGGTTTTCCAATTTCATCAACTTGAGGGATCAAAAAGTCAAGAGCCTGAACAATGAAAGCAGAGTCTGGCTTTAACGCGATCTCAGAAAGTTTCATGATGGTGGTGTACGCTTCTTCCACCAGTTTAACTTTTTCCTTTCTAGTCTTGATCAGGTCTTCTTTCAGTCTCTTTTCCATGTTTACCTCCTCTTGCTGTTCCTCGTTGCTGTCAATCTCCTTTTTCTCCTCAAACTTTATATCGAATGGTTTATATTTGCTCCACTCGAATTGTTTTTTAAGGTCATTATATGTCATTTCGGTCTCTTTACTGCATATGACATATTTCTTGTTTTCTTTGACATGTTTCTTGTAGTGACATTTCCCTGAGCAGGAAGTGCAGTAGCCATGTTTAATGACCTCACACATTTTAGCTTTGGGGGCAAACCAGCAGCCGTACTCATGGCAGTTTTCCTCACAGACAGAGCAACTCATCACATTTCTGTCCTTCCAAGAAGCTTTTTCAATGGGAACCTTTTCCTTGTAATATCTGGTGACTTTTAAAATAAAGTTTTCATTTCGTCCGATTTTTTTTTGGTTTTCTCCAAGGGTAAGGGTCTTTTGAAGCTGAGACAGTTCTTTCCTTTTACAGTCTACAAACTCAATACGGTTTTGTAGATTCACAATACATGACTCCAGTTGTTTGTACTCAGTCAGAACACATTCAGTCTGCCCTAAGCTTTTTCTGTTCGGCTCTTTCAGTGAGGCAAAGAAATGCATTAAACTGACATCTGTTAATTCCCAAGCTTCCTGAAGAGCTTTGTTATACATTTTGCTCCTCTTATTAGTTTGACGGTTGTTGAATAAGTAATGCTCAATTTCATGTTGTTCATCCTTCCTGCATGGAATCCCTGCTTCCATTATGGCATTGAGAGCATTATCTGGAGGCATTCCATCTGAGTGAGTGATACAAGTTAGAATGTTGTTCTCTATGTCTTTACCAAATAGGGACAAAATTGCATCAAAGATGTATTGCTGTCTGTCAGAGAGTCGATTCTGAGATCCCTTCACTACCAGACACACTGCATCGACTTCTCTTGCTCCACTGTTGGAGTGAAAAAGTGTGTAAAGATTCTCAGCAATCTTTCTGTCATATTCTCTTCCCCTTGTGTCTCCATAACCTGGAGTGTCAATAATGGTAAGACAGGTTGGGTTGTTTTGGGCAAAAACCTCGTAAACAATGATTTTTGTTGTTTGACTTTTTGTCTGATCTGACACGGGATTATCTCCTTCTTCTTCTGTAACTTCAAACCACACTTCATCTGTAAACTTCACCCCGAGTATGTAATTTGCCATGACATTGATCAGAGTAGTTTTGCCTGTTCCAGTTTCTCCCACCATCAGTAGGATTTTGTTTTGCATGTTGTTGTATTGTTCTCCAAATGTCCATTTTTCCACTGAGCCATCATTATTCAGTCTTTTTCTGGCTGTCAGAAGACAATATCGTGCAGGTGGACCTTTACTTATTAATTTACTCCTTTGGACTAAATCATGTACAATCCAAGATGCGTCTTGAAATCTGTTGAGTGTATTGGACAGATATACTGTTGGGTCAGACTAATATTATGCTTACAATGTTACTTAATTGTTGTAAAACATGTGAAATAGGATGCGAAATGTGACTGTAATAGCATTAAATGAAGTTTGTTCACATACCCTGTAGCCATGATCTTGGTTAGTTGAGGGGCAGATGAGACAAATGTCTCAGACGTTCCCTGCACAGCTGAACGACCTATTCATTTAATTTAGAGATGTTATTAAAATAAAGATTAGATTAGATTCAACTTTATTGTCATTGCACATAGTTACAAGGCAACGAAATGCAGTTAGCATCTAACCAGAAGTGCAAGTTAGCAGTGCAATATAAACATATATACAGATCTATTGTATAAAACTTGTATGATAAAAGTAAGGTCTATGTATATAGATGTGGAGAAACTTTATATTATTTACTGTTGCAAACAGGTACTGAAATGTAAATATGTAAAATGTACCAGTACACAATTTAGATATATGGAATTCAGATGTGATTATGCTATTGAAAATGTAATTCTGCTGTGATCCCTAACTGTGTGTGTGTGTGTGTGTGTGTGTGTGTGTGTGTGTGTGTGTGTGTGTGTGTGTGTGTAGGTTTCCTTAAACAGTCTAAAAGATCAAATAAAGTCTAGCTTTAAAAGCTGATAACATTGCCTTGCTTTGAGGTAACCAAAATGGCTTCCAGTTTTTGCCTTTGCCTTCACCTACACCGGTGAAAAGTGGCAAATACAAAAAAACAAAATGGATTCAACTCAAACGAATCACTGATGCTGTTTCATCTGACAATGGACGTATTCACATAAATTATGTTGTTGGGTGATTTAAGGTCCTTGATTGCCCTTCACATTTTAGTGGGAAATCAGAATATATATATAAAAAAATCCCACCACAAGCAATGAATAATCTAGACAGATTATTACTTTTAAAAATGGGGAAAAGACTGTGACAACACCAGAAATAATACGAAGATGTAAATTAAACATACCTTTGCTAGAGGGTTGCCAAAAATGAAAGCAAGAAGACCTGATTATTACTGGTGAGAAGAGATGCTCAAGTTGTTTAACAGATTGTGCGAGTTGCAGCCTAACGTGATGTTATTGAGACAAACCATATCCTTTTTTTCTGTAACCACATCCTATTTACATCACACGAAGCATTTTCTTGTGCATACCTCACAGACAATAAGTAGCTATACTCGTATAGCTACTTATTTATATTTATAAACATGGTACATGCTATAGCATGTATCATGTTTATAAATATTCATTAAGCATTCAGGACATTAAAAAAAATGTCTCATGCACCAGGACCTCAGAATTTTATAAATAGGGATGAAGGTTATATCCTACACTTGCATGTACAGTGGGCATAGGAATGAATCACCTCGTTTAAAATAATCATAAACCTGAAATGAAGACAAACAAACAGGCTTTGCAGACTGAAATGAAGACAAACTAAATGTTTGTTTCATCCAGCTGTATTTACTCATTTTTTAACATCTAAGTTGTAAGTTTGTACGCAATGTAAGGACATTTAATGTGGACAAAATACCTAATGCATTTTCCACCATTAACCCTTAGGAGTCTGAGGCTGTTTTGGGGCCCTGAAGAAGTTCTGACATGTCCTGACATTTGTATATTTTTCAGTTACTTATGAACATATAAATGTCTAAAGGCTAACTACACTGTATTGAGCACAAACTGGACTACAGTAATATGTGATCAGTATGTATGTACAAGTTTGTATTTTGGAGAAAATAACAGTTATGCGTGATTATTGAAAACAACAAAAAATATATCACTGAAATATGTTCACAAAACACGTTCATAACATTTGTTTACAAGACTTTTTTGTTGTTACTTGGATCTAGAGTTTTTACTTCAAAATGATGTGATGATCATGTTCATCGCTCATTCACAGAAAACAATATATTCATTTACATATACATATACATTTAATTTTTTTTGTTTAGAATGGCCGTATGCGAGGAGGCGTGAATGATCATGAATAATGCTGTAATTCACACCAGAGAAGACAAAGACCCGAATAATGAGCTGCATAAATACCCCTTTCAGTCAGGTCTGTGACAGGGGGAAGTGCTACAAGAAAATAATTTGAGGACAAAAACATATTTCTTTGTTTGTAGTTTATTTAGAATGAATCAAGATTCACTTGCAAGAATCTCAGGAACAGTTCAAGATAAATAAAATGTGTAAAAACAGACATTCCGTGTAAAATGATGCAATCAAAAGCAGTGTACGATACAAAAAAATTCCACAAAAACATGCATTCAAGGGTAAAAAAGTGATTCAAGATAGAAAATGTTACAAAAAAAAAAACTGAAACAGACATTCAAACCAAATGGTGCAAACAGGAACAGTGCAAGATAAAATGGGTGTATGGTGTCTACAGTCACACATCCCTGTGCCACTCTTGAAAGCAGTTCCTGTTCAACTGAAGACACGGGGGAACGTTGCATGCCTGGCATCTCCAAGGTGTTTTTGCCGCTTGCCATGGACTGCTTTGCAATGCACACACAACCTGCGACCAGCAGTGGCAGCATCTCTGGCGTCTGAGGTCAGCACAGCTACTGGAACTGGTACATGGTCAGTACTTGTCCGTTTTGGTGCTACTTCCTGCGAGACACCACTAAGCTCTTTTGACACAGCGTTCTCTGAAAAAAAACATGTTTGAAGTGACACACGGGAGAATATGAGTCAGCAGACGGCGGGTGTGGTCCAGGTTCCGGTGCGGGCAGAAATCGCAGAGTCTGTGGAACCTGAAACTCCGTGTCTGTCTCTGTGAAAGTCTGTGTCATCAGCCTGCGTTTTCCATGACTTTGTCTGCATCTTGCCTGCTTGTTTGCCTTTGCTTTTTTGGGGGGCAGGTGGCTGATCATTTTCACTGTCACAACTATTTGCGGGAAAAAAAAATACATGAGCATGCTGGTAACACAATAAAAGAAACTAATGTACATCATCATCATTATTTATATATACATATACACACACATATATGTGCACTTACTCAGTATGATTCTCGATTGCCTTCAACATTGAACATGTCCCGGTGTGAGGTGCTGGGGAAGGCAAGGTCGATGCGGACACGTTCCTAAAAAATAAATACATAAATTGTTAGCCTGTATTGTTCCAAGTAAACAAACAAAATTATACAGAGAGGCCCCAAAAATGCATAACACACTTCAA
Source organism: Clarias magur (assembly GCA_013621035.1). Taxonomy (NCBI): domain Eukaryota; kingdom Metazoa; phylum Chordata; class Actinopteri; order Siluriformes; family Clariidae; genus Clarias; species Clarias magur. The sequence continues at coordinate 142,625 of QNUK01000185.1, read as the reverse complement.
CATGAATAATATACACCTCTCCTCTGATGGTCACATGACAGCATCAACAACAGGGTGACTACTGATATATTTATAGGAAACATAATACTACTCACTGCTAATATAATTCAATCAAGTTTTAAAAAGAGCATACTGATAGCAACTGTCAAAGTGTGTATACACTTTTGTGCCCCTCTGTATCTGTAGATGGGCCACAGATCATGTAGTGCATCTCAAACATTTACACCCCACCATAGGGGTGTACGCCATAGGAAATATTCATAAACATCTCCTAGCTGGATAAGGCATTATTTTAGCCAGCTGTAGCTAACATGCTTGTGCTAAATAACATTACCGACAGCAGTGTCATAAGCTAACCAAAACTGAGACAAATATATATTAGCAATCATAATCTAAAGCTAACCAAAACGAGGTGAAACACATTAGAACATTTACAAACATCTGTAAACTCCATAAGGCATTAGCTTAGCCACCTGAACTAACATGTTTGTGCTAAGCTACATAAAGCAGCATGTTAGCATGATTACCATGCTGACCTAAACCATGTACGTGACATTGAAAGACAAAGTTTCACCTAAACTGACATAAGCTAGCCGAAGTGAGGAAAAAAATTAAATATTAGCTTTATATTATCAAAATAAGAGTTATATAAGACTTAATAACTTCCTCATTGTCATAACAGCTCTTTTGAAAATCCTCTGCTGGATCTATTTGCTCGTCAAAATGCTCCCGTTCGTCGTCGGAGTCGTAAAATCTTCTTCTGAGGAAAAGGTAAACTCCTCCCACTGTCCAGAACATTCTGAAGAGCTTCCTCGGCTGTATATCTACTGTATATCGAATCTTTAAGGATTCGGGTTAATTTGTTAAACTGAATTAAAATTCATAGCGGACACTTTATCGACTACCCGTCCAGGATTTAGCATGACTTAACAATTCTGTTTATCCCACGGCCAACGATGATAATACAAAATCTGGTATTTATATAATTATTAGCAAGGTAATGTAAGATCTGGGCAAATGTTTAGACTTTAAAATACATGACCAAGACAACAGTTCTTTATAAAGAAACAAGAATTGATTTGACTAATCTACGATACATGAAACTACGCTACTCGAACACACACACACACACACACACACACACACACACATATACACACACAAACCTAAAAACAGTTTGGACGGTAAGAGATAATAAAGTTCATCTAGTACTGTTTGTTAGATCAAAGAAAGTCACAAGAGTCTTGGGTTTAATCTTACAGTTTTAGTTATGAAACGAGCACCTTTTTTTAGCAGCTTTGTTTGTACACTTCTGTTATGTTTCGTTCTCATGGTTCGCCTCCAGCTAAGGAAATCACGGCGTTGCTGATTTGTTGGTGCGCTTTGGAACTTACTCTGTGGGTTTCTTCGTTGCAGGACGTTAGGGTTCTGGCACAAAGTTTTGTTGAGAGTTCTCGAAGAGCAGATGATGTCAGCAAAGGCAGAAGTCCGAGCTGTTTGGAAGAGGTTATTCTTCCGATGACGAAGATGTGTGCCCCGTTTCTCATGCTTTTTCCTAAAGCATGAGAAACGGGGCTGCTTTCTTCAGATGGTCATAACAACGACCCAGTTTGTCGACAACGTGTAGACGACATGTTTGGACACTGAGTTTTGACCCTTTGTGTCAGTACGTCTCATAGATGATTGGTCCAATCGAATGTGGTTGCGGGGCTTAGCCACGCGTCACCTGATTCCCCCTTTTGTGCATAAGCCGGGTTTTCAGCTGTTACGTGGGGCCCATCCGATTGGAGTTTTAATGCCTTTTATAAAGTAACTTTTCCTGAGCTCTTGTTCATGCGACCAATTTTCAGTGTATACCACTGTTTTTTTTATATAAAATAAACTCTTAATTGATACCACACACCCCCTATCCTACACACTCATTTATCCCTTTGTTTAATAAAAGAGGTTTGTAAATGCTGATAATACCTTTAAAGTTATGTAGAATAATCAAACATAACACACATACATAAAACATACTGAATATATGACGTCACAAAGTTGCAGAATTTGACTTAAAATGTACATGCAATAATAGATATTTCATTTTTAAGGCACTAGGGCTGTGGCAACCCCTTGTCTTGATCAGAGGAAACTAAAACTGTAGCAGATTTATAAGCACACCATATACATTGTTAGTTAGAATTTCTCAATTGTTATTGTGGTTTACTGTATCTTATATGATACAGTTTGCGTGTTTGTGTGTATTAAGATTATGAGACAAATTTAGTTAAACACACTTCAACACCAAGACAAATGGGTTTAAAATTTAATTTAATGGTTTTAAAAGTGGGTTTAAAACTATTGCTAACCAGCAAGTATGTTTTCTTTTGTAGTTTTGTGTATTGGTCTGTTACTTTAAGTGGAGTCACAGTAACAAGGGGCCAAGATTCCTCTCCGAATACAAACCGACATGAGGGAACTTAGCATGACGACTGGTTTATACAAACCGATTAAAACCTGATTAGGTAAGCCTTGCCAAATATACTTGATGAACATCAGTGATGCAATTATTTCCCAAGCAATCATACTGCTGTAGGCTGGCATGGAGGAGCAGTTTGTCTGTCCCTGGTTTGATCCTGATATCAGGTTACTGGTTACTGAGTTTCACATGTTCTCCCCATGTTCATCTCAAATTATAAATGAACATTCCCAGCCCCAGACAATTACACATCAAACACATCATGTTCAACTGTTGGTATGAAGTTCTTTTAATGAAATACTGTGTTAGTTTCATGCCAGATGTAACAAGACACACACCTTCCAAAAATCCACACCTTCAAACTAATTTTCAAGATTCTTGGCTAACATGATCAGAGCACATTTATTTTTTTATATTAATGCAGAAAACCAGGAAATTACAAAAAGGTTCACACCTTTTTTCAGCTATAACTGCTTGGAAGGCTGTCTACAAGATTCTGGAGTGTTTCTCTGGGAATTCATGCCTATTCATTCTGTAGAGTATTCATGAGGTTGGGCCCTGATGTTGGATAAGAAGGCCTGGCTAGCAATCTCCATTCCCGTTCATCCCAAAGAATTCTCTCATCAGATTCACAAGGCAGTCACCTGAAATGGTCTTCAGTGCCTTGTCCAGAATTAATTTGGGACATTTTTTGCCTTCTTAATGTGCTTTAGACCATTAGTTGTACAGAGTCAATAGCCCTATTATTGCTATTACAACTACTGTACAAATCCATATTATGGCAAGAAACACTCTTAAAAACACTTTTAAAAAAAGAGAAAATACAGTCCATCATTACTTTAAGACATGAAGGTCAGTCAATCCAAAACATCTCAAGAACTTTAACTGTATTGTATCTCCAAGTGCAGTTGTCAAAATTCCCAAATGCTACAATGAAACAGGTTGTCATGAGAACCAGCTCAGGAAAGAAAGACCAAGATACACATTCATTAAATGTGTTCCGTTCCTCCATTCCTCTCTCGACCTTTTGTCTGCATCACAATGAACTGAAACTCAGTGCGTCTTCTTTCCTTGTTTGACTGTACAATATGTAATATTTAAGTGAAATATTCATGTATAGGCCTAAATATTCATTTTTATTTATGGACAGGTATATTATGCTATATCTAGAAGCGCTGTAATTTTCACTTGTTACAAAACACAATGTTTTCAGAGATTTGAGCTCCAGGTGCTCTTAGCTTATGTACCCGCCCAACGCAGCCACACCTCAGAACGAAATTATGCACATCTAAAATAGATGCCTAAAAAATTTTTTTTATAGTCTAAATATTTTATTTTCTAAAGTGTTACTGTTGTTTATTTACAATATTTGTAAATTAAAAAACTTAATTTAAGTGAGGTTAGAGCTCTGGGATGTTGAGCCTATTTCCAACATAGTCTAATCAGAGCTCTACCGCCCGTTCGGTTCATCTTCATAGTAGGATTTACTTATAAACATATAAATGTCACCTCTTTCACCTAGTGCAAAGTAAATGTACAAGATTGAGGGAAGAATGACACAGATGATCTTATACACAGAAGACACATTTCTGGCATACTGTAAATATGACCATGCAAACAGACATTCAGGTTAAAACAGTGCGAACAGGAACAGTGCACTATGAAGAAAGGGTGTTAGGTTTGTGATTCTTTTACACCCTATACACAGTCATACATCTTTGTGCCTCTCTCAAAGAGCAGTTCTTGTTTAACTCAAGACCCAAGTGAACATTGCATACCTGGCATTTCCATGGTGTTTATGGCTGCTTACCATAAACTGATTTGCAATTCACACAGACCATGTGACCAGCAGTGGTAACTTTCCTGGCATCTGAGGTCAGTCCATGTGCTGGTTGTGTGCAGTCACAGGTGAAGCCTTATCGTGTGGTCAACCACTTAAAAAAATACAAGAGATCCGTCCCGAATCCAGACCCCAGTCGTGGTCGAGGTTCCCATGACATAGTGATGGTCCATCTCTATTTTGCCTGCTTGTTTGCATTTTTTTTCTCTATAAAACAGGTGGCTGATCATTTTCATGGTCACAACGGTTTATAAAAAAGGAAAAAGAAACATAAGCATGATGATAATAAAATTACTGTCAATAATCATCAATAACTATTGACCATGCATAAACACAACACAAACTTTTGCAATGTTTAGGCAACAGAAGCTAACCTGTTTGTGCTAAGCTACAGAAGGCAGTATGTTAGCATGATTTAGCAGTGTTATCTACATGCTAACTAAACCATGTGACATTAAATGACAATGTTTCACATAAACTGGCAAAAGCTTGTGAGAAAATGAGGGAAAATAAATTTATATTAGTTTTATATTATCAGAATAAGGATTATATTAGATGTAATAACTTACCAATGGTAACAGCTTGCTGTATTCTCCTCTTTCATTCTCTGTTGGAGTCTCAGTGTTGTTCTGAGGTAAATCTAAACTCCTCCCACTGTCCAGAACATTCCGTAGAACTTCAGAAACCTGTACAGCGCCTAACATCTTCCACATGCACAGGAAAATTATCGCATCTACTGTGTGTGTGTGTGTGTGTGTGTGTGTGTTTGGGGGCGTGGCCTTGTATGTAGATTACCCTGACTGTTTCCCTCTGAACAGCGTGTGGGCATGTCCTGTCGCAGGTCATTATCAGTGAATGAAGTGTGGCAGAAAGACTGTATCTCTCCTTCATATGGATTCATATGGATTACATAAACTGAGAACATTTATTTTTGATTAAGCTTGCTACATTTAAAAGTAGACACTTTAAGCTTTCTATAGATATATATGTATAGATATATGGATATATGTGTGTTAATTTTAGTTCATTTTAGTGTGTATCAGCTGATTTCTCCCTGTGTATCAGCTGATTTCTACACCAGCTTTCCATCCTGAGCAGAAGGTGAGCGCTAAGAAGTATTCACCCCTCTTTTCAGGAACATCACTGAGCACATCTTAATAAGGGGACAGGCACACACACACGTCTGTCTCTTCATGGACATGATGTTTGTGTTAACGAATGTCGTAGTCAGGGACAAATTATGGAGCAAAACCCAATAATTGTACACAGTACACACTAAAGGCTTGCATTCTATAAAATCTATGAAATTGTGTATGTGTGTGTGTGTGTGTTTGTCAAACTGCATATTAAGTTCATGAAGTCTTTTTACCAGACACTTATATTAACATCATGTCTTTATTTCTCCCCTGTTGTAGATTGATGTAGAGAGGACGGACCCTTGATCTTCTGCCTTCTTGCACCACCAATACATACATGTATTTTATTAATTTATCAATAAAGTGTTTAATGTCATTTATAGTTGAGTATTCATTTCCAGTTTGCTTATTCTTCAGCAAAACAGTTAACGTGCATGTAAAGCATTGCTGCAAATGACATTGAATAGAATCAGATGTTACTCCACTCTGTGTGAGGCTACAGGCTTATATACAGTATGTGATTTTAGCATCATTAATTTTTTTCTGCTAACTTAAGCATGCTGCCTTGGGAATGATATTAGTGACAGTTTCAGTTCGAACAACATATTCCATAATATTTTTGAATATATTAATATCACATGTTCAACAGTTAAAGCAGAGCTTCTTAAACATTTTACAGCAACATTACAAACATTTTACAGTTTGTTTTACTTCAACTGTAAAACTGCACCTCCAAAAATTTTCATATCATGCATTTTTATCCATAGTATTAAAATGGAATTGCATACTGTACATTTGAAAAAAACATACCATTACACTGGAAAACATACAAACACACTGGAAAAACATGCATTACATGAGAAAAATAATGCCATTATGCTTCGGCTCTGTGTGCGTGTGGTTCACTTGTTTTTCCCCCCGTGCTTGGTGGGTTTCCTCCGGTTACTCCGGTTTCCTCCCACGGTCCTAAAACATGCAGATTAGGATGATCGGCGTTCCCAGGTTGCCTGTAGTGTGTGAGTTTGTGTCCTGTGCTGGATCGGCACCCTGTTCATGGTGTCTCCTGGGATAATTTTAATAGAAGATTTAGCATTCGGTCCTCACCCATGAAAACACACCGCAGGTAACGCGTGTACCATATGTGCGTCCACTGGTACTAAGCGATCGTTTTGTTACTCAATTGCTATTCGGATCTATTTGTACAAAGGCGTGCTTCATTTCTCTAGATGTTATGCTACGTTTTTTTTTTTTTTTTTTGCTTCCCCACAATGTGTGTGTTTTCATCGTCATTGCAGGACATCAATCTGTCTTCTGCAAATGCACAGCGGCAGCTATCAGACAGGAGGAGGCCATAAAGCCTCCTTTTCTGCGTGGGACAAGAAAAAAAAAAAAAAAGCCATGTTCTGCGCATATTATATATTGCATGTGCATTATATATTGCTTATAGATCCATATTTGGACAGGCATTTTGCACACACAATGGTGCTAATTGTTTACATCACATATATGTGTCCAAATATACTACTATATTCATATATATTAATGAACAAGCTAGTTTCCCTATGCTAAGCGCTAGCGATTAGCATTGTGATATTAGCTTGCTTATAACTCCATATTTGGATGTATCTGGAGCTGATATCCGGCATGGTTCTGTGCTTAGTTGCGTTTTGACCTCAGTCCCATAGTCCTTTGCACATTAGCTTTACATTTTAGCTTGCAAAATACAGGAGAAAGAGAGTTGTCACACAACAAACACCCGCACCACTCTCACCTTCTATACCGCTTTATCCTGTATTCAGGGTCACGGGGGGCCTGGAGCCTATCCCAGGAGACTTGGCACATGGCAGGGTACACCCTGGACAGGGTGCCAATCCATCGCAGGGTACAGACACACTCATTCACACACAATGGCCAATCTGCACACTCTGAATTGTCGCCAAATCCATGACTCATTGAACTATATGAATTACTCTATATATATAGTTTATCACCTGCATCGATGTTTGTTAAATTGTCTTGGTTTTAAAGCCTGATTTATTTTTTTTTGCCTGATATATGAAGTCTTTGCTGCTGCATGTTATTGGTGTGTGTCTTTCTGTAATGGTCTTATTCCTGGTTCTTTCAGTAATGAAAGAAATTGACGAAGATGGTAATGAAGGCATCTGAAAATCAACTCTCTAAAAGACAACATTAAATTTTGATTTTAGTTTTGTTCTTATTGCCATAGAAAACAATATCCTCATTTGTATCATTCATTCATTCATTGTAGTGTGCCTAATGTTTGTCAAATACAATCTTACCTAAACTACATATTTCTTTTTTCACCGTGCCATTATGTATTCAACTAAAAAATAATATAGGATTTTACTATAGCTCAATACTAAGGACCCTTTTACTGCTTCCACAGGATTTATGAGGACTAGTTGTAACCCTTGATGAATTGATCATTAGCAGGTGTGCAGACCTCTATATAAGCAGAAGTTTCGACAATTTCCTGATCTGGAGCATTCAAGTCCGTGTTTAACACAATACCAAAAGGGAAAGACATAAGCAATGATCTTACAAAAGCAATTGTTTTTGCATTAATTTATGTATTACTCCAATGGTTATAAAAAACATTTCCAAACCATTTGTAGTTCAATATTATACAGTGAAAGTTTATTAACCGTCATGGCGTATTCCAGTTAAATCTGACCAATTTACAAGTTTCCTCTTTAAAAACATGAAGAAAATTATATAAATTTTTCAGCTTTTGATCTCTTCTGCATCAGTACATCTTGGCTGCCCATGACTTGGTCAATGGTTCACCGCTTTTCCTTTTTTGGACCACTTTTGGTAGCAGACCACAAACATCCCACAATAGCTGGACCATATATTGTTTATATCACTTGAATTTTCAAAATCACTATATTCCTACAGTTGTTCAGATAGACCTCATGGAATATGCTTTGTTTTGGTTTTGCCCTTTACAGGAATCATATTTTCACTGCAAAATTCCACAAATTACTATTAGTTAAGTAAACAGTTTCAAGTTTATAGTGCACCACACATCCATGCCATATTTTTGCCACAGTAGATGGTTGAAGTAATTTGACTTCTCACTCATCACTCACTCATCATCTATACTGCTTAAACCTGTATTTAGGGTCACGGGGGGCCTGGAGCCTATCTCAGGAGACTTAGGGCACATGGCAGGGTACTGTACACCCTGGACAGGGTGCCAATCCATCGCAGGGCACAGACACACACACTCATACACACACTACGGGCAATTTGGGAATGCCAATTAGCCTAACCTACATGTCTTTGGACTGTGGGAGGAAACCCACCAAGCACGGGGAGAACATGCAAACTCCATGCACACAGAGACGGGAATCGAGCCTGGCCGAGGATCGAACCCGGACCCTGGCGGTGCAAGGCGACAGTGCTAACCACTACACCACCGTGCCGCCTTAATTTGACTTGTATGTATGTTAAAATCAATTTAACATACATAGAAGTCAAATTAAGACATCAATTCATCAAAGCTCTGGAGGTGACCAGGTCACTCAGCAGCACCTACCTGTAGCAGCTCAGTCAGAGATAACAGCTGCTTTTAATGGCCATTCTTTCAGTGAATTCAGTAACAACCACCTAACTATTAATTGTTTTCTGTCTAGTACCCAGGCTCTAAACCTGATGTTCTCATGAGCAGAACCTTACATACGTAAGGATTTTACGTACGTAGATGTTTGCTTTCATTTTAAGAAATCCTACTTGCAGTTCATGGACCCGTCTTTAAAAGTGCGATCTTACTTACCTATCTTTAAAATATTTTGATGTTGCAACCTGAATCTGCAACCTGTTTTTTAGCACATACTGGTCATGTGTGATTATCGGCAATGTTAAACTTTCCGTGGGCTTGACGGGAAATCCAGAGTGGCATGTTTTTAACTCGATATGTCATTTTGGTACGCATGAGGGTCCAGGCACCTACAGCAGAGGCAGCTGGAGAATGTGACTAAGCTTGTATTTAACTCAGCACTGTTACAGAGGCAGCTGGGGAATGTGACTCAGCTTGAATTTAACACGGCAAGTGAGACAGTTACAGAAACCCAGTCCCATTAACAAAACTGTTGAATGTGTGCATGTGTTCATCATAAGCTATATTTTACTTTGGTGGGTAAAATATTATTGAGTGATCACTGCTCTGTTGTCCCACCTGCAGCTGTCTGTGATCCTCGGCTTGCATCTGGATCTTCATCTGTGTTAACTACTGGTGCAAGTCAGCTAAGAATCTGTTACCAAACCTGACACATTCATACGAAACTCCCACGGTTACTGGTGCACTGAAAGGTAAGTCTCAGGACAGATTTACTGAAACGTACATGGGTTTTATATCAGGTTGCTTTTATTTGATCTTAATTGCTCAGGAGAAAATAAAATATTATCTTATTTCTCATATTGTTGCATCTAAATTATTTTATTGCTTTTAAAATAACACCTACTACTAAGGAGTACAGACCAAATCTACAACACAATTTCTTGAAGTACATTACTTTATATGTAATATTTAATTTTTCATTTCATTTCATTTCATTTCATTTCAATGTATTTATTTATTTATTTATTTTAGAATAGTCCTTATAGTATATCATATTTTGCAGCATTCATTTGTCAAGGTGGCAGATCTAATGCCAGTATATTCAGGTCATTTTTAACAGACTGTGAGCGTTTAGAGCACTGCTGTCCTTACAAAGTTGAAATTATTACCAAGATAAAAGGAATAGTAAAAATAGTAGCAGTGTATAAATGGTGCTTTTGATGTTTTAGAAATAAAAAAAAAGTCATTTTTAAAAGGCGTTATTCTAAAATCTGCTTGGGGGTTTCCTCTCACATTCCAAAAACATGCAAAGTAGGCCAATTAGTGTTAATAAATTCCAAGTAGTGTGTGAGTAAGAATGTGCGCTTGTGTGCCCTGCAAAGGATTGGCACCCCATCCAAGGGTACGGTGCCTACTGCCCCAAGACCCTTGGATAGCAGTATAGAGAATTAGTGAGGTGAGTGACACACACACACACCTCCCCAATTCAGAGAACATACAGGTTGGTTGTTAGTAAATTACATTTGATTCAAACAAATTCAGTTATTTCAATAAAGTTAGGTTAATTTAGAAATTAAGTTTGAATGAAAAGATGTATAGTTGCATAGTAAGGTGTATACTGTAGTATGGTGGCAAGGAAAAACATCCAGAGATGAGCATGAAAAAGAATCCTTGAGAGGAACCCGAAACAAAAGGAAGCCTATCCTCATCTGGGTGAGAATATATGACCATAAATAAATCCCTTCTATAACTCTTATGTGGCCAAAAAAATCTGTTGTGTCATTTTATAAGCTGGGACAAAGTAAAAGAGGCCCCACAGGAGAACTCAGTCATGCCAAAAATGTAAATGTTAAATAGAAATGCCTTTACTGTACTTTTACATTACATGATGGGTATGTCAGAAATTGCCAGATGTAAAATGCAAATAAGATGAGGAAAATAAATATATATAAAATATATATTTTTAAACAACTTGGAATGAAATGCATGCAGAAAGAATGTGAAGAAATAACTTCCTGGAATGGCTGGGGGGGGGAAAAAAAAAAAAAAAAAAACAGGAGATGAAGATATACAGTAAAAGAGTTGACAAGCAGAGAGGACTAACATTTCATTTTGGATTTTTTTTAAGTGTATGTGTGTAGTTTTTACATGCATTATACATAGGACATATTTTACATTTGGGGTTTATTTAGTTTATTTCTGTTGGTGGTGTACACAGTGGTGAAACACACTCCGTAAGGCAGCAGGGCTCTTTTTCAAAGTGCATAAAATCAGATCCAAACCCTTCCCTGCTTGTGATGTAAAACGTACCAATGTTTAATTTCAGTTTTTTCCAACTTTAATGTGACCTTTAACTTGTATTAATTTAACTTAATTAAAAAACAAACAGAAATATTTTGCGGCATGAGGAGTAAAAATAAAACATTAAATAATGTGGGTACATAAGTGTGTAAACACTATTATAACTGGGGATGTGGCTATGGAGAGAATTAGCCAAACACATTCTAATGCATTTTAAACAGGAGTTATTATACACTTGACATCATTTAAAGTATCTCTGATTAACCAGAAATAAAGTTCAGCTGTTTTAGTAGGCTTCTCCTGACATTTGCTTTTTTGCAACTCATAGCAAAAGCCATGGTCCACAGAGGGCTTCCAAAGCATCAGGGGGATCTCAGAAGAAGAAGGATACAAAAAAAACATGCTTGGTAAAAAGATGAAAGGAAAACTGGTCGGCTGTGTAGTCCATGTGACCACAATTTCTCTTATTCTTTATATGTCTGGGCTATGGGGTAGGATGAAGAAAAAACATTCAAGTCTACCTTCAAAAGACAGGTGAAGTCTCCCAAAGACATGTGGGAAATGTGAGATGGTATGATGAAACCAAGGTTGAACTTTTTGGCCATAATTCCAAAACATATGCACATCAACAGAACACCATGTCCACAGTGAAGCATGGTGGCGGAAGTATCATGCTTTGGGACTGTTTTTCTTCAGCTGGGGCCTTAGTAAAGGTAGAGGGAATTATGAACAGTTTCATATTCCAGTCATTGTTGGTACAAAACCTCCAAAGCTGAAGATCAAGACAAACGCCATATTTCAGCATGACAACAATCCAAAGCTTCCATCCAAATGAACAAAAGAACGGCTTCACCGGAAGAAGATTAAAGTTTTAGAATGGCCCAATTAGAGACCGCACCTGAATCAATTGAAAATCTGTGGGCTGTGGACAGGAGATGCCCTCGCAATCTGACAGATTTAGGGCATTTTTGGAAGAGTGAAGTAGACTCCTAAAAAGACCTAAAAAGACTGAGTGCTGTAATAAAATCAATAGGTGCGTTAGTATAGTACTAGTTTAAGGTTAAGATAAGATAAATTATAAATGAACATTCCCAGCCCCAGACAATTACACATCAAACACATCATGTTCGACTGTTGGTATGAAGTTCTTTTAATGAAATACTGTGTTAGTTTCATGCCAGATGTAACAAGACGCACACCTTCCAAAAATCCACACCTTCAAACTAATTTTCAAGATTCTTGGCTAACATGATCAGAGCACATTAATTTTTTTTATATTAATGCAGAAAACCAGGAAATTACAAAAAGGTTCACACCTTTTTTCAGCTATAACTGCTTGGAAGGCTGTCTACAAGATTCTGGAGTGTTTCTCTGGGAATTCATGCCTATTCATTCTGTAGAGTATTCATGAGGTTGGGCCCTGATGTTGGATAAGAAGGCCTGGCTAGCAATCTCCATTCCCGTTCATCCCAAAGGAGCTTGATGGGCAGGATGTCAGGGCTCAATTTCAATTAAATAATTAACAAGTTTAGGCAAATATTTTTGTCCATATAGTGTTAAACAAAGGAAGCTTTGATGACTCTCATGGCATTCTCTCATCAGATTCACAAGGCAGTCACCTGAAATGGTCTTCAGTGCCTTGTCCAGAATTAATTTGGGACATTTTTTGCCTTCTTAATGTGCTTTAGACCATTAGTTGTACAGAGTCAATAGCCCTATTATTGCTATTACAACTACTGTACAAATCCATATTATGGCAAGAAACACTCTTAAAAACACTTAAAAAAAAAGAGAAAATACAGTCCATCATTACTTTAAGACATGAAGGTCAGTCAATCCAAAACATCTCAAGAACTTTAACTGTATTGTATCTCCAAGTGCAGTTGTCAAAATTCCCAAATGCTACAATGAAACAGGTTGTCATGAGAACCAGCTCAGGAAAGAAAGACCAAGATACACATTCATTAAATGTGTTCCGTTCCTCCATTCCTCTCTCGACCTTTTGTCTGCATCACAATGAACTGAAACTCAGTGCGTCTTCTTTCCTTGTTTGACTGTACAATATGTAATATTTAAGTGAAATATTCATGTATAGGCCTAAATATTCATTTTTATTTATGGACAGGTATATTATGCTATATCTAGAAGCGCTGTAATTTTCACTTGTTACAAAACACAATGTTTTCAGAGATTTGAGCTCCAGGTGCTCTTAGCTTATGTACCCGCCCAACGCAGCCACACCTCAGAACGAAATTATGCACATCTAAAATAGATGCCTAAAAAATTTTTTTTATAGTCTAAATATTTTATTTTCTAAAGTGTTACTGTTGTTTATTTACAATATTTGTAAATTAAAAAACTTAATTTAAGTGAGGTTAGAGCTCTGGGATGTTGAGCCTATTTCCAACATAGTCTAATCAGAGCTCTACCGCCCGTTCGGTTCATCTTCATAGTAGGATTTACTTATAAACATATAAATGTCACCTCTTTCACCTAGTGCAAAGTAAATGTACAGGATTGAGGGAAGAATGACACAGATGATCTTATACACAGAAGGCACATTTCTGGCATACTGTAAATATGACCATGCAAACAGACATTCAGGTTAAAACAGTGCGAACAGGAACAGTGCACTATGAAGAAAGGGTGTTAGGTTTGTGATTCTTTTACACCCTATACACAGTCATACGTCTTTGTGCCTCTCTCAAAGAGCAGTCCTTGTTTAACTCAAGACCCAAGTGAACATTGCATACCTGGCATTTCCATGGTGTTTATGGCTGCTTACCATAAACTGATTTGCAATTCACACAGACCATGTGACCAGCAGTGGTAACTTTCCTGGCATCTGAGGTCAGTCCATGTGCTGGTTGTGTGCAGTCACAGGTGAACCCTTATCGTGTGGTCAACCACTTAAAAAAATACAAGAGATCCGTCCCGAATCCAGACCCCAGTCGTGGTCGAGGTTCCCATGACATAGTGATGGTCCATCTCTATTTTGCCTGCTTGTTTGCATTTTTTTCTCTATAAAACAGGTGGCTGATCATTTTCATGGTCACAACGGTTTATAAAAAAGGAAAAAGAAACATAAGCATGATGATAATAAAATTACTGTCAATAATCATCAATAACTATTGACCATGCATAAAAACAACACAAACTTTTGCAATGTTTAGTCAACAGAAGCTAACCTGTTTGTGCTAAGCTACAGAAGGCAGTATGTTAGCATGATTTAGCAGTGTTATCTACATGCTAACTAAACCATGTGACATTAAATGACAATGTTTCACATAAACTGGCAAAAGCTTGTGAGAAAATGAGGGAAAATAAATTTATATTAGTTTTATATTATCAGAATAAGGATTATATTAGATTTAATAACTTACCCATGGTAACAGCTTGCTGTATTCTCCTCTTTCATTCTCTGTTGGAGTCTCAGTGTTGTTCTGAGGTAAATCTAAACTCCGCCCACTGTCCAGAACATTCCGTAGAGCTTCAGAAACCTGTACAGCGCCTAACATCTTCCACACGCACAGGAAAATTATCGCATCTACTGTGTGTGTGTGTGTGTGTGTGTGTGTTTGGGGGCGTGGCCTTGTATGTAGATTACCCTGACTGTTTCCCTCTGAACAGCGTGTGGGCGTGTCCTGTCTCAGGTCATTATCAGTGAATGAAGTGTGGCAGAAAGACTGTATCTCTCCTTCATATGGATTCATATGGATTAAATAAACGGAGAACATTTATTTTTGATTAAGCTTGCTACATTTAAAAGTAGACACTTTAAGCTTTCTATAGATATATATGTATAGATATATGGATATATGTGTGTTAATTTTAGTTCATTTTAGTGTGTATCAGCTGATTTCTCCCTGTGTATCAGCTGATTTCTACACCAGCTTTCCATCCTGAGCAGAAGGTGAGCGCTCAGAAGTATTCACCCCTCTTTTCAGGAACATCACTGAGCACATCTTAATAAGGGGACAGGCACACACACGTCTGTCTCTTCATGGACATGATGTTTGTGTTAACGAATGTCGTAGTCAGGGACAAATTGTGGAGCAAAACCCAATAATTGTACACAGTACACACTAAAGGCTTGCATTCTATAAAATCTATGAAATTGTGTATGTGTGTGTGTGTGTTTGTCAAACTGCATATTAACTTCATGAAGTCTTTTTACCAGACACTTATATTAACATCATGTCTTTATTTCTCCCCTGTTGTAGATTGATGTAGAGAGGACGGACCCTTGATCTTCTGCCTTCTTGCACCACCAATACATACATGTATTTTATTAATTTGTCAATAAAGTGTTTAATGTAATTTATAGTTGAGTATTCATTTCCAGTTTGTTTATTCTTCAGCAAAACAGTTAACGTGCATGTAAAGCATTGCTGCAAATGACATTGAATAGAATCAGATGTTACTCCACTCTGTGTGAGGCTACAGGCTATACAGTATACATTACTGCACCTTGTGTAAGGCTACAGGCTTATATACAGTATGTGATTTTAGCATCATTAATGTTTTTCTGCTAACTTAAGCATGCTGCCTTGGGAATGATATTAGTGACAGTTTCAGTTCGAACAACATATTCCATAATATTTTTGAATATATCAATATCACATGTTCAGCAGTTAAAGCAGAGCTTCTTAAACATTTTACAGCAACATTACAAACATTTTACAGTTTGTTTTACTTCAACTGTAAAACTGCACCTCCAAAAATTTTCATATCATGCATTTTTATCCATAGTATTAAAATGGAATTGCATACTGTACATTTGAAAAAACATACCATTACACTGGAAAACATACAAACACACTGGAAAAACATGCATTACATGAGAAAAATAATGCCATTATGCTTCGGCTCTGTGTGCGTGTGGTTCACTTGTTTTTCCCCCCGTGCTTGGTGGGTTTTTTCTGGTTACTCCGGTTTCCTCCCACAGTCCTAAAACATGCAGATTAGGATGATCGGCGTTCCCAGGTTGCCTGTAGTGTGTGAGTTTGTGTCCTGTGCTGGATCGGCACCCTGTTCATGGTGTCTCCTGGGATAATTTTAATAGAAGATTTAGCATTCGGTCCTCACCCATGAAAACACACCCGCAGGTAACGCGTGTACCATATGTGCGTCCACTGGTACTAAGCGATCGTTTTGTTACTCAATTGCTATTCGGATCTATTTGTACAAAGGTGTGCTTCATTTCTCTGGAGTTATGCTACGTTTTTTTTTTTTTTTTTTGCTTCCCCACAATGTGTGTGTTTTCATCATCATTGCAGGACATCAATCTGTCTTCTGCAAATGCACAGCGGCAGCTATCAGACAGGAGGAGGCCATAAAGCCTCCTTTTCTGCGTGGGACAAGAAAAAAAAAAAAAGCCATGTTCTGCGCATATTATATATTGCATGTGCATTATATATTGCTTATAGATCCATATTTGGACAGGCATTTTGCACACACAATGGTGCTAATTGTTTACATCACATATATGTGTCCGAATATACTACTATATTCATATATATTAATGAACAAGCTAGTTTCCCTGCAACAAGCTAGATATTAGCTTGCTTATAACTCCATATTTGGATGTATCTGGAGCTGATATCCGGCATGGTTCTGTGCTTAGTTGCGTTTTAACCTCAGTCCCATAGTCCTTTGCACATTAGCTTTACATTTAAGCTTGCAAAATACAGGAGAAAGAGAGTTGTCACACAACAAACACCCGCACCACTCTCACCTTCTATACCGCTTTATCCTGTATTCAGGGTCACGGGGGGCCTGGAGCCTATCCCAGGAGACTTGGCACATGGCAGGGTACACCCAGGACAGGGTGCCAATCCATCGCAGGGTACAGACACACTCATTCACACACAATGGCCAATCTGCACACTCTGAATTGTCCCCAAATCCATGACTAATTGAACTATATGAATTACTCTATATATATAGTTTATCACCTGCATCGATGTTTGTTAAATTGTCTTGGTTTTAAAGCCTGATTTTTTTTTTTTTGCCTGGTATATGAAGTCTTTGCTGCTGCATGTTATTGGTGTGTGTCTTTCTGTAATGGTCTTATTCCTGGTTCTTTCAGTAATGAAAGAAATTGACGAAGATGGTAATGAAGGCATCTGAAAATCAACTCTCTAAAAGACAACATTAAATTTTGATTTTAGTTTTGTTCTTATTGCCATAGAAAACAATATTCTCATTTGTATCATTCATTCATTGTAGTGTGCCTAATGTTTGTCAAATACAATCTTATCTAAACAACATATTTCTTTTTTCACCGTGCCATTATGTATTCAACTAAAAAATAATATAGGATTTTACTATAGCTCAATACTAAGGACCCTTTTACTGCTTCCACAGGATTTATGAGGACTAGTTGTAACCCTTGATGAATTGATCATTAGCAGGTGTGCAGACCTCTATATAAGCAGAAGTTTAGACAATTTCCTGATCTGGAGCATTCAAGTCCGTGTTTAACACAATACCAAAAGGGAAAGACATAAGCAATGATCTTACAAAAGCAATTGTTTTTGCATTAATTTATGTATTACTCCAATGGTTATAAAAAACATTTCCAAACCATTTGTAGTTCAATATTATACATTGAAAAAGTTTATCAACCGTCATGGTGTATTCCAGTTAAATCTGACCAATTTGCAAGTTTCCTCTTTTAAAAAGTGAAGAAAATTGTATCAATTTTTCAGCTTTTGATCTCTTCTGCATCAGTACATCTTGGCTGCCCATGACTTTGTCAATGGTTGACCGCTTTTCCTTTTTTGGACCACTTTTGGTAGCAGACCACAAACATCCCACAATAGCTGGACCATATATTGTTTATATCACTTGAATTTTCAAAATCACTATATTCCTACAGTTGTTCAGATAGACCTCATGGAATATGCTTTGTTTTGGTTTTGCCCTTTACAGGAATCATATTTTCACTGCAAAATTCCACAAATTACTATTAGTTAAGTAAACAGTTTCAAGTTTATAGTGCACCACACATCCATGCCATATTTTTGCCACAGTAGATGGTTGAAGTAATTTGACTTCTCACTCATCACTCACTCATCATCTATACTGCTTAAACCTGTATTTAGGGTCACGGGGGGGCTGGAGCCTATCTCAGGAGACTTAGGGCACATGGCAGGGTACTGTACACCCTGGACAGGGTGCCAATCCATCGCAGGGCACAGACACACACACTCATACACACACTACGGGCAATTTGGGAATGCCAATTAGCCTAACCTACATGTCTTTGGACTGTGGGAGGAAACCCACCAAGCACGGGGAGAACATGCAAACTCCATGCACACCGAGACGGGAATCGAGCCTGGCCGAGGATCGAACCCGGACCCTGGCGGTGCAAGGCGACAGTGCTAACCACTACACCACCGTGCTGCCTTAATTTGACTTGTATGTATGTTAAAATCAATTTAACATACATAGAAGTCAACTTAAGACATCAATTCATCAAAGCTCTGGAGGTGACCAGGTCACTCAGCAGCACCTACCTGTAGCAGCTCAGTCAGAGATAACAGCTGCTTTTAATGGCCATTCTTTCAGTGAATTCAGTAACAACCACCTAACTATTAATTGTTTTCTGTCTAGTACCCAGGCTCTAAACCCGATGTTCTCATGAGCTGAAAGCCATGTAATATAAGGATTTTACGTATGTAGATGTTTGCTTTCATTTTAAGAAATCCTACTTACAGTTCATGGACCCGTCGTTAAAACTGCGATCTTACTTACCTATCTTTAAAATATTTTGATGTTGCAACCTGAATCTGCAACCTGTTTTTTAGCACATACTGGTCATGTGTGATTATCGGCAATGTTAAACTTTCCGTGGGCTTGACGGGAAATCCAGAGTGGCATGTTTTTAACTCGATATGTCATTTTGGTACGCATGAGGGTCCAGGCACCTACAGCAGAGGCAGCTGGAGAATGTGACTAAGCTTGTATTTAACTCAGCACTGTTACAGAGGCAGCTGGGGAATGTGACTCAGCTTGAATTTAACACGGCAAGTGAGACAGTTACAGAAACCCAGTCCCATTAACAAAACTGTTGAATGTGTGCATGTGTTCATCATAAGCTATATTTTACTTTGGTGGGTAAAATATTATTGAGTGATCACCGCTCTGTTGTCCCACCTGCAGCTGTCTGTGATCCTCGGCTTGCATCTGGATCTTCATCTGTGTTAACTACTGGTGCAAGTCAGCTAAGAATCTGTTACCAAACCTGACACATTCATACGAAACTCCCACGGTTACTGGTGCACTGAAAGGTAAGTCTCAGGACAGATTTACTGAAACGTACATGGGTTTTATATCAGGTTGCTTTTATTTGATCTTAATTGCTCAGGAGAAAATAAAATATTATCTTATTTCTCATATTGTTGCATCTAAATTATTTTATTGCTTTTAAAATAACACCTACTACTAAGGAGTACAGACCAAATCTACAACACAATTTCTTGAAGTACATTACTTTATATGTAATATTTAATTTTTCATTTCATTTCATTTCATTTCATTTCAATGTATTTATTTATTTATTTATTTTAGAATAGTCCTTATAGTATATCATATTTTGCAGCATTCATTTGTCAAGGTGGCAGATCTAATGCCAGTATATTCAGGTCATTTTTAACAGACTGTGAGCGTTTAGAGCACTGCTGTCCTTACAAAGTTGAAATTATTACCAAGATAAAAGGAATAGTAAAAATAGTAGCAGTGTATAAATGGTGCTTTTGATGTTTTAGAAATAAAAAAAAAGTCATTTTTAAAAGGCGTTATTCTAAAATCTGCTTGGGGGTTTCCTCTCACATTCCAAAAACATGCAAAGTAGGCCAATTAGTGTTAATAAATTCCAAGTAGTGTGTGAGTAAGAATGTGCGCTTGTGTGCCCTGCAAAGGATTGGCACCCCATCCAAGGGTACGGTGCCTACTGCCCCAAGACCCTTGGATAGCAGTATAGAGAATTAGTGAGGTGAGTGACACACACACACACCTCCCCAATTCAGAGAACATACAGGTTGGTTGTTAGTAAATTACATTTGATTCAAACAAATTCAGTTATTTCAATAAAGTTAGGTTAATTTAGAAATTAAGTTTGAATGAAAAGATGTATAGTTGCATAGTAAGGTGTATACTGTAGTATGGTGGCAAGGAAAAACATCCAGAGATGAGCATGAAAAAGAATCCTTGAGAGGAACCCGAAACAAAAGGAAGCCTATCCTCATCTGGGTGAGAATATATGACCATAAATAAATCCCTTCTATAACTCTTATGTGGCCAAAAAAATCTGTTGTGTCATTTTATAAGCTGGGACAAAGTAAAAGAGGCCCCACAGGAGAACTCAGTCATGCCAAAAATGTAAATGTTAAATAGAAATGCCTTTACTGTACTTTTACATTACATGATGGGTATGTCAGAAATTGCCAGATGTAAAATGCAAATAAGATGAGGAAAATAAATATATATAAAATATATATTTTTAAACAACTTGGAATGAAATGCATGCAGAAAGAATGTGAAGAAATAACTTCCTGGAATGGCTGGGGGGGGGAAAAAAAAAAAAAAAAAAACAGGAGATGAAGATATACAGTAAAAGAGTTGACAAGCAGAGAGGACTAACATTTCATTTTGGATTTTTTTTAAGTGTATGTGTGTAGTTTTTACATGCATTATACATAGGACATATTTTACATTTGGGGTTTATTTAGTTTATTTCTGTTGGTGGTGTACACAGTGGTGAAACACACTCCGTAAGGCAGCAGGGCTCTTTTTCAAAGTGCATAAAATCAGATCCAAACCCTTCCCTGCTTGTGATGTAAAACGTACCAATGTTTAATTTCAGTTTTTTCCAACTTTAATGTGACCTTTAACTTGTATTAATTTAACTTAATTAAAAAACAAACAGAAATATTTTGCGGCATGAGGAGTAAAAATAAAACATTAAATAATGTAACTATTATATAAATAACTAAATAACTATTATAACTGGGGATGTGGCTATGGAGAGAATTAGCCAAACACATTCTAATGCATTTTAAACAGGAGTTATTATACACTTGACATCATTTAAAGTATCTCTGATTAACCAGAAATAAAGTTCAGCTGTTTTAGTAGGCTTCTCCTGACATTTGCTTTTTTGCAACTCATAGCAAAAGCCATGGTCCACAGAGGGCTTCCAAAGCATCAGGGGGATCTCAGAAGAAGAAGGATACAAAAAAAACATGCTTGGTAAAAAGATGAAAGGAAAACTGGTCGGCTGTGTAGTCCATGTGACCACAATTTCTCTGATTCTTTATATGTCTGGGCTATGGGGTAGGATGAGGAAAAAACATTCAAGTCTACCTTCAAAAGACAGGTGAAGTCTCCCAAAGACATGTGGGAAATGTGAGATGGTATGATGAAACCAAGGTTGAACGTTTTGGCCATAATTCCAAAACATATGCACATCAACAGAACACCATGTCCACAGTGAAGCATGGTGGCGGAAGTATCATGCTTTGGGACTGTTTTTCTTCAGCTGGGGCCTTAGTAAAGGTAGAGGGAATTATGAACAGTTTCATATTCCAGTCATTGTTGGTACAAAACCTCCAAAGCTGAAGATCAAGACAAACGCCATATTTCAGCATGACAACAATCCAAAGCTTCCATCCAAATGAACAAAAGAACGGCTTCACCGGAAGAAGATTAAAGTTTTAGAATGGCCCAATTAGAGACCGCACCTGAATCAATTGAAAATCTGTGGGCTGTGGACAGGAGATGCCCTCGCAATCTGACAGATTTAGGGCATTTTTGGAAGAGTGAAGTAGACTCCTAAAAAGACCTAAAAAGACTGAGTGCTGTAATAAAATCAATAGGTGCGTTAGTATAGTACTAGTTTAAGGTTAAGACTGACAGTCATTTAAAGTAAATCCAGAAAATATTATCCCCAAAACTTCTCACCATAAATACATGATGGATGATTATAAATAGTTTAGTTATGAGATAAACTGTTAAACCAAACACAAGACAAAATGAGAGTGGCACTAAATAGGACAAAAATGCCATCATAGAAGTTGATTAAACTGGCTGTTTATTAACTAAACCTAATTACTACCACGAGCAATCTATAAGGCTTGACTTTATATTTGGAAAATCAGGGTTACCCAACTATAGGTATTCATAATGATCATACTGTAAGAAAAATGTACCGTATTCATAATTGATGTTGTTTATTGACCTCACAGGACTGTTGACTGGAATCTTCAGTTCCATGTGCCATCATGGCTACTCGGTGAGCAAACAGCTGCAAAAATGTTATGTGCTTGAATATTTATTTTGTATCTATATTATTTGACTTTCGGGGTATATACTGTACAAAGGGGGGATTTTTAAATACTGTAGAGTTTAAGGAAATAAATAATTATTAGATTATTGCGATGTAAAGACCTTTGTGTAATACAAGCAGTATTTAACATAATATTACATTTAATATTTGTGAATGTCTATTCAATTTACCAGATTCCAAGAGGCATCATTGACTGTAACTGATTTAATTCAGAAGAGTACCTTAATCAGTGAAGGTCCACCTGCACAATATCGTCTCATCACAGACAGAAAGAATCTTGAACAAGATGGATCAGTAAGAAAATGGACATTTGGACAGCGAGACAGGCAAACCAAAATCGTACTGATGGTTGGAGAAACTGGAACAGGCAAAACTACTCTGATCAATGCCATGGTAAATTACATCCTCGGGGTGAAGTTTACAGACGAAGTGTGGTTTGAGATTACAGAAGAGGGAGGAGATAATCCCATGTCAGCTCGGTCAAAAAGTAAAGCAACAAATATCACTGTGTATGAGGTCTTTGTCCAAGACAACCAATTCTCTCTGACCATCATTGACACTCCAGGTTATGGAGACACCAGGGGAAGCAAACATGAGAGGCAGATTGCTGAGAATCTGAACAAACTGTTTCACAGTGACAATGGAGTGAAAGAAATCGATGCGGTGTGTCTGGTTGCATCTAAGTATCTGAGTAATGGAGTTTTGTCCTTATTTGGTAAAGACCTAGAAAACAACATTGTCACTATGGTCACTCATTCAGATGGAATACCACCAGACGATGCTCTCAGTGCAATCAAGAAAGCAGGGATACCCTTCGGGAAAGATCAACCAGATTATTTCTTATTCAACAATCTTCAAACTGTGAAAAGGAGCCCAAATTATAACACCAGTCTCCAGACAGCCTGGGAACAAACGGAGTGCGGCTTAAAAAAATTCTTTGCCTCACTGAAAGAACACAACAGAAAAAGCTTGGAGCAGACTAAGAGGGTTCTGACTGAGTCCAGACGTCTCCAGGCCTGTATTGAATTTGTAGAGTATAAAGCTAAAAAACTGGCTCAGAGTCAGAAAGCCCTTGAGGAACACCAGAAAAAGATTAAGAGAAACGAAAGCCTCTCTTTTACGTCCGCCAAATATTACAAAGATTACAAAGCTCCGACTAGAACATTTTCATTTCAGGAGGGAGGAGGGAGAAACAAATATGTCACAGGCAGCAAAGATATGACGGGGTCATTCAATGGGACCAAAAACAAATATGAAAGCAGCTATAAATCACCACCGACTATCAAGTTTGACTTCAATTTTCTTAAACATGTCGAAAAGGACCTTCAACATAACAGGAAAGTGGAAGCAGAAAAAATAGACATAGAGAAGAGACTGAACGAAGATTTGATCATGACCAGAAAGGAGAAAGCTAATCTGGTAGAAGAAGCATATACCGGCATCATAAAACTGTTTGAGATTGCTTTAAAGCCAGACTCTGCTTTCATGGTCCACGCTCTTGACTTCTTGATCTCTCAAGCTGAGGAAACTGGAAGAGGATTTGTTGCTCAGAAACTGAGAGAGCTGACAGGTAAGCCTCCTGACGTACGCCGATTTATTTGAATGTTTACAATGATTCTTATTTTAGATGGCTTTGATTTACTCTTAAATGCTCAGGAAATTTAAATATTACACTATTTCTCATTATGTTCCATCTACTCTAATATTTTATAGATTGAAAATAACATTTATAGAGTGTAGACTACAGTACAGTCCTTAGAAGTGTGTTCATTACTTTTTAATTATTATTATTATTATTATTATTATTTGCAGCATTTATTTTTCAAGGTTGCAGATTTAATACCAGACTATTCACATCATCTTGAACAGAACAGAACAGTTCAGAGCACTCCTGTGAATACAGTCATTACAAAGTTAAAATCATTACCAAGATAGAACATAGTAACTTCTAACTTCTAATTGCCAGTGTAGTGACTGTGACAGTCAAACTTGCAGCTCCAGGGATTATCAATTTGGGGAAAAAAAAAAAAGAGAACACAAAATAAACAGCCCCGTCATGTCCTTGAGCCTGAACAGTGCTCTGGAAACTAAAAATAAATTCCCTTGTCCTCTTTGAATCAGTCCATGCTTTCTAAGTGCTTGTGTGTGATTCTATGTCTTTAGAACATTAAATTGAGACCAAGATTGCATGTTGGGTTGATTGCGTGCCTCTCTCTCTCTCTCTCTCTAAACATCGGCTTCTTGTCAAGACAAGGCTGGGTCTTTTACCTTTGTCTTTGATCTTTGTTCTTTATGCATGGTTTGTCTTCGTCTTCGGCCCTGGAGATGTTAGGACCCTTAAGTAGACATGCCGCCAGGTGTAGTGGATCCACACTGATTGCTCTTATGGTGCCATCGCCTGGCAACCTTGCGTCTGCCTCTTCAGAACGCCATGGCATAGCCACCTGCAGATACTGAACAGTGCAGAGTATTTCTACATGGCCCAGACCATCGTGAGACCCTCATCATTACATATAAACAGTGTCAGTTATAACACTCTTGTGAACATCATCATGCAGCAATTAGGAATATATACTTCATCATTTTTAAAATCAAGTGAATTTATGGTGGCCTCACACCTCCAGAGTTTTCATGTTCTCCTCGTGCTTGGTGGGTTTTCCCTGGGTATCCAGTTTCCTCCCACAGTCCAAAGATATGCAGATTAGGCTAATTGGTGTTTCCAAATTTACAGCAGTGTTACGCAAGCTTCATGCACACAGACCCTGGAGGTGCAAGGCGACAGTGCTAAAAACTCAGTCACCTTACCACCATTAATAAGTTATATGTAGGTCAATTAAATTCAGTTTTATCTAAAAAGCACTTTAAACAGTCAATCAGTTTGACAGAGATTTAACAAAATAATAATAAAAATAATTGTTCAATTTGTCCCCAGTGAGATAGTGTCACGGTTACTGCTTGCCGGACGAAAGGGAGGCATGATAGCAGAGGTGAAAGTGATCAAAGGATTTTAATGATAACACAAAACAGGGAACCTAAAGGAACAGAACATGAACTTAAACCAGGATAAACTATGAACATGACAAACTAACTAGACTAGACATTACAAACAGACAGAGACAGACGGGCTAGGAGATAGACAAAGGCCGGAAGAACTCAGAGCCAGGAAGAACTCAGAGCCAGGAAGAACACAGAGTCAAACAACAAACCAGAACAAGCAGTAAACCTAGACGAACAGATGCAAGACAAGCACAACACAGAACTCAGGAACATTTATAACCAACACTAATGAGCAACCTCAGTTCAGGTGAGCGCCACATCACCTGACTAAGGTGCATTCTGGGGCTTAGAGTCCTTTACAGAAAAGAACACAAAGAAAACAGAAAAAACAAAGGAAGTCTCTGGGTGCTTTGTCGCCCTCTAATCCCTGACAGATAGCTATAGGTGATGCTGGCAAGGAAAAACGGAAGGCAAAGAAGGCATGGGGAGAAAATCTTGAGGGGAACCACAAAATAAATCCCTTTATAGGATTTGCCAATTGTAGAAGAGAATAAGATATGAAAAAAATAAAAATAATAAAAAAAAGGAATTGAAAAGGTATGCATAAATGATAAATGAAGAAAGAATGTGAACTGCCAAGTAAATTGTAAGGCCTGGTTGGAAAAAAAAAAAAAGAACCTGAGATTTAAAAGAAGAGTTAAATAAATATTATATTACTATTTTTTATTACTTACATGTAACTTACAGCACAGTGAAATAAATGTTTTCACATGGGTAATCTATAAGGCTTGACTTTATTTTATTTTTTTAATGTTTACCCCTATTGTAGTTACTTTTATAAAAATGATGATGTTTAGGGAAATGTAATTATGTTTATTTACGTTACAGGCCTCTGTACTCCGAAATCTTCAGTTCCACATGCTATTATGGCTACTAGGTGAGCAAACAGCTGCAAAAGTGTTATGTGCTTCGATATTTATTTTCTATTCATAACAATATTTAACTTATATAATATTTAAGTTATAAATATATAACTTATATTTAACTTATTTTTATTTATTTATTTATTTATTTTATTATCAACTGCTGTTCACATTAAATAAGAATATTGAATATAGTGTAAATTTTTTTGGGAAATATATTAAATTAGTGAGTTATCACAAATACATGAAACCACAAAACACCTCTGTTCAATGTAGGTGTTTGGTACAATCTTACATCTAATGCGTACAAATTTCTATTTAATTTACCAGATTTCAAGAGGCATCACTACCTGTAAATGATTTAATCTGGAGGAGTACCTTAATCAGTGAAGGTCCACCTTCAAGATATCGTCTCATCACAGACAGAAAGCATCTTGAACAAGATGGATCAGTAAGAAAATGGACATTTGGACAGCGAGACAATCAATCCAAAATCTTACTGATGGTGGGAGAAACTGGAACAGGCAAAACTACTCTGATCAATGCCATGGTAAATTACATACTCGGGGTGAAGTTTACAGATGAAGTGTGGTTTGAGATTACAGAAGAGGGAGGAGATAATCCCATCTCGGATCAGTCAAAAAGTCAAACTACCAAAATCACTGTGTATGAGATCTTTGTCCAAGACAACCAATTCTCTCTGACCATCATTGACACTCCAGGTTATGGAGACACCAGGGGAAGAGAATACGACAAACAGATTGCTGATAATCTGAACAAACTGTTTCACAGTGACAGTGGAGTGAAAGAAATCGATGCAGTGTGTCTGGTAGTGAAGGCATCTCAGAATCGACTCACTGACAGACAGCAATACATCTTTGATGCACTTTTGTCCTTATTTGGTAAAGACATAGAGAACAACATTGTCATTATGGTCACTCATTCAGATGGAATGCCTCCAGAAGATGCTCTCGATGCAATCATGAAAGCAGGGATTCCCTCCAGGAAAGATGAAGAAAATCAGCCAGAGCATTTCCTATTCAACAATCGTCAAACTGTGAAAAGGAGCCCAAATTATAACAGAGCTCTCCAGGCAGCCTGGGAACAAACAGAGGGCAGTTTGAAACATTTATTTGCCTCACTAAAAAGACAGAACAGAAAAAGCTTAAAGCAGACTGAAAGTGTTCTGACTGAGTCCAGACATCTTGAGGCCTGTATTTCTAATCTACAAAACCGTATTCATTTTGTAGAGTGTAAAACTAAAGAACTGGCTCAGATTCAGAAAGTCCTTCAGGAAAACCGAGAAAAGATTAAGAGAAATAAAAACTTCACTTTTACAGTCACACAATATTACAAAGAAAAAGTTCCCATTAGAAGAGTTTCATTTCAGGACAGAAAGGCGACTATTTGCACTGTCTGTGAGGAGAACTGCCATGAGTTTAACTGCTGGTGTTCCCCCAATGCTCTGTGGTGTAAAGTCATTAAACTTGCGTACTGCACTGTATGCACAGGTAAATGTCATTTCACTAAGCATGTAAGAGGGAGGAACAAATATGTTACACGCAGCAAAGATGTCACTATGACTTTTGATCAGCTCAAAAACCAATATGAAAGCAGCAATAAATCAGCATCAAATGTCATGTTTGACTCAAATGTCTTTGAAAATGTCAAAAAGGACCTTCAGCACAACAGGAAAGAGGCAGTGGAAAAGATAAACATAGAGAAGAGACTGAAAGAAGACGTCATCAGGGCTGGAAAGGTCAAAGCTGATCTGGTGGAAGAAGCGTACACCGCCATTATAAAACTGAGCGAGATTGCTTTAAAGCCAGACTCTGCTTTCATTGTTCAGGCTCTCGACTTCTTGATCCCTCAAGCTGAGGAAACTGGAAGGGTCTTTGTTGCTCAGAAACTGAGAGAGCTGAGAAACATACAGCCTGAATCACAGGAAAGAGTTAATGCTGTAATGGGATATGCAATTGCCGAGTTTCATATCCCATGTTTAAAGAATTTGCAAGAATAAATATGTAGCATGTATTACAGCAGGAATAATGAATAAATCTGAATCAAGACTAACTTTTTGTCAATGATAAAATGTGGTTATTTTATTGTTATAGGATTTTGTTTTTCCATCATGGTGGTTTTTGGCATTTTAATTGAGATGTTATAGGTCATTAATGATTTACAATAAAGGCAAAATATTACCTGTGAAGCTAAACTTATGTATCCTTTTACTTTTAACTTGATTTTTACCTTTCATAGAGTTCTCTGTGAATGTTTATGTTCATCCTACTGTTTTGCCTGGAGTTATATTGTATATCTGTGACAAAAACATGCCTATATCAAATCATATTGATTCTTCAGTAATTCATAATAAAACTGATTAGTACCACCACTATTATTTATGCACTTACTTTTTTTTTTATTACTCATTGTTTATACCACATGTCTTGGTCAGGATCATGGGAGACTTGGATGCTATATTTAAGGGACTCGGGCACTAGGTAATGGTCTCCCTTGATGGGGTTTTGGTCCTTTGCAGGGCATAATCATGCATCCACTCCCACACTACAGAGCAATTTTAAAGCACCAATTAATCTACTTCTTTCTTGGTTGGGGAAGAGACCCAAAGTACCTGGAGGAAACCCCACGCAAACAGGCTTGAGGACAGGACTCAAAGCCTTGACTCTGGAGATGCCAGGCCACAGTATTAACCACTATGCCACTGTACTGGCAATACTACCACTAATAAACACAATTGCACATGACCTCATCCAGAACCGTTTTGGGCAATGCCTAACTATAGGCATGTTAAATTGACATTTTCATTTTATGTCTCGTACTTAAGTAGACCAAAATAGCTTTGACTTTATGAAATTATATACACAACCAATCAAAAGTCTGGAATCACTTGTATGTATCAAATGTATTTTTTTTGTTTAGTAATTTATTTTCTATATTCTACAACAATACTGGGCATTTCCAAACGATAATTAGATAATTATGTAACAATAGCAACAGTCAGTTGTTACTTAAATTGTTAGGACATGGAGGTCAGCCTTTCCGGAACAGTCCTTGCAAGAAGAATATTGTCAAGTGCATTTGCAAAACCCATCAAACACCACGATAAAACTGGCTCTCGTAAAGACCTTGCCAGGAATGTCAGACCAAAACTTATTTCTGCTTCAGAGGAGAAGTTAATTTAGAGTTACCAGCCTCAAAAATCACCAATTAACCGTACCTTGGATTAGAGCCATGATGAAGGCTTTACAGATCATGAGTAGCAGATACATCTTAACATTATTTGTTTAAAGCATATTTTTGTCACGAGCAACCGGAGGATAGACACAACAGCCTTAGCAGTTAGCCCGTGTAGCGTTGATGGTAAACCCAAACGCGGAAGTTGCGCGAGTAGGCAGGATAACCATGCGTTTAGTCTAAGAACTCTCTTACGCAAAGAGCAAGGATCTACACAAATAAACCCGCGTTCTAGCAACACACACTCAATCAAAGAAGCAACCCGAATCGGTGAGTACTCACAGAATAGTTGGTGAACCGTCAGCAAAAGCATGGGCGAACTCAATGACTGGGCAATGTGAAGCGCCATTTTGTCTCCTTTTATGCTTCCTGGTTCACGACCGTCCTACTTCCGGGTCCTAGTGCCGGTCGTGTTACGAGTGTGCATGACAGTACCCCCCTGTTCAGGACTGACTCTCGACGGTCCTGGGGTGGAGGATACCCGACGACGGTAGTCACGGATGAGTTCAGGGTCTAGGACGAACCGAGCCGGAATCCAAGATCGCTCCTCGGGACCGTAACCTTCATAATCGACCAGGTACTGGAGCCCTCTGCCCTGAGGACGTGAATCAAGGATCTGGCGAATGGTGTAGGCAGGACCACCCTCAATGATACGGGGAGGAAGAGCAGGGTGGGTGGGTGGAACCATGGGTGACGTCGTGAAGGGTTTGAGTTGTGAGATGTGGAATACCGGGTGGATCCGGAGTGCCGCAGGCAGCTGGAGCCGGTAGGTGAGAGTTTTTTGGATTCCGTGTAGAGGTGTAGGTTTTGTGTGGACAGCCATACCTTGTCACCTGCGTGGTACAATCGTCCCGGAGGGTGTCGACGGCGATGTTGTAAGGTGTAGCGGATGTTGGCGTGCTGAATGGCCTCCTTGGCTTGATTCCAGGACCGTCGACACCTTCGGACCAACTGTTGGGCCGAGGGTACTTCAACCTCCGGTTCTTGATGTTCGAACATCGGAGGTTGCAAACCCTGGCATACCTCAAATGGGCTCAACTTTGTGGCGGAGGAGACGTGGAGGTTGTGTGATAGTTCCGCCCAAATGAGGTAGTGGGCCCAGGAGCGCTGGCCGCACACTGGGCACGCCTGGACAAACTCCTCGATGTCCTTGGCCATTGAAGGCCACCAGAAAGCGCGCTGAATGTATTTAAGGGTGCGCTGCGTGCCTGGGTGCCCCGACAGCGGCGAGGAATGGCCCCACTGGATGACGTCGGCCTTGATATTCCCGAGTACGTAGAGTCGTCCAGGCGGCACACCTGCCGGTTCGGTTTCCGTGGCCTGTGCCTGGCGAACCCTCGTCTCCAGTTCCCAACGGAGCGGGGCGATGATCTTAGAAGATGGCAGGACAGGCGCGGGGTATGATAGATGGAAATCATAGTGCTCGAAGAACAGAGCCCACCGCGCCTGTCTTGGGTTGAGTTGTTTCAAATTCCTGATGGTGATGAGGTTTTGGTGGTCGGTCCAGACGATAAATGGTTCTCTGGCGCCCTGGAGCCAGTGTCGCCATTCTTCCAATGCCCACTTTATGGCCAGCAGCTCGCGGTCCTCTACCCCGTATCGCTGCTGAGTGGGGTCAAATTTTTTGGAGAAGAAACTACAAGGGTGTAGTTTCTGATCTGGACCCCATTGGGAGAGAACAGCCCCATCACCCACATCTGAGGCATCCACCTCCACAACGAACTGTTGATTAGCATCTGGATGGAGGAGAATTGGAGCGGTGGTGAATCGATGGCAAAGTTCATGGAATGCGGTGATGCCAGTGGAGTTGAAAGTGATGAGATGGGTGAGTCAGTGCAGTTAAAGGTGCTGCGGCTGTACTGTAGTCCCGGATAAAGCGACGATAGAAGTTCGCAAACCCAAGAAACCGCTGAAGTTGTTTGAGAGTCTTGGGTAGGGGCCAATGACGTACAACCTCCAGTTTCTGTGGGTCCATGGCCACACCCTGGGGCGAGATGACAAAGCCCAGGAACGTGGTGGAGCGCTTGTGAAAATGGCACTTCTCCAACTTACAGTACAGTCGGTGGGCGAGCAATCTCTTGAGGACCACCCTGACGTGTTGGGTGTGTTCTTCGGCAGTGCGGGAGTAAATCAGGATATCGTCTAGGAAGACGAATACCCATTGGCCCAACATGTCCCTGAGAACGTCGTTAATGAAGTGCTGGAAAGCTGCTGGAGCGTTACAGAGTCCAAAAGGGATGACCAGGCTTTCATAATGTCCAGTCGGGGTGATAAACGCTGTCTTCCACTCATCGCTCTCTCTGATACGCACCAAGTTTTAGGTGCTCCAGAGGTCCAACTTTGTGAAAATGGTGGCACCAGAGAGGGCGGACAGGGCTGAGTTGGTAAGAGGCAGCGGGTGTCTGTTTTTTATGGTGATGTTGTTTAGCCCCTGATAGTTGACACAAGGGCGTAAGTCGCCCAAATTTTTCTTTCCGAAAAAAAATCCTGTGGCAGTGGGCGAGGAGGAGGGTCGGATGGGGAGGAAGGTGGCTGGCACGTTTCTTACAAAAGACTTCAGCCAGGTCCCAATATGCAGTGGGGGTGGCGTTGGTGTCGACATCAGGGGCCTCGGACCCCTTTGAGACCAGGAGATGAGAGGGTCATGGTGAAGTAGCCAGGGATATCCGAGGATGATGGGTTGTGATGAGATGGAGGTGAGGTGGAAGCGGATTAATTCTTGGTGTTGATCCATGGTGAGGGTGATGGGTTGAGTCTGGGTGGTGATAGGGCTGGAGGAAAGGGGCCGGCCATCGACGGATGTTACTCGAACAGGCTGGGATAACGCTTCAGTTTCCACCCCCAACTTTTTGGCATAGGAGGAGTCAATAAAGTTTCCGACGGCACCAGAATCGATGAACGCGGAACTTTGGACTCGTTTGTGGCCAAATTGGAGGTGTACCTGAACCAAGAGACACGAGACGCTGGGCTTGGTGG
Source organism: Clarias magur (assembly GCA_013621035.1). Lineage (NCBI taxonomy): Eukaryota > Metazoa > Chordata > Actinopteri > Siluriformes > Clariidae > Clarias > Clarias magur. The sequence continues at coordinate 109,797 of QNUK01000185.1, read as the reverse complement.
CCGCGAGATAAAGGGGACCCGGTGAACTGCACCCCTGGTTCACCGGGCCTGGCCGTTTCCCGGGCATAGAGGGCAGATGGCTCTATGGTGCGCCGCCGACCAACAATAGGCGCAGAGTCCCTCCCTGAAACGTCGTTCTCGCTCTGCAGGGTTCAAGGAGGCGTGTCCTAATTGCATGGGTTCCCCGGCTCTTGTGTCAACCATGGCGGGAGGTGGAGATCCGGCGGGTGTCATAGCTGGTGGTTGAGGCGTGGAGTGTGAGAAGGATGGCATGATGGATGGCAGGGTGCGGGGAACTGGCCTCGGACGAGAGAGCAGGCGCTGGTCAATCCGGAGGGCGAGTTGAATCAATCCCTGCAGCGTGGTCAGAAGCTCCCGTCCGGCAAGCTCATCCTTGATGCGTGAAGCCAGTCCCTTGTAGTAGGCCGTTCGGAGGGCGGCGTCCCCCCAGATAGTCTGCACAGCGAGGGTACGGAAATCCGTGGTGGAGCGGCTCACGGACGACCCACCCTGCCGCAGATGGTACAGTTTGCTGTCGGTCTCCACCTCAGCAGCAGGATGTTTGAAAGTCAATTTTAGTTGGTGGGTGAACTCTCTATACGAGTAGGCCGTGTCCGAGTCTGATCTGAGAACTGCCGTGGCCCACTCAGCTGCCTGCCCGGATAGCAAGGAGATGAGAAGCGCAACGCGCAGTCAGTCTGTGGAGTACCTGGTGGAATTGAACTCAAACACAAGATCCAACGCAGTTAGAAAGACACTGCACTTCCCATCAGTACCATCCCATTCATCCGGCAGGGCTATGAAAACATCAGAGAAAGGGGGGCGGAACGGTGCCCGGGCCGCTGCGACGGGCGTGGCAACAGCCGACTGAGCAGCCGCCCCGTGGAGGGTTGCATTCTCCTGCCGTAGCTCCACCAACTCGCAAAACCGCGACGTCTTGGAGGTCCTTTTGGAGAGATGCGACTTCACCACGGAGCTTATTGATCAGCTCGGCATCCTGGTCAACCACATCACAGAGGCGAGCAAACTCCGCTGGGTTTACTGCTTTAGGCTCAGTCATTCTGTCACGAGCAACCAGAGGATACACACACTCAATCAAAGAAGCAACCCGAATCGGTGAGTACTCACAGAATAGTTGGCAAAGCGTCGGCAAAGGCATGGGCGAACTCAATGACTGAGCAATGTGAAGCGCCATTTTGTCTCCTTTTATGCTTCCTGGTTCATGACCGTCCTATTTCCGGGTCCTAGTGCCGGTCGTGTTACGAGTGTGCATGACAATTTTGGACGCCTCCAGCATTGCTTTATAATGTAGAAATAGAACCATAAAACCATAGAGTTAGAAAATTATAAAGTTTTAAGCAGTAGGGTAATTTCAGGTAAACACAATAAAAAACAGTGAATACAGTGTACAAAATGGTTGGCCCATAAATTCATTGGTCTCTTGGATCAAAGATAGATTGGCTCAACATTGGTTCAGTAGATAATGGCAAGGTTCAAAATTAGAAATTGAAAATTTAATTATGTTTCTTTAGTTTTGTGCAGCAGGCTCTCTCAATGATGCCATCACATCGGGAGCTCATATGAGAGTTGGTTATCAATCTAGTACATAAATAACACTGAAAGAACTATATCTCTAAATTAGTGGATCCTAACCAACACCCTGATTTCTTTAAAAAAAATATCCTGTGTTTTCTAAAATGGTAAATGTTAAACAGGACGCTAGATGGTGCTAATCACTAGGGAGGAACCTAAAACCCCACCGAGGCCAGATGCTGCTGATTAACTCAGCCTAGCTAAACACAATCTAAAGTTTTGTGCCTCCTAACTACAGCTGGGCTAATATTCCACCAAATGAAATGGGGAAAAAAAACTCCAACTGAGTAAGATATAAATGTGTTGAGAAGATATGGTGGTAACATGAAAAGCATACAGTTAGTAGTTTTTCTGTTATGTGGTGAGAAAGATGTTTAGCTATGCACTATTATGCTAGGTTAATCGACCTGTTGCCAGTGAATGCAATAGGATACAGAGCCGTAGTGAGGTTAGAACCCAAGGCATTCTTGCCATAGTAAGTGCCAGAAGCGTTAAAGGAATAATACACAGTACACACTGACTACTGCAACTCACTCCTGGCAGGTCTGACTCGTCCTGATCCAGAATGCAGCGGCACGTCTCATTTTCAACCTTCCCAAGTTCTCACACACCACCCCACTCCTCCGCTCCCTGCACTGGCTTCCTGTAGCTGCCCACATCAAATTCAAAACCCTGATGCTTGCCTACAAAGTTAAAAATGGCCCAGCACCCACTTACTTCTCTGCTCTAATGACAACCCGCACTGCGCCGCGTTCCCTCCGATCCTCCAGCACTGCTCGCTTTGTCCCACCATCTCTCAGGGATCGAGGGCGGCATTCATCCAGACTCTTTTCTGTTCTGGCACCTAGGTGGTGGAGCGAACTTCCGCTAGATGTCCGTACAGCAGAGACTTTGATGATCTTTAAACGATGACTCAAGACGTATCTGTTTCTCCAATACTTGGACTAAACAAAAAAAAAAACCCTCTTCCCAGTTGTGTTTGACTAATGGCACTTAGTTATTAACCTAGTAACCCAGTGTAAGTATCTAACCAGGGATGTAAACTTTTAAGCATGTTTTGTAAGTCGCTCTGGATAAGAGCATCTGCCAAATGCCTAAATGTAAATGTAAACATTGTTTTGCTTTAAGACCCTGTATTTTTGTATGTTTATGCAGTTGCCGAATATATGTACTAAGTTGGCATGCAAAGATGCTGTAATGTTGTTGATGATGAAGATGAACTACAGTGACCAAGCTGATGGTCAAAGTCAAGAGGTTAATGATGATCAGGAAAATGCAGAGCCACCTGATATAAAAGACTGTCTGAGGCACTGGGTATTCATCCACCTTGATGAGAAAAAAAAGTTTGTACTAGGTGTTTATTCTGTAGTTTATCATCATAATGGTTATAAATATTTTCTTAGTTAGTAATAATTTTACCATAAATCAAATAAATAAATATATTCTTAGAGATGTGTTTGTTATACAGTACAGACAAAAAGTTTGAATTTGTTTTATGGCAAGAAAAGCAGCTAAGTGAAGAAAAACGAGTGACCATCATTACTTTAAAAATTGAAGGTCAGTCAGCCTCAGAAATGGCAGGTTAACATCAGCTCAGATCAGAGAGCAGGTCAATGCCACACAGAGTTCTAGCAGCAGACACGTCTCTAGAACAACTGTTAAGAGGAGACTGTGTGAATCAGGCCTTCATGCTAGAATTCCTTCATGCAAGGAAACCACTTGTTTGGGCTAAAGAACACAATAAAGAAACCACTTTGAATGAGAAGGTGTGTGAAACTTTTGGTCTGGTCAGGATCAAGTCTGTTTTTTTTGTACAGTACAAATTTGGGTTGGGTTATATATATATATAAGTTCATGCTCACAGGTGGTCTTACATGTGCTAATTACTGTGGGTCAGATGTGTCGTCAAAAGGTTGGTAGATATTGTAGTTGTATTTATAGTCAGTGCTGTTTTTTGAGTTACTGTTTGCCTGCTTGCTTCTCTTAAATAAAGTGCATCCAGAATTCCTTTCTGTTGCTTTAACTTTTATGGATTGTTATGAAGTCTTGCTTAAACCATTTTACACCTAAACTGGACATGTACCTTAGTAAAAAATCAGTGGTGCCCATAAATTAAATATTGATGAAATACTGCACACTGAGGAAGGAAACCTACAAATTCAGAGTTTGTGGTAAATGATGAGATGAAAACTAGATTTGAGAACTGAAATTCAATTTAGCTGATTCATTTTAGAGGTTTAGTGAAGGCGAGTAATTTTTTACCCTTAGGACAAGGGGAGTATACAGAATTTTAAGACCACATAAAGGGTTAATGTTGCTTATTTGAGCCAAACATCTTTGATGCTGCAACTAAAAACTGCAACCATGTTTTCAGAACATAGTGCTGATTATCATCCATGATTAACATGACCATGCTTGTTCTTAACTATCAGTACAAATGGGCCAGGTACAGAGAGAACTTGTCATTGGCACAGGCATTATCCAATATTCAATTCAATTCAATTTTATTTATATAGAGCTTTTAACAATGGTCATTGTCACAAAGCAGCTTCACAAAATGCTGCATATGTTTAATTTATAGTGCAGATAAACAGTAAAAAAAAAATCCTCTGATTATGAGCATGTGAGCAAAAAGTAGAGCACAAGTAAAGTCTTGTACATGTCCACAGATATCAGAGAGGTCATCAGTTCTCATCAGATAATTTGGCTTCTCCTACAGTTTTGATTTGGAACATAGTTTTTATCAGGGCTGGTATGCTGTGAGCTGTTCCACTATTTTCAGTTAGGCTGAAATGGACTTGTTCTCCACATACTTGCACTATTATGCAAAAGGGTGTTAAAACACGGGAAGTCACTTCTTACCGGAGGTCTTGTTGGTTCCATTCAGAAGTAAATGTTTATGTCATTTTTTTTTTTCATATTTGTAATGTAATTTGTTTCCAATATTGATTTTCTTTTGTCAAACGGTCACAGTACTTTCCAGCAATATACAGTGGGTACGGAAAGTATTCAGACCTCGTTAAATTTTTCACTCTTTGTTACTGTATATGGCAGCCATTTGCTAAAATCATTTAAGCTATTTTTTTTCCTCATTAATGTAAACAAAGCACCACATTTTGACAAAAAAAACCCCACAGAATTGTTGACATTTTTGCATATTTATTTAAAAAGAAAAACTGAAATATCAAATGGTCCTACTATAAGTATACAGAGCCATTGCTGGGACACTCATATACTTAACTCGGGTGCTGTCCATTTCTTCTGATCATCCTTGAGATGGTTCTACACCTTCATTTGAGTCCAGCTGTGTTTGATTATACTGATTGGACTTGATTAGGAATCCACACACCTGTCTATATAAGACCTTACAACTCACAGTGCATGTCAGAGCAAATGAGAATCATAAGGTGAAAGGAACTGCCTGAAGAGCTCACAGACAGAATTGTGGCAAGACATGGATCTGGCCAAGGTTACGAAAAACATTCTTCTGCACTTAAGCTTTCCAACAGCACAGTGGCCTCCATAATCCTTAAATGGAAGCAGTTTGGGATGACCAGAACCCTTCCTAGAACTGGCCGTCTGGCCAAACTGAGGTATCGGTATCTTTCTGCCATATACCACCATTTCCATACAGTTTATAATAGAACCCTGAACCATTCTTTTGCTGTACGGCTCAACCGTAGACTGGGACATAACGGCATATTAAAATGACCACTTTGATTTTTCAAGCACAAGAAAGACAACAGACTTATTATGCAAAGGTGTTCCTTCAGTTAAAAACAACTAGTTTGAGATTTATATCTGCTCATCTTTTTTGAACTACGCTAGAATGCCTCATCCCACCCCGCTGTTAAAAAAAAAAAAAAAGTTACTCAGTAACATTTACTCTGAGTAATTTTTTTATGAGCTACTTTATACTTTTACTTGAATAGATTTTTATAATGGTAACTTTACTTGTACTTCAGTAAAATTTCACTGAAGTAACAGGACTTTTACTTGAGTACAAAATTTTAGTACTCTTTCCACCTCTGGTCTTTTGTGGAGTTAAATTAATCAAATCTTCTTTAATTTACTGCTGCATTAATGATATGAAATCAAACTGCTGCATTAATGATATGAGAGAATGTTCCATATTGTTGTATTGGGAGTGGCCAATACAACAGTTTGGAACATTTTTAAAAGAAGGAATTAACTGTGAAGCTAAGCAACAACATAAAGCCTGGAAGACCACAAAAGACAAATAAAGTGGATGACTGTGAAACAGATGACATGGAATTCTGTCCATGGTGAATAAGAACCCTTTCATACCACCTTATTGTTGTTGATGTAAACAAAGCATTGTTTATTAAGACTGCCGCGTTTGTCTGTTGCACTGCTCAGTACTCCGCCATGTCACGACTGAGCCGCTGCAGGAATTTACTTACACCTACAAGGCAGGTGAACAAAGTCGAGTGAACAAATGAACAAATTTCGAGAGAGAGCCAGCCGGTGTACTCTACACTGAAACCTAACTGAAGTATAAGTATCCGTATCTGACACGGTTCTGACAGTGACCTACAGTGTCACTTGAAAGTTGTTTTATTTTAGTATTTCAATAAAAAAAAGTGAAACTCATTATATAGACTTATTACACACATTTATTATACAGACTGATATATTTCAAGGGTTTATTTCTTTTCATTTGAATGATTATGGTTTATAGCTAATTAAAATATAGTGAAAAAGTTCAATATTGGCGACTCATGGTGTTACACACTAATCAGCTTATTAATTTAAAACACCTGTAAGGTTTCCTGAACATTTAAACGGTCTCTCAGCCTGGTTCAGTGGGCTACAAAATCATGGGGATGACTGCTGACAGTTATCCAGAAGACAACTATTGAGGATAATTTTTCCTACGGTCAGAAGCGATCAAAACCTTTAGGGCTGATGCACTAAAACAAGCAACTGCAAAATGTATATACAAATGTACTGTATGTCAAAGTAAACTGCTAGTTTTGGCTGCTGCTTTATTACAGTACTATGAGCATCCAACAACTTGGAAAAGACACCTGTAGAGTTAAACTGACTCTAGTCTACTGTATGTAGGGAGCCTTTCCATATTGTCTCACCGATAGCCTTTATGTATAAAAATGTTGGTGAAAATAAGCTATTTACTTTGATGTGCATACTTGTCGGAGGGAGCGGATAGCGCCGTCCTCCGAGTGTGTTACTCCGCCCCCAATGGTGCGCGAGCGAGCAGTTCGAAAAGATGCGGTCGGCTGGCGTCACGTGGTTCGGAGGAAACACGTGATAGTCTTCGGCCCTCCCGGCTGAGTGGTAGTAGTAGCCTTAATGTGGGAGCCCCCTAGTGATGGGGAGGAATTGGACACGACTAAATTAGGGAGAAAATCGAGGAAAAATCCAAAAAAAAAAAATACAAATAAAAAATCAGGATCCCAGTTGAGTTTCCCTTTTTTTCCCAGTTAAACAGGTGTTTAACTGTATAAAAAATATTTAGTAAAATAACAGTGTTTCCCTGCAAAAGATTAAATTATTTCGGAAATTTATTGTTTAGAGTTTTACCTCTTTAGAATAAGTTTAATTAAATTTTAAATGTTTTTTTTTTTTTTGTGTGTGTGTGTGTGTGTGTGTGTGTGTGTGTGTGTGTGTGTTGGTGTGTTTTTTATAAATGTTGCAAAATTCTGACTTTTGGGATAAAAATGCAAAGTTTTCATTCATTTAAAGCACCTTCTTACATTTATTTACACGCTTTTTTCACTGCCATTTTATCCTGCTCACAGCCATTTCAACTGGTACACAAAGTAAGTTATAAAACATAATACACAAAATACAAACATGTACAAATGTAAGTCATTCTGGAGAAGCATGTCTGCCAAATGCTGGAAATAGAAACCAACCATCAGTATGGGGCAAAAAGATGATTAATACTTACTGGCCACTTCATTAGGTACACCTTGCTACCACCTTAATTGAGATAATTGCATTGCAGAGTTGCTGCAGATTTGTCACCACACAGAATGAAGTGGCTGGTGAGAGTATATTGTAAGTGAAAGAAGTGATTACAACAGCCAAGCACTAGGCAATGGACCGTGATGATGGAAAACACTTTTGTTTCATTATGTGTTCACTCCACTATGAGTTTTGAAGAGTAGAGTACTTGAGGCTGCCTATTTGCAGCTTACTCATGAATTTTCATTGGCTGATCTCATATGAAGTCATCCTGTGGGTTCTTCCTGAGTATTTATGCAGTTGAGTTATTATTATTTTCTCACCAGACTTTTCTTCGATTCCCTCCTGGGCAGCTCTGAAACACAGGTATGTTACATTTACATATTTTGACCTAGTGTACAAGTTTAAACAAAAAACTTCAGGGATCTCATTTATCTACTGTGGCAAAGAACGAATCTCTTAATCTTGCCAAGTTTTGTTATTGAAGCTTGCATATCCAAAAGAAAACATTACCATGATTTAGCAACAATAGTAATTACCTAGAGAGAGAGAGAGAGTGGAAACGAAAGAATAAATAGAGTGTAAATAGTGTATATACTGTATGTGTGTGTATACAGTCATGGCCAAAATTGTTGGCACGCCTGAATTTTTTCCAGAAAATCAAGTATTTCTCACAGGAAAGTACCACATTACCACGTTTTACTATACACATGTTTATTCTTATTCACTTTGTGTGTAGTGAAACAAAACAAAAAAAGGGAGGAAAAAAGCAAATTTGACATAATGTCAAACAAAACTCAAAAAATGGGCTGGACAAAATTATTGGCGTCCTTAACTTAATATTTGGTTAAGCACCCTTTGGAAAAAATAACTGAAATCAGCCGCTTCCTATAACCATCAATAAGTGTTAATACAGTACTTTTCTGTGAGAAATAGTTGATTTTCTGGAAAAGAAACTGGCCATGGACTGTATATATGTAATGAGGTTCATCATGTTGTAAAACAACATTCAACATTGACAATAATATAGACTTCTCTTTTTATGGATTGTAAAGGGGAAATATCTAGAATGATCTAGAATATCTAGTTTACATGAGCATGTGAGTTACTGTGGCGAGATAACTCAAGCAAGCAAGAGACATGTGTTTTGTCTATAACCACATTTATTTTATTTATTTTTTAAACCCACATCCCTTGCTTGTCCTGTAAACATACAGTACCTGGGTGCCTTAGTCACATGAATTAGGGTGACTAGGGTCATTTAATTTCCTTGGATGTTATTCCCAAGGTGGTGTAATTGTCTACATTTGTAAAAAAAAAAAAAAAAAAAAGGGATCTGCGGAGTCTGAGCACCTTCACCTCGCCACATTATGAATGAGATATATGAGGTGTTTTGCATGTATTCACACTAATAGTTTCAGTTCAGATCTTATAAAAGGTACACACACACATTATATTTGTAATAGATATGTAGCAATCAGACATCAAATGTGCAATCAGAGTAACCGGGGTAAAACACAAAGGACAGAAGACATCAACCAAATAGCCAAAATAGTAATCCGCACCAGTATACACTATGACAAGATGAAGGCTAGGAAACCTTCAGTGTATGCACTTGGAATTGGTGTCCTTTCCTATCATTACTTTTATTGTGCAGTGGAGTTCAGGAATGTGAAACCAGTAAGATGATGAACTAGATAGAGTTTGTGATGATGGTTGGAATGTCGGCTTTGGTGTCCATGCTTGTAGGCTTAGTTCTCTCGGGTATTTCGACAGGTTTTATCAGTGAATCTAGCAACACAAAAAGGCATAGGTAAATTAAAAGGAAAAAAAAAAAGGTGCCAAATTATAAATCATAATTCCTCCTTTGTACGGGTAATGGCTTGTGAATCGGAAGCATCAAATTAGAAGTATCCTTCATCAGCAGACCCACATAAAAGGCCTTTTATAGGGGGAAAAATAATAAGCTGATAAAGGAAAAGCAGCTGTGGCCCATAAAGGTGTCCTTTTGGGTTTTATTTTCCCCATAAACGGGGTTTTGGTTCTGGTTCATACTCTCGCGAGACTGCGCTTTCCGGTTGCGAGAGGTCGGCGGTAATGCAGGAGGTCACCTTGTCCACCTTTAAAACGCAGACGCGAAGAAGCGAGAGGGAACAGAGAGATGATGAGGAGACTGGGCTGTATATATTCAAGAGAGTGGGTGAAGATGAGTTGTATTATTCCGTTTTCTGGATAAATCCTTGCCAGACACATTCCCTACGTCTCTTGTTCTGTGTTCATGCTCCCGGACTGATGCAATAATACCGGTGAGACTGAGCCATCTCTCCCACTACACTCACTCACAAACACACTCATAAATAACCCGGACTCTTCTTTCCATCCACACACACACACACACACACACACACACACACACACACACACACATCGATTTTTTTAGTATTTGTATATATTTTGTTTATATTGTTTTTTTTTTTTGTTTTTTGTTTTTTGGCGCACTGTTTTTTTTTTTTCACTTAATACACCATTTTGGTTAAGTTTTTGTTGTTTGTCTTGTCTTGTTCCACTTGCCTATACTGCACACAAAGTTGGATTCAAGTCCCTGATTTAGTGTAACTAGGTTTATAACAAATCTAATTGTTACACAGTATACAGAGCAATAAAAGTATAGCAGAAACACAAGTGCACAAAGTGCCAATCGAGGAAAGAAGGTCCTTTGCAGGCTGTATCCTGTTTTTCAACCAATTGTAATAATTTACTAATACCAGAAAAGACAATTTGCAAACAGTTGACCCCTCCTATACTAAGCACTTGTGACAAGGCAGTAGAGAATGTTTTAAACAAATAATTTTGGCAAACAAAATATGATCTACAATCTTGTAAAAAAAAAAAAAAAAATAAATAAAAAATGTATTTGCCCCTTCATGATTTATTTTGATTTATTTTGATTGATTTATGACTGTTACAGCGTAATTACTACTACAGTTAATAATTTATATTTGGAAAATTTGTATACTCATCTGTATACATAACCATTATAATGCTAGCAAAAAATCTAATGGATGGTGTTTATTTACTTCACAGATTTTTTTGTTTACTGGAATTATCTAAGATTTGTATTTGAATATGGCTGCTAGGTAAGTGATCTGGAAAAATGTAGTGTAAAAATGTATGTATATACATACAGTACAGACCAAAAGTTTGGACACACCTTCTCATTCAGCGAGTTTTCTTTATTGTGTTCTTTCTTGTGTTCTTTAGCCCAAACGCGTCTCTTCTGCTTGTTGTCTGTCCTTAGCAGTGGTTTCCTAGCAGATCTTCTAGCATGAAGGCCTGATTCACACAGTCTCCTCTTAACAGTTGTTCTAGAGATGTGTCTGCTGCTAGAACTCTGTGTGGCATTGACCTGCTCTCTGATCTGAGCTGCTGTTAACCTGCGATTTCTGAGGCTGGTGACTCGGATGAACTTCTCCTCCGCAGCAGAGGTGACTCTCGGTTTTGACCACAAACTGTGCACTTTTAAAGTTTTCCCGATTTTCCGACTGACTGACCTTCATTTCTTCATTTCACAAGCTGCTTTTTTCTTGCCATAATACAAATTCAACCTCTGAATGAGAATGTGTCCAAACTTGGTCTGTCTGTACTGTATATATATATATATATATATATATATATATATATATATATATATATACATACACATACACACAGTATGGTATGTCATAAAAGTGAGTACACCCCTCACATCTCTGCAAATATTTAGTTACATCTTTTCACAGGACAACACTGCATGACTCTTTGACACAATGAAAAGTACTCAGTGTAAAGTTTGTATAGCAGTGTAAATTTATTGTCCCCTCAAAATAACTAGAAATACAGCCAATAATAGCTGAACCCTGGCAACAAAAGTGAGTACACACCTAAGTGAAAATGTGAAATGTCAATATTTTGTGTGGCCACCATCATTTTCCAGCACCGCTTGAATTCTCTTGGCCATGGAGTTCACCAGAGCTTCACAGGTTGCCACTGGAATCCTCTTCCACTCCTCCATCACAATATCATGGAGGTGGTGGACATTTGACACCTTGTGCTCCTCCACCTTCCTTTTCAGGATGCCCCAGAGGTGTTCTATGGGGTTTAGGTCTGGAGACATGCTTGGCCAGTCCATCACCTTTACCCTCAGCCTCTTTAGCAAGCCAGTGGTCATCTTGGAGGTGTGTTTGGGGTCAATTATCATGCACTGCTTCAGTATGTCACAGTACATGTTAGAATTCATGTTTCCCTCAATGAACTGTAGCTCCCCAATGCCAGCAACACTCATGCAGCCCCAGATCATGACGGTAGGCCAGACACACTTGTCTTTGTACTCCTCACCTGGTTGCTGCCACACACACGCTTGACACCATCTGAAGCAAATAGGTTTATCTTGGTGTCATCAGAGCACATGGTTCCAGTAATCCTGGTCCTTAGTTTGCATGTCTGTAGCAAATTGTTTGCGAGCTTTCTTGTGCATCATCTTTAGAAGAGGCTTCCTTCTAGGACGACAACCAGGCAGAGCAATTTGATGCAGTGTGCGGCGTTTGGTCTGAGCATCTACATCTAGGCATTTGGCAGACACCCTTATCCAGAGCGACTTACATTTTTATCAGATGTATCTGATCAATTGAGGGTTAAGGGCCTTGCTCAAGGGCCCAACAGTGGCAACTTGTTGGTTGTGAGTTTTGAGCCTGGGATCTTCTGAACCGTAGTAGTTGCCTTATGCCAATGTCTTAACCACTGCGCTAAACCTGCCCTGATCCCTGGCAGGCCGACCTCCCATCCCTTCAATCTCTGCAGCAATGCTGGACGCACTCATCCGTCTGTTTTCCAAAGCCAATTTTTGGATCTGACGCTGAGAACATGCACTCAGCTTCTTTGGCCGATCATGGCGAGGCCAGTTCTGAGAAGAACCTGTCCTCTTAAAGTGCTGGATGGTCTTGGCCACTGTGCTGCAGCACAGTTGCAGTGTGTTGGCTATCTTCTTATAGCCTAGCATGTCTTTATGTAAAGCAACAATTCATTTTTTCAGGTCTTCTGAGAGTTGTTTGCCATGAGATGCCATGTTGAACTTTCAGTGGCCAGATTGAGAGTGGAAGAGCTTTTATACCAAATTTAACTCACCTGCTATCTGGTGACACCTGAGACAGTGTAACATGAGTCACATGACAAAAATTGTGCTCAATTTGTACATTTTCACTTAGGGGTGTACTCACTTTTGTTGCCAGGGGTTCAGCTATTATTGACTGTATTTTTAGGTATTTTGAGGGCACAATAAATTTACACTGCTATACAAACTTTACACTGACGACTTTTCATTGTGTCAAAGAGTCATTTATGCAGTGTTGTCCTATGAAAATATATAACTAAATATTTGCAGAGATGTGAGGGGTGTACTAACTTTTGTGATGTACTGTGTGTGTATGTATATTGCATTTTTTAAACAGCTGCACATGCAACAATAGAGAGCAGCATAACACCATGCATAAGACTATACATTACTATTGTTTTGTATACAGTGGAACCTTGGATTACGAGCATAAATCGTTCCGGAAGCGGGCTCGTATTCCAAAAACACGCATAAACCAAATTCACTTTTCCCATAAGTAATAATGAAAACTCAATAAATACATAAAAAATATTCATACAATATATAAAGTAAAAATAAAACAAATTACCCTGCACTTAACATTTAAAAAAAGTAAAAATAAATCCAGACGGATAAGTGTTTCCGTTTGTGCACGGGCGCCGTGTATTTGTATGTGTGTGTGTGTGGAGTTAGCCCCTTGCCTCGTCTTATACAGTTAAACACCTCACTTTTTAAGTTTCACAACTAACATACAAAATGCAAACACTTTTTTAATGGGGAAAAAAAATCACTAATGACACTCGCGTGAGTGCATACTAACGGAATCACTGCTGTAAAGTAAAAAATTAAAAATAACAAATTAACCAGCACCTTACCTTTGATAAGAATCGCGACAGAGCGGAGTTTTCTGTCTAAATAAAACAGCCAGGGAGAGAAAGTGTGTGTATGTGTGTGTGTGTGTGTGTGTGTGTGTTGGTGTGTGTGGGTCACAGTGTCAAATTACGCGCGCACACAGAAGAGAGAGGGAGACGTTGATTATAAGAGTAAGAGACGAGCACTAAGACGCAGCAGGGGAGACGATTACCCATAATTTCCGCAGTGCAAGAGAGAGAAAAATCATTGGTTCTGTTGTGATCACTTGCCGCTCTGTGTCAAAATACGAGTCGCATGCGTGATACATGATACTCGGCGCTCGTAAACTAATACTTGCTCGGTTTCCGATTAAAAATTTATTTAAAATCTTTACTCGGCTTGCGGAACACTCGTAAACCACGTTACTCGCAATCCGAGGTTCCACTGTAATATCAAGATTTGACATTAAATTAAATTGAATGTTCATTAATTAAATTTCACAGATTTCAAGAACCCCCATCAACCATACATGATTTAATCCAGAAGAGTGAATTAATCAGTGAGGGCTGTCCTGCACGATATCGTCTCCTCACAAACAAAAATAATCTTGAAAAAGATGGCTCAGTGAGAACATGGACATTTGGACAGGAATGCATCAATATGCAAAACAAAATCCTATTGATGGTTGGAGAAACTGGAGCAGGCAAAACTACACAGATCAATGCCATGGTAAATTATATACTCGGGGTGAAGTTTACAGATGAAGTGTGGTTTGAGATTACAGAACAGGAAGGAGATGATTCCATCTCGCTTCAGTCAAAAAGTCGAACAACCAAAGTCACTGCATATAAGGTCGTTGCCAAAGACAACCCAATCTGTCTTATCATCATTGACACTCCAGGTTATGGAGATACCAGGGGAACAGGTGTGGATGAACAGATTGCTGAGAATCTGCACAAACTGTTTCACAGTGATACTGGAGTGAAAGAAATTGATGCAGTGTGTCTGGTAGTGAAAGCAACTGTGAATCAGCTTACTGACAGACAGCATTACATCTTTGATGCAGTTTTGTCCTTATTTGGTAAAGACATACAAAAGAACATTTTCATTTTTATCACTCACTCAGATGGGTTTCCTTCAACAAATGTGTTTAAATTGATTAAGACAGCAGGGATTCCATGCAGGAAAGGTACAGAAAATGAGCCTGTCTGTTATTTATTCAATAATCATCAAGTCGACAAAAGAAGCAAAAAGTATAGAAGAGCCCTCCAGATATCTTGGGAATTAACCGAGGGCAGTTTATCTGACTTCTTTACTTCCCTGGAAGCAGACAACAGAAAAAGCTTAGAGCAGACTGGACGTGTTCTAACCGAGTCCAAAAGATTTCAAGTCTGTATTACCAAACTACGAAACCATATTCATTCTGTAGACTGTAAAGCTGAAGAACTTGCACAGACTCAGAAAGCCCTTAAGGAAAACAAAAGAAAAATTGCCAGAAATGAGAACTTTACTTTTACAGTCACCACATATTACAAAGAAAAAGTTCCAATTGAAAATGCTTCATGGTGGAACAGGATGGCCACCAGTTGCTCTGTCTGTGAGGAGAACTGTCATAAGTACGGCTGCTGGAGTTCCAGCATGGAGTTTCCCGTATGTACGGGAAAATGTCACTACACTAAACATGTCAAAGAGAACAAAAAATATGTTAGACACAGCAAAGAGATCATAGTAACATTTGATTGTCTTAAAGAACTATATGAAAGCAGCAATAAATCAGCTTCAGGTCTCAAGTTTGACAAAAATGTCTTTGAAGATGTCAAAAACCAGTTTGAGAGCAACAAAAAGGAGGAAGAGGAAATGATAATCATAGAGAAGAGACTGAAAGGAGAATTGATTAAGCATCAAAAGGAAACCAATGGACTGGTAGAAGAAGCCTATGATGCCATCGTGAAACTGTCTGAAATCAGTTTAAATCCACACACTGCTTTCAATGTCCAAGGTCTTGACTTCTTGATCCCTCTGGCTCAAGATACTGGAAGAGTCTTTTTTGCTGAGAAACTAAAAGAGCTGAGAAAAATTCAGCCTGAAGCAAAGGAAAGAGTTAATGCTGTAACAGAGTATGCAAGAATCTACTTAAAAAAGTAAAAAAGTTCCTGGTAAAAGTTTCATTTAGAAGATCAAATACACGATTTAAAATTCAAGTAGTTGTGTAGTGATGCAAAGGGAAAAAAAACACCCTGTGTTATAAATTGTTACATACAGTATAAGACTACTCTTGCATATTTACTTCATACTAAAAAGGACCAGTAGCTGGACTGTGGTCACCTGAGCTGCTGTAACTCTTTGTGATGTAACACTGTGAGGTTGATTTCTTGGTGTCCATTAGTCAGGACAATTTATTTAACTTGGGTACTTCCTGAAACCTTCTGCGGATCTCAAGTTCTGAGCCCTGAAACTATTATAAGAGTGATAATTAGCCACCACGCCCAAAGCAGAAATAATTACTATGTCTAGAAACCCTTTTATTAATAAGTAATAGACTGAAGGAACTGGTTTGGCATGGGTTTATTTGAATATCACATTTCACTCTTCTCTGTTGTGATAAAGTGGATCAATTGGTAGGATGGTAACCTGTTCAAGTTTAACCCTGCAAACAAGAGATTAATTTCAGAATGTATACAACGTTATATCCAAGATCTCTCAGCACGCTCCAGACTTGAATGCTTTCACCACTAAAGATTATTTACTGCACCTCTTATCTGAAAATAGCCTTGACACATTGTAACTGAATAATTTACAGAGAAATATTTATTTTAGAGAAACAGATTTACTAAACAAACAAACAAACAGGTTGCTGATAAAAGTAAATCCCGTCCCAACATACAGCAATAATGGGCGTGGTTAATCCTCACAGCCTCTGCTGCATCTTTTATGACAATCCAAAATATTCAAAAGATGAAACAAACTATACCTAGTCAAACCCTTTGGTTGATCATTTAGAAGGGGTAGTAAGTTGTAGCTTTTTAGACTAGTGACATCCATATATTAAATACAGCCTAAATTAAACTTATATGAATAAACATATTATAAAATATTCTAAACCACATGGAAAGATCAAGAACACTTAAATATTGATTAAGGTTTTAAATGTGCTCAATACCACACCCCAAATTGATGGGTACAAAACCTTTGGACCACCTAACATTACACCTTACTATTATCGAGAAGATGTGCAGTAAGATGGCGTTCCTTTTTGTATGAGTCAACTACTATTTATTTTTATTAGTAGTTGAGTTGTAATATATTCCAAAAGAACAAAAGAAATGTTGTTGAAGATGTTACTCACTGCATTAGTTAAATAATTGTTGCCAATTGAGCCATAAGGACCACTACAGGATTTATCTACTAAACTCTTAAGTATTAGCTTTGGTATCTATCTATCCATCTATCCATCTATCTATCTATCTATCTATCTATCTATCTATCCATCTACCGTCATGTGTAAAAGTTAGTGCACCCCTTTTAATTCTATTATTCTATTCTATACTATTCTATTATTCTGTTTTTTTTTTTTTTTTTTTTTTTTTGTATGTGTGTGTGTGTAAAAGCAAAACACCCTGACAAAATTATATAGCAGGTCTCAGTATTATGCAAATACAACCTCGGATGAGCAAACACAATATTTTCACTGTTCCATTATTTATTTAACAAAAATTAATCAACAAGAATAAATCATGTGGGCAATATTAAGTACCCCTATAATTTCATAGCTTGTAAATCCATCTTTAGCATGAATAACATGAAGTGTTCCATGACTTTTTTAGTCTTTCACATCATTTTGATTCATTCTTTTTTTTTTCTTCTTTTTTTAATTTTTTTTTTTTTTTTTACAAATTTGCTTCAGTTCATTGTGGTTTTTGGGCACTTGCTTATGCCCAAAAACTCCTAAGTTCCCATGACAGCATTTAAATTGTGTTGATGTCTGGTCTTTGATAAAGCTATTTCAAATCTTTGATTCTTTTATTTTTTAGCCATTCTGTTGTAGATTTACTGATGTGCTTCAGATTATTGTCCTCTTGTATGACCAAAGAGTGATCTGGGTGCTGATTGATCCGAGTGTGCCAAGTGATCAGGTGTGCTGAGTGAATCATCAGGACTGAATTGTTGGATATACAGGACAATGAAATCAAGAGGTTCAGTTTCAGGGGACAGCACATTATTAAAGACATTCACCACCCTAACATCAATCTGTTTAAGTGGTTGCCATCTGGCAAGCGACTCCAGTCACTCAGGGCAGGAACCAAAAGACTGACCAGCAGCTTTGTCCACCAGGTTATAAGGGCATTAAATGCACATCTCTTCAATAACTGATAAATTTAGCACACTGTTACTCACATAAAGTGGCTGTGCGTCTGTCACACAGATTTAGTTAACACATCACAGATTATAACTTACATTCTGTGTAATTTATATTTTATATATATATATATATATATATATATATATATATATATATATATATATATATATATCTATATATATATATATATATATATATATGTATGTATTTTTTTTCAATAATCTGAACAGTCTGTAGATTGGCACAATTACACTTTACTTGTACAACCATAAAATTCTTAAATCTTAAATTGCACACAAGTATTATTTGTCTGACAGATGCCCGCACATTTGCATCTAGAATATTTTGATATACAAAGGACTCATTGACTCATTGACTGAAAGGTGCCCAGGTGCTGTGGCTAAAAAACAAACCCAAATCATCACCCCTCTACTGCCGTGCTTTTTCTTACAAAGTCCCAAAGTTATGGAATAACTTTCAATTCATGTTCGGGACTCAGACACAGTCTCATTATTTAAGTCTAGGCTAAAAACCTATTCATTCAGCCAAGCATTTCCGTAAATAGATTTGCCTTATTTTATCAAATTTTCATTTGAATTTGAGGTAAAGGAGCAGATCTGGGAGACCCATGGACGTAGAATATTATGGTGAACTGGTATTTTTTTTTATTCTGTCTTCCTCACTCTTATTGATCATTCAGGTTTAAAACAAATTTAAATAATTCTTCTTATTGTGTAAAGCTGCTTTGCGACAATATCAATTGTCAAAAGCGCTATACAAAAAAATCAATTGAATGAATTTAATCCAAGTGAGGTGATCTGGAAACTGTGTCATGTCAACTGGACGACTTCTCGCTAAATTTTTCACTTACGAAAACTTATGAAATGTTTCACTACTCATCCAAGGAGCTTCTTGAGTCTAAGGTAAGTTGGAAAGTATCTCGTATTCAAGTCCTCCAAGGTCAAAGGGTCCTCCCCTATCTGAAATGACTTGTTATATAAACAATGGAGAAGGTGAGAATAGGAGGGAGGGTTTATATATAATATATATGTACATATATATATGTAATTCCAGACATGAGGAGTTGCTCCTTCTGTATTGATACATTCTTTTAGGAAGAGGTTGTTTTGTTTCACCAATGTAGAGCTCTGAGCACTCTTCACTGCATTGAACCACATACATTATATTGCATTTCATATGTTTTGGTGTGCTTGGCCACACCAAAGATCGCACATCAAAACATAAGAAAAGCAATATAATATATGCGGTTCAATGCAGTGAGGAGTGCTCAGAGCTCCACACTGGTGAAATGAAACAACGTCTTCTAAACATGCATGGCTCATGAGCTGAAAGACAGGTGTTTGAACAAGGAAATTACAGCTCTAGATGGCTGCTACCATGTTATTTTAATCCTACTCACAGTACAAGGATTCTTTACACACTGGTCTTACTGGGTTTGACGGTCAATCCAGAATGTCATGTTTTTATTTGGTGAGTCTTTTTTTATATTAATAAGAATCAATGCACTTATGGCAGAGGCAGCAGGAAATGTGACTCACCTTGTATTTAAACTGTCAGTGCAGGTAAGACAGCTACAGAGGGAGGTATCAACCCAATGTCATTAACACCATTACTGTCCATGTGTTTGAACACATGAGTAAACACTGTTGTGTCGTACAGCTCTCTGACAAATATATCTACCTGCTGCTTTTAGTGATCCTCAGCTTGTTTATCTGCACCTTCATGTGTGTTAATTACTGTCAGCTGGGACACAACCGGATACATACATATCAAACTCCTACAGTTACTGCTGCCCTGACAGGTAAGTCTCAGGACTTACACTTATTCACAGAAAGGTTTAAAAGTGTTTAATTTCTGCTTGCTTTGATTTAGCCATAATTGCTCAGGATAGGTAAAAATGACATGATTTGTCATATTGTTGCATTTATGTAGTTATGGTGATCAGTGATGGTTTGGCTTGAACATTGTGAATTTTACCGACTGCTCAAAGCTCTCTTGTGGCTTCAAGGAAAGTTTTTTTTTTTTCTCTCTTGGGCAGCACTGAAACTTGGATATGCTAAATTTACATTTCAATTATACAGTGGAACCTCGGATTGCGAGTAACGTGGTTTACGAGTGTTCCGCAAACCGAGCAAAGATTTTTAATAATTTTTTATTCGGAAACCGAGCAAGTATTAGTTTACGAGCGCCTAGTATCATGTATCACACATGCAACTCTTATTTTGACACCGGGTGTCAATCTCTCACCTATTTAAATGAATTAAAAAAAAAACTTATTTATTTCACATTATTTAGCTCTCATTTTAGAAAATATATAGTTTGGTAACATAAGTGTGTGCATTATAAACCAGATCTACAGAGTGCTTTGCAGACTGGTAGGTTAGATTAAAATATAGATATTTAAAAAGTGTCGTCAAATCCACACAAAAGAGTTTCATGCAAAAGGTATCAAGCAGTTATTAAGTATTTAAGTCAAATGAATTCAGATTTAAAAAAATAAATAAATAAAAATTAGTTGTATAACATGGTCAATGTATCCCTAGTGAGAAAGCCAGAGGTGATGGTGGCAAGGAAACACTCCCTGAGATGGCATGAGGAAGAAGCCTTGAGAGGAACCAAAAACAAAAGGAAGCCTATCCTCATTTGGGTGATACCAGAAAGTATGACCATAAAGGAATTCCTTCTGTAACTGCTATGTGGTCAAATGATCAATTGGATAATTTTATAAAGAGGGATGAAATGAGAGTGGTCTAGAAGAGTTGTCCAAAAGAAGCATTTAAAAAAACAATAATAAAACTGTCATGGACAAAAATTATGATAGCCCTCGAAAAAATTTTTTAAATAATTTGACCGTAGGGAAATATTAAAGTAAAGTATGCATTGTAATTAATATCACAGGTGAACTTTTTGGCAAGTCACATTAGCTGTGACAACAGCATGTTTACAGATGCAAAAAAATGAAGCATAAAAAGGAAAGACCACTGTAGCTATTTTGAAACATGGCTGATCCTCGGGTTAAATTCCAAGGCTGCTTTGCTTTATCCAGCATAGGGTATCTTGAATCTGTGCAAGGGACAATGAAACGAAATGACTTGTAACGCATTTTGGAGAGAAATGTTATTCCCTGTGTCAGAAAGCTTGGTCTCAGTTGCAGCTCATGGGTCATTCAACAGGATAAAAACACACAGCTAATAACATGCAAGAACTGCTTAGAACAAAAAAAAAGGGCTATGCTGAAGTGCTCTTCTATGAGACCTGATCTAAATCCGATTGAACATCTGTGGAAAGAGCTGAAAGATGCAGTCTAGAGAAGACTTCAAACAGTAGACAGCTGGACCAGTTTGCTCACGAGGAATAGGCCAGCATTTTTGTCCAGGCCAATTTCATTAGTTTGTTTTTTAAAAAGCTTCTGTTGAAACACAATTGAAAATCAATGTCTGATTTTCATTAGTGATTTTTTTATTTGATTATTATTGCTTTTGTCAGTTTCAACTTATTTCAGTGACCATTTTGGGTTTTTCTTTCTTTAACGCAACGGTACCAACAATTTTGGCCATGTGTGTACAAAATCCCATTCTACAGCTGGGCCAACAATTGTTTATACAATTCTATGACATTGACAAATGACCAATAAGTGACGCAATAAACAAATGAAAATGTATTCATAAATAGTTTATGTATAGAAAAACTTATAAAACGCAGTTGATTAAACTTTAATTACTACTACAGGAGATCCATAAGGCTTGACTTTATTTGGAAAAATCCAATTAAACTGTAGTTTAATGATGTTTATTAAATTCACAGGCCTCTGTTCTCGGGAATCTTCAGTCTAACACCTTACTATGGCTACTAGGTGAGCAAATGGCTGCAAAATTGTAATGTGCTTAAATATCAAAGGTGGAAGAAAAAGTATGTGAACTTTTGAAATGGTTTTCTGCATTAATTTGTCATGAAATGTGATCTAATTTTTAGAGTCAAGCATATTGACAAATACACTCACTCACTCATCATCTATACCACTTAATCCTGTATTCAGGGTCAGGTGGGCCTGGAGCTTATCCTAGGAGACTTAGGGCACATGGCAGGGTACACCTTGGACAGGGTGCCAATCCATCGCAGGGTACACACACACATACACACACTCATTCACACACTACGGGCAATTTGGGAACGTCAATTAACCTAATCTACATGTCTTTGGATTGTGGAAGGAAACCAGAGTACCCAGAGGGAAACCCACCAAGCACGGGGAGAACATACAAACTCCATGCACACAGAGACGAGAATCGAACCCGGCTGGGAATTGAACCCGAACCCTGGAGGTGCAAAGCAACAGTGCTAACCACCACACCCCCGTGCCGACTTGACAAATGCAATGTAACTAAACATAAATAAATAAACCAGAACTTTTCTGTCTTTATTGAACATACTAATTCAACATTCAAAATGGTAGTGGAAAATATAAGTGAACCACTGGAATTAATGACTCGACCAGGTGCTTCCTGTAGCTGTGGTTCAGGAGGAATTTTAGCCCATTCTTCCTGGCAGAACTGCTTTAGTTCTGTGTCTTCAAATCATTCCATAGCATCTTTATTGGGCTGAGGTCTGGACTCTGACTTGGCACCAAAAGGATTTTTTTTTTTGTCTTTATGAAGCCATTCTGTTGTGGACTTGCTCTTGTCATTTTGGGTCGTTGTCTTGTTCTACTCTTCTACAGAGTTTCAGCTGATGTACTGTACAGACATTCGCACACTATCCTGAAGACATTTTTGATATCCCTGGGAATTCATCTTCCCCTAAATGACTGCAAGCTGGCCAGGCCCTGATGCAGCAAATCAGGCCCAAATCATGATGTTTTCTCCAACATACTTTATGGTTGGGATGATGTTTTTCCCAACATTTTTGCCTGTGGAGTGTCAATGGGCTCTTTGGCAAACTTCAGGCATGCAGCAACGTTCTCTTTAGTAAGCAGCAAATTCCTTTGTGGTGTCTTGCCGGCTCTTTGGGTCATTTTCACTGGGCGCCCACCTTTAGGTAGAATAGCCACAATCCCAAAGTGTATCCATTTGCCTGACTGTAGACTTGTGAATTTCTAAAGTCTTTGTAACCCTTTCTCACTTTATGCAAATCAACAATTATAGATCATGGATCCTCTGAAAGCTCTTTTTGCCAAAGAATGGGTCACATAAGCGTACGCTTCTTTTGCGGAGCAAACTTAAAAGTTTGAGTGTTTTTTCATGAGTTGTAGTTGTACTTCACGCCTCCAAACCTCCAAATTTATTTATTTTTTTAACAGGACCCCAGGTATGCTAACACCTGAGTCCAATTTGCTTTTCTGAGGTCATTAACTCAAATAATTCACATACTTTTCACTAGGACTATGAGGTTTTTATGGTTGATTTCAATAAATTCATGAAATATTTTTTGTGATAATATTTTATGCATATTATATTTGTCTATACTCTTGACATAGATGAAGATCAGATCACATTCATGCAGAAAACCATGAAATTCCAAAAAGCACACATACAGTATGTCACAAAAATGAGTACACCCCTCACATCTCTGCAAATATTTAGTTATATCTTTTCATAGGCCAACACTGCATAAATGACTCTTTGAAACAATGAAAAGTAGTCAGTGTAAAGTTTGTATAGCAGTGTAAATTTATTGTCCCCTCAAAATAACTAAAAATACAGCCAATAATAGCTGAACCCCTGGCAACAAAACTGAGTACACCCCTAAGTGAAAATGTACAAATTGAGCACAATTAGTCATTTTCCTTCCTCTATGTCATGTGACTCATTAGTGTTACACTGTCTCAGGTGTCACCAGGTAGCAGGTGAGTTAAATTTGGTAATAAAAGCTCTTCCACTCTCTCAACCTCGACACTGAAAGTTCAACATGGCACCTCATGGCAAACGACTCTCAGAAGACCTGAAAAAAAAATGAATTGTTGCTTTACATAAAGATGGCAGAGGCTATAAGAAGATAGCCAACACTCTCCAACTGTGCTGCAGCACAGTGGCCAAGACCATCCAGCGTTTTAAGAGGACAGGTTCTTCTCAGAACAGGCCTCACCGTGGTCTGATGAGACCGAGATAAACCTATTTGGTTCAGATGGTGTCAAGCGTGTGTAGCGGCAACCAGGTGAGGGGTACAAAGACAAGTGTGTCTTGCCTATCGTCAAACATGGTGGTGGGAGTGTCATGATCTGGGGCTGCATGAGTGCTGCTGGCATTGGGGAGCTACAGTTCATTGAGGGAAACATGAAGTCTAACATGTACTGTAACATACTGAAGCAGAGCATGATCCCCTCCCACCGGAAACTGGGCCGCAGAACAGCGTTCCAGCATGATAATGACCCCAAACACACCTCCAAGTTGACCACTGGCTTGCTAAAGAGGCAGAGGGTAAAGGTGATGGACTGGCCAAGCATGTCTCCAGACCTAAACCCCATAGAACACCTCTGGGGCATCCTGAAAAGGAAGGTGGAGGAGCACATGATGTCAAATGTCCACCACCTCTGTGATGTTGTGATGGAGGAGTGGAAGAGGATTCCAGTGGCAACCTGTGAAGCTCTGGTGAACTCCATGGCCAAGAGAATTCAAGCTGTGCTGGAAAATGGTGGTTTCCACACAAAATTTGTGAAATGTGAAACATTTGACATTGTCACTTAGGTGTGTACTCACTTTTGTTGCCAGGGTTTCAGCTATTATTGGCTGTATTTCTAGTTATTTTGAGGGGACAATAAATTTACACTGCTATACAAACTTTACAAAGACGACACTGACTCTATGACAATGTCAAAGAGTCATTTATGCAGTGTTGTCCTATGAATGTCACGTTTCTGGGTGCGAGGCATAAATGCAGAGGTCCAGGTGGTAAAGAAAACGGTGTTTATTGATTATAAACACAAAAACAGGGAAATGAACAAACAAATATACTTTAAATGAAAATGAAACTAAAACATGTATAGAAGGACACGAACTAAACATACAGACATTTACGGATATAAATCAACAGATGCAAGGCAATAAACTGAACTAAAACAAACCCTTTATAATAAAACTAATGAGCAAGTCGGTTCAGGTGAGCGCCCCACGTCACCTGATCGAGGTGCTTAATGGGAAATGAAGTGAAAGAAGGAACTACACACAAAAATCACAGGGCGCTTTGGCGCCCTCTAGGGGTTATCCCTGACAATGAAAAGATATAACTAAATATTTGCAGAGATGTGAGGGGTGTACTCACTTTTGTGACATACTGTACTTCCCACTGTATTTTCTATTCATAACACAATTGGATTTAGCAAAAATGTTTTTATATCATGACCTTCTGTTCACATTAAACATTAATATTTTATTTAAAGTATACTTTTAGGAAATGTATTAGTAGGATGTTTTTTACAGTGTTTGAAAACACAAAAACATCTTAGTGTCATATAAGCAGTATTTAGCATAATGTTAAATTTGATGTTTATGAATGTCTATTTAATTTTTACAGATTTCGAGAGTCATTTTCAACTGTAAATGATTTAATCCCGAAGAGTACCTTAATCAGTGAAGGTCCACCTGCACAATATCGTCTCCTCACAGACAGGAAGAATCTTGAACAAGATGGATCAGTAAGAAAATGGACATTTGGACAGCGAGACAGGCAAACTAAAATCATACTGATAGTAGGAGAAACTGGAACAGGAAAAACTACTCTGATCAATGCCATGGTAAATTACATACTCGGGGTGAAGTTTACAGATGAAGTGTGGTTTGAGATTACAGAAGAGGGAGGAGACAATCCTATCCCAGATCAGTCAAAAAGTCAAACAACCAAACTCACTGTGTATGAGGCCTTTGTCCAAGACAACCAATTCTCTCTTACCATCATTGACACTCCAGGTTATGGAGACACCAGGGGAAGAGAATACGACAAACAGATTGCTGATAATCTGTACAAACTGTTTCACAGTGACAGTGGAGTGAAAGAAATCGATGCAGTGTGTCTGGTAGTGAAGGCATCTCAGAATCGACTCACTGACAGACAGCAATATATATTTGATGCACTTTTGTCCTTATTTGGTAAAGACATAGAGAACAACATTGTCATATTTTTTACTTATTCAAATGGAAGGCTACCAAGAGATGCTCTTAATGCCGTTAAAAAAGCCGGGATTCCCTGTAGGAGAGATGAAGATAATGAACCTGAGTGTTTCCTATTCGAAAATGTTCAAAAGGAGCAAAGAAGCCCGAAGCATGACAATGACCTCCAGGCAGCCTGGGAACAAACAGAGGGGAGTTTAAAACAATTCTTTGCCTCACTGAAAGAACAGAACAGAAAAAGCTTAAAGCAGACTGAAAATGTCCTGACTGAGTCCAGACGACTTGAAGCTTGTCTTTCTAATCTACAAAACCGTATTCATTTTGTAGAGTGTAAAACTAAAGAACTGGCTCAGATTCAAAAAGTCCTTCAGGAAAACCGAGAAAAGATTAATGAAAATAAAAACTTCACCTTTACAGTCACAGAATATTACCAAAAAAAAGTTCCCATTAGAAGAGTTTCATTTCAGGACAGAAAGGCGACTATTTGCACTGTCTGTGAGGAGAACTGCCATGAGTTTAACTGCTGGTGTTCCCCCAATACTTTGTGGTGTGAAGTCATTAAACATGAGTACTGCACTGTATGCACAGGTAAATGTCATTTCACTAAGCATGTACGAGGGAGGAACAAATATGTTACACGCAGCAAAGATGTCACTATGACTTTTGATCAGCTCAAAAACAAATATGAAAGCAGCAATAAATCAGCATCAAATGTCAAGTATGACTCAAAAGTCTTTGAAAATGTACAAAAGGACCATCTACATAACAGGAAACAGGAATCAGTAAAGACAAACATAGAGAAGAGACTGAATGAAGACCTCAGCAGGACAGAAAAGGAAAAAGCTGATCTAGTACAAGAAGCGTACGCCGCCGTTATAAAACTGTTTGAGATTGCTTTAAAGCCAGACTCTGCTTTCATTGTTCAGGCTCTCGACTTCATGATCCCTCAAGCTGAGAAAACTGGTAGGGGCTTAATTGCTCAGAAACTGAGAGAGCTGAGAAACATACAGCCTGAATCACAGGAAAGAGTTAATGCTGTAATGGAATATGCAAGTGCAGATGTCAATAAATTACAAGACGAATTTGGGAGATTAAATATGTAGCATGCAATACATAAAGAATTGAATCAAGAGATTATTTTTGTGAAGCCTTATTGGTATTTTGCCATTATGGAGCCTTTTTAAGTGGAACTGTTTCATTATTATTATTATTATTATTATTATTATTATTATTATTAAAGCTTTAGTTAGTTGAAAAATATTAATTGTAAAGCTAAAGGCATTCGTCTTTTTCTTTTAAATTCTCTGTGAGTGTAACTGTTTGTCCTATAGTTTTGTGATTAAATATCTGCAATGAGCCCTGAGACATGAGTCATATCTCTTTGACACAAACATTCATGTAAACCACTTATCCTGTTCAAACGTTTAGCAGGGCCTGGATAATATTCCAGATCGGGTAAACAAGAGCACACTTAATCACACATTCTTTCACACTATATTCAATTTAGGAACACCAATTAACCTACTCTGCATAGGTTTTGACTTGAGGAAGCCCACCATAGGGGATAACATGCAAATTCCACGCACACAGACCTGAAAGCTAGATTCAATTCAGCCTAAAACCTGTGACACGTTGTTGTGCAGATCAGTTGGTCTGCTGCGGGAGCAGCTAAAAGACTAACAACAGCGTTATTATTATTATTGGATAAATTACACCTCATTTTTGAAAACAAAATTTATGTTGTGTTTGATGATGAACTGTCCAGCATTCTTACAGAAAAAAACGTACTCTGTCTAGAAACATATTTTAATTCTTTTTCACAAGATTTACAAGCTTTTTAACAAGCTTGGGATTGGCCAGTTGAAGACTGCCTAAACCTTGGCTGGCTACATTTCTAGCTTCAAGGGTGAGATAACCAAACTCAGAAACGTGGTGGATGCCGCATGAAGTTCACACTTCTCCGCCTTGACATACTCTCTTTAAAACTTGATGACCATGACGGCTCCTCCAGACCACAAGAAAAAAATCTGGATATCATCCAAGTAGACAAACACAAAAGACTTTAGGAAGTCTTGAATGACAATACTGATAAGTGCAAGGAAGATGGCAGTGCCTGGTCAGGTTGGTCAGTCCGAAAAGGACCACTAAATACTCATAAGGCCCAGTCGAGGTGTTGAAGGCAGTCTTCTACACGTTGTTCTCCTGAATTCGGACGAGATGGTATGCGTTGCGTAGATCCAATTTAATGAAGATGTCAGCTCCTTGAAGGAGCTCAAAGGCAGTGGCCATAAACAGTAGAGGGTACCCGTTTTTGACTGGGTGACAAGGGTGAAGCAACCCATCCCTTTTTTACAAAAAAGGAACCCGGCCCGACGGGGGAGGAAGATAGACAGATACTTCCCATGGCAAGAGCCTCTGCAAGCCTCTGTATTTGTTCATGGCCTCCCTTTCCTGACGTACCGGTGAACAGAGCTGACCTTTTGGAGGAGACGTTCTGGGAAGCAGGTCTATGGAGCAATCATATGGTCAATGAGGAGGCTTGTGACTTGTTGAAGGTTGAGATCATGGACTCTGAGATATCAGGTGTTTTGTCACTCATGGCTGGAGTGGAGGATAACAGGAGTGACGTGGAACATGAGGGACTCCACCCCATGATGGTGTGCCTGGCCCAGTCAATTTGTGGGCCATGAAGTGCTAGTCAGGAAAGGTCATGAACTAGAGTGGCATGTGATTTCTCAATTACAAAAAGGCAGATACTTCCCTGATACTCTGAGAGTGGAAGGGTTCTGTGTGTGATGGCTGGGAGGGGGTGCCCATGCAGGGCCTGAAAAGCGAACTGAGGCTCCACAGACACACAAGAGACCTTTGATGCCCTGGCTGGTTTTGACCTCACTGCCTACATGAGCGTGGTCAAAAACTCTGAGAATGCCTCAAAACTAGTGCAACATAGATTATGAGCCTCCCAGACAGCCGTGCTCCAATCCTGAGCTCTCTCTATAAAGAGATTAATGACATAGGTCACCCAAGACTACTCTGGGGAGAAGCACAGGGAGAGAATAAGTGGGCGGGGCCCATAAGTGAAAAGGGCTGGTAAGTGTAATGTTAGAATGGCCTGAAATCGCTGAGCAGAGATGTGGTTGAGAAGGTGGAAGCGTTTGTTCAGAGCTGTGTGATCCTATGATGTTGTGATGATGTAGTGAAACTTCCACATTCTCCCACAATACCCAACTTTTCCGCACTCTGCACTGGCATCCTGTAGCTGCCCGCATCAAATTCAAAACCCTGATGCTTGCCTACAAAGCCAAAAATGGCTCAGCACCATCTACCTCTCAGCTCTAATCACACCTCGCACGTTCCCTCCGATCCTCCAGCACTACTCGGCTGGTCCCACCATCTCTCAGGGATCGTGGGAGACGTGCATTTGGACTCTACTCTGGTCTACTTGCAGAGATCTGCTGGGTCCAATATGGCCAGATTGTACTGTAATGGTACTCAGAACTCATACATATTAACCATTTTTTGTTTCTGGCTTTAAATTTCAGATTAATAGACAAATAATGTTTTTTTTTTTTTTTTTTAATCTGAGATTTACTTATAAATCTTTACTTGAAATGCTAAAATGGGTGAGAAATATTTAATTTTTGACTTATTGATGTGTATTTATTGATTTAAACCCATATAAACAAAGTGTATTGTGATTTTTTCAGGTATGATAATTTTATAAATATCCCAATTTTTTTTCCCCCTCCCCTCCCCTCCCCTCCCCTCCCCTCCCTCCTTTCCTTTTGCTCCTTTCCCCTTCCTTACATTACCTACCTACCTACAGCGGTACCTTGCCTTAAGAATTTTCACCTCAAGATCTGAAAATTTGCAAGAAATTTGCCTTGGCATACAAGCAAACAAACCGAGCCAAACCGAACGCTGGGGAAATTGCGCATAAGTTCGAGAGTTGTTCAAAAACTTGTCGTGCAAAGCATGTTTAATTTTTTTTTTTTGCATTTGCCATTTTGTGCAAGAAGCAAGGATGGTATCAAGCAGAAAAGGAAGATACTTTCTTTTTTTTTTTTACACAGCCAATGCCAAGGGGAATAATGAATTAAGGTTATGTGAGTATATATATATATATATATAAGCATTGTATAAATATGTTAATACTAAATGTATTGCTTTATATAAATTATATATTATGAATAATTATTGTGGTGATAATAATATTAATATTATTACTATTATATTTATATAATATACAATATATTATTATTAATTATTATTATATTCATATAATATACAATATACATCATACTATTTTTTCTCCTGAACATTTTTTCCCTCATGGATATCTGGAATTTCCTTTGTAATCAATAAAGTCTATCTATACTTTGCACAATTACAACAAAGTTAAATCTAATCTAATCTAATCTAATCTAATCTAATCTGGCTGCGCTTGATGTGAGAGCACCGGTACAGTAGAGGGCAGTAATCACGATGTTTTCTATCGTCACAATGAATAAAAAAGGCGTTGAAGAAAATATTCCGTAAAGCAATAACAACAGAAACACGTTGATTTTTGGCGTGGTTATAAAGCCCTGGTGTGAATGATGTCATGGAGGTGCAGTGTCCGCGGCTGTGGGAAACGCAATCAGGCCAAAGCTAAGGACGTGGTTATTCACCGCTTCCCCGAGAAAGACCCGGATCTCTGCGGGAGATGGCTAGCGGCTATCGGCAGGGATGTGAACCACACGGAGAGGAAATACTCGTCTCTACGGGTCTGCAGCCAGCACTTCAGACCTGACGACTACGAGAGGGATTTAAAGGCGGAGTTGCTGGGATGTGCACCAAAGAAGGTTTTAAAGAAAACAGCAGTTCCGTCTGTATTCCAGAGTAAACGGAAGGCAGGCAGGAGGACGACTCAGAATAAACCTCAAACCCAGGTACAGAGGGGCTTGTTAGGCTCTGGTTATACAGTGAACAGTTTAACATTACTATACACGGCATAAAACATTCTTAAATTATGCATTAATAATGGTCTATGTGGCTTATTTCTGTAGTAATACGGATTCAAATAGAAAATGACTGTAAACAGAAATCAGAAAATAAGTTCCGGCGCGGCGAGTACACGTCATCAAACCGCGACAATATAAAGAAACAAGAATTCTATTCAGCACTGATGACTTGCATTAAAGCACACATCTGAAAATGAAGAATTGTTTTAAATTAAATCATGGCTTACCACAGTTTTTAATCCTGGACAGTTAAAATATTGCAGGCTCTCTTAAAAAAAAAAAAAAAAAAAAATCACACACGAAAAATTTATTGACAAAAAATCACCACAGAATGATCAAACTATTTCTTCTTCCACAGAGATCTTCACCAAGCTTTATCTAGCAGGACTCAATGTGTTTAGTAATTCATTCAGAACAGCAATGCCTAAGCGTAAAGACACAGTTTACCAAGGAACAAAAACTGTTATATGGCCGAAAGTATGTGGACATCTGACAATCACACTTGTACTGTATGTGGGTCTAACGCCACACGATCCAGAAGCATGGGAGCGTTATCTGAGATGTCTTTTTATAGATTTTACGCTTCCTTTTATGAGAAATGTCACCCCCACACCAGGTTTGACATGAAAACCCTTTGTGTATTATTTTCTCTTTCAAAGAATTGTGACATAGTGGTTGTCACTGTCGCCTCGCACCTCCAGGTTCTGAGTTCATTTCCTGCCCATGAAGTTTGCATGTTCCCCTCATGCTTGGTGGGTTTCCTTCCACATACAGCGATACCTCGGCAGGACGAGCTCTTAAGAAAGTTTGTATTGCGGAACTCATTTTCCCATAGGAAATAATGTAAATGCAAATAATCTGTACCAGCCACCCAAAAACATTACCAATAGTACCAAATTCCAATACTATAATAATATTTGGATATAAAAACAATCAAAATATCTAGAAAAGACATGTGAATGAAGTAAAATAAGAACCTTAACCTTAAGTTTCCTCTTGGCACCGGCTGCTTTAAAAACCAAACTGAAAGTGGCTCACTTTTCTTCATGCTACCGTCCTTGCTGACATACTTGGGACCCATGGTTACTAAATGCTTGCAAAAAATACATGAACTCGCGTCACTTGGCTTTCCACTGATACAATTTTTTTTTTAATGGCTCCTCTATGTATGCGCCACTTAGCTGGCGTTTGGTTCAACTTGGTTCGTTCGGTCATATGCCGAAAATGTTGAGGTTTTTTTTGTTTTGTTTTGTTTTTTGTTAATAAATAAATGCAGCGTATAAATCAGCTATTGCAGAATGATTGCATGGCTTTATGTTATGTTCCGTATTTTGTCTTTTGCTGTAATTTTTATTCTGGTGCTGTGGCACCTCAGTTTCTCCCTCGGGCAGCGGCTGTAGTGCGCATGGTGCTCTGGGTGAACTCCCCTTCAGTGCCCAGAAAAAAATAAAACACTGGGTGTGAAATTATGTCCAGTGTTCTATAAGCTAGCAACACAGCAAGGCAAATTAAAAGTAAGTGTTATACTCACCTATTTCACTACATAAGTGGATGGATTTTCCATCTGAATAAGAATTAATAACCAGCTATGGCTGCAATAAAGCAATTAACCACAAGAGGGCATGATGAACTACAGTGACTAGTTTAGTATTTTTTTTAAAACACAGAAATAGAAGAGTAATACAGTATCATAAAGTATATTATCAATTATATATTAAGGAACTTGCACAATACAGCATGTTAGCAATAAGCTTTAGTTATTAAGAAAACAGTGGACAAAGATTAGTGAGCACTACTACAGAATTGTATGTTGCAATGTGGTTTCTGTCGTTGTAATGTGGTTTCTGTGGTTACATCATGTATTTTACAATGGTTTTGAATGCAAATGTATTAAGTATATAATATTTTGTTGTTTATTCCTTTTATATAGGCGTCTTCTGAAAAAGAAAATGCCCCTACTCCACTCTCAGCATGTTCTGAGGTAGAAGAGATGTCATGGCTTAAAGGTAAAGAATTGCATTCAAATCTTATTATTTAGATTCAGCTGGAAAGTTTTAATATTTAATTTTTCTCCACAGCTGTTAAAAGCCTTCAGACTCCTCAGGGATCGAACATTTTCAAGTAAGCAGTTTGTCAATTTAAATTTCTTAGGATTTATTCAAAGATTAAAACAATTCAGCAGTATTCCAGATACGTAAACGATGATGATGACTATCATGACAACGGACAACACTTCTCCTCCCTCTCCTTGTTTATTCCAGGAGTCGTGAGGTGTTGGTGAGCACACAGTGTTTGCTGGAGCTCTTCCAGTTCTGCTGGCTTTGCCATCTAGAGTGCTGTATCACCATTGAGGGCAACGAGAAGCTGTTCTCAGTCACGCAGGAATGCCAGAGCTGTGGCCACCACCGAGACTGGAGGAGTCAGCCGCCCTCAGGGGAACCTGCGGGGAACGAACATCATCAGACAGTGCATGAAGAGGTGTGTATTTAAGTAAGCAGCTACTCTTTACGTCATTAAGTGCGGAAGCAGATGTTCTCCCTAAAGCGGGACCACCTTAATACAGTCAGACAGCGCTGATCACCATGGGCTTGAACTTCCTTCTCTGGGGTGGGCCAAGTACACAGATCCTGCACTTGAATGAAAGTAGAAATACCCTAAGTAAAATGTTCCTCAAGTAAAAGTAGAAGTGGTCCATTTGCATTCATGGGTAAAGGTACAAAAGTACTCACCTTGAAATTTACTTAGTTTCAAGAGTTTGTATTGGCTCAATGTAGCCTTTAAGTCAATGTAAGAGTAATTAATTAATTCATCATCTACACCGCATATCCTGCATACAGAGTCATGGGGGCCTGGATCCTGTGTAAGCCAATCTATCGTACACACTACAGGAAATTTGGGAATGCCAGTTAGCCTAATCTGCATGTCTTTGGACTGCGGGAGAAAACCAGAGTACCTGGAGGAAACCCACCGAGTACGGGGAGAACATGCAAACTCCATGCAGAGCCAAGACGGGAGTCGAACCCTCCACCCTAGAGGTCCCCTGTGTTACCCACTACACCAACCTGGCCACCAGTGGAGATATTCCCGCTTCAAATAATACACTGCACTGTAGTTATGTGATGCAACATCACACAGACATATAGTCAAGTAAAAATATCACTCTTTGTTGTGATGTAGTGGAGTAAAAGTGAAAGTAAAATAACCTATGAATACATAAAAAACAGAGATCAGCACTAACATTATGAGCACCTTAATATTGAGGAGGTCCCCTCTTGTGCTACCATAACAGTGGTCCCCTGTGCGTTCTGACACCTTGCTATTGAGTCTTTTGGATCTATTGGACTACACTTGGTTGCCTTCACTCCACATGTGCATCAGTGAACCTTGGCCTCCCATGACTCTTGCGCCAGTACACCGTTTTTTCTTCCTTGAATCATTTTTGGTACATGGTACGTTACAATAGTGGCTAGATGTACTGTATTCAAAGGTTAGATCAGGATAAGCTTTTTTCCTGAAGTTGATGTGTTGGAAGAAGACAAGCTCTTGATTGTGACGGCCAGAGAACTGGGTCAGAGCAAGTCCAAAACTTAAGCTCTTGTGTGATGTTCCTGGTCTGCAGTGGTCCAGAGGTACCAAAAGTGATCCAAGGAAGGAAAACCGGTGAACTTGTTGATAGGATCATGGATGGCCAAGGATCACCAAGGTTAATGCTGGGTTTGAAATGTGTTGGAACACACACTGGCAAAAGGGTGGATCTACTCAATATGATTGAGGTGGTCATAATGTTATCATTTACTTGGCTACTTTCTACCTCTGCTCGTTATAAAAAAAAAAAACATTGTTCTCTCCCTTAGGTTGTGGTTCAAACGGGGTCTCTGGTTAACGAGTGCAATGAGCAAAGTCATGAACAGAGGTCCACTGAAGAAGATGGTGCATATCTGTCTAGTGACGATGATGATGAAGAAGCAAGTTCACGGCAAAGGTTAAGGGTTAAGATCCAAAAGAGGAAATCGAATAAGCAAGATAGTTCAGATGAACAGGAGCTACATTTAGACGAAGATGCCACAGAGTCTGACGTGTCCATGGATGAAGATCTGTTCACGGCTTTAAAGGAGTACGGTGAGGGGAAAGTTCTGGTGTGGTGTACGGAATGCAGGGCCGAGTCGTCGCTCTCGTGTTCTGTCCATCGGCACAAAAAGGCGTTCTGCTGTACTCAGTGCAGCTCGGGTGAATCGCGGGATTTTGAATCGGTGCCTGTTCGGTTTGACGACGTGGCCGGTTTTCAGATCCACGCCGAACAGGAGCACGGGACCAAACCATTTTATATACTGTGTCAGGACTGTGGGAAGTTTGTCACAGCAAAGAAAGAACACGTATGTGAACATAAAATTAAGTTCATCGTCTGTCCGGAGTGCGGAAAACGTTTCCTCACCGAGGGCGGATTAAAGACGCACTACACGCAGCTCCACTCGGATTACGATCACCCTTGTAAGTACTGTCTGAAGGTCTTCAAAACCAAGCCCGCCAAACTGGA
Source organism: Clarias magur (assembly GCA_013621035.1). Lineage (NCBI taxonomy): Eukaryota > Metazoa > Chordata > Actinopteri > Siluriformes > Clariidae > Clarias > Clarias magur. Next base: position 74,258 of record QNUK01000185.1, on the reverse strand, counting down.
ACATGAGCAGACTCACCCTAAAGACAAAGAACCCTACAGCTGTCCGGACTGTCCGGAGACGTTTGACAACATTCACAAACGCAACACGCACGTCAAGTCCCACAGAGGTCCGCATAAATATGTGTGCGACGTGTGTGAGAGAGGTTTCAGGGATATAAACAGACTGAGGAGGCACAAACTCATCCACTCTGGAGAAAAGCCTTTCAAATGCCAAGTGTGCGAGCGTTCCTTTAACCGAACGGAAAATCTCGGTGCCCACATGCGCGTCCACACCGGAGAGAAACCCTTCACGTGCGAACAGTGCGGAGAGTCGTTCAGTCACAACGTAAGTCTGAAGAACCACAAGCAGAGACACCACGAGGCGGGGCTGACTCAGGAGGATGAAGTGCTAAATGATGTCGAGAATAAGGTGATGAATAAAGAGGACGGGGTTCATTAGTACAGCGAAACTGTGGCAATGTTCTTCAATTAACAATATCTCTCCGAGGAAATCCCAAAGAACCTGACAATCACTCAGACATTTCCTTTCTGCTGATACATGGTTTGAAAATCTGAGTGTGTTTTCTGTACTGTATGGTGTTCCTAATCCCAGGCTTGGGTACTGTGTAGCAGCGTATGTAAAAAAAAATCATTCATGAAGACTACTGTGTTGTTTTTGTGAATCAGGCACTGAAATAAATCCATCACTTGTGAACAATTACCAGCTTTTCTTTTACTGATTACTTCACCTTGCTGCAGGGGCGCTTAAACAGAGTTTGTGACTCCACATGGGCTCAACTGACTTGACAACTGACATGGGCTCAATATTAATTCATTCAACTAATGAAAAATATCTTCATTAGTTGAATGAATTAATATCAGACATATCAAAGACAAGCCATATTTAAATCAAGCTTGTTTGTACAATTTGTAAGGGTCTTTTTACTTTCTCGACACTCACTATGTTTATGAATTCAGCAATAGATTAAAACATACTTAAAATACTTAACATATTTAAGTGTGACTTTGTTCCCCTGATGAGTTTCATTATGGACACACAGCTGTTTAGTTCCAATCCTGTGAGTTCTCATCACATTGTGTGTGTGTGTGTGTGTGTGTGTGTGTGTGTGTGTGTGTGTGGAAATGCCCTTACTTTCAGTACTAATATCACCAAGCTTATGAACATTTTATCTGTATCTGCTGCAGAAAAGCTGGTTGATGCATTCATGACCTCCAGACTGGACTACTGTAATGCATTACTGGGTGGCTGTCCTGCATCCTCAATTAACAAGCTACAGTTAGTCCAAAATGCAGCCGCCAGGGTTCTCACTAGATCCAGAAAATATGATGATATAACCCCAATATTATCATCCCAACACTGGCTGCCTATTCAGTTTAGAATTAATTACAAAATAGCATTACTTACATACAAGGCTTTAAATGTTTTAGCTGCCACATACCTAACCAGTCTTCTGATACGCTCCAATCCACCACACTCCTTAAGATCAGAAAACTCCGGACTACTGGTAGTTCCCAGAATATCAAAATGTACAAAAGGAGGTAGGGCTTTTTCATATTTAGCTCCAAAACTTTGGAATAGCCTTCCTGACAGTGTTCGGGGCTCAGACACAGTTTCCCAATTTCAAAGTAGACTCAAGACGCATCTCTTTAATCTGGCATACACATAATTCATCCCAGCTTCAGTAGACCGAGGCCGACCCTGCGGGGTTCCTTAGGCATCCAGAGAAGGACCAGCTCCAGCTGAATTCTGCTTTATGTTGGTTTGGAGCTACGCATGCTGCTCCTGAGCTCCCAGTGATCCAGACCCCCCTCTGCCCTCTGCACCTGCTGACTCATCCCTGTGCTGAACTGGACTTCATGTTAATTTAAAGAACTTCTGTTATATTGAACCTTTAGCTGCATAACACACACGATGTTATAATTTCTGTTATCTGTTATCACCCAGATGAGGATGGGTTCCCTGTTGAGTCTGGTTCCTCTCAAGGTTTCTTCCTACTACCATCTCAGGGAGTTTTTCCTTGCCACTGTCGCCGTCACCCTTGGCTTTCTCATCAGGGACGATCTCATTATTATCTAGACACATTTTTTTCTCACTCATCCACACTTTCATAAATTTTCTTTTCATTTTGTGAAGCTGCTTTGAGACAATGACCATTGTTAAAAGCGCTATAGAAATAAAATTTATTTGAATCAAACATGCTGCATCTCTTATTTCTACATCTCCATTCATGATTTGTTCCCTGATCACATTTCTTCCACAAAGGAGAACTTTCAGCACAGTCCCTACACACGTTAATAACGTGTTGGTTAGTTCTTAACCCAATTTCAATCATTTCAAATCTACCAAAATGGTTTTTAAGTCCGTGAGGCGAGCCAAAAACAAGTCATTCTTTTTGTTTTAGTGATTTATTTTCTAAATTCTACAACAATACTGGAGATTTCAAAACTATGAAATAACATATGGAATTAGGTAATTATGTAACAACAATTGTAAGGCATTTGTTATTTTAAGACATGAAGGTCAGCTGTTCTTGCAAGTACAGTTTTGTGTCAAGTGCATTTGCCAAACCCACCAAGCTCCATGATGGATCATGAAGATCTTCCCAAGACCAACACTTACCTCTGCTGCAGAGGAGGGTAGTGATGGCGAGATGAATCCACAGAAAGCTCTGAAGCCTTTCATCCAATTGGTTCACAAGTGTACATTCCTCGAGGCTTCATTTGCAAAGAATGTAAGACGGGCAGATTGTCTGTAGTCATTGTACCAGTATTGTATGTGATCCTCTCAAAGCTATCTTGCCCTGCTGTAGGTTGCGCATGGGAATAATACATGATTTTCATTAAACTATGCATTTTCTATCGTGAGCTCAAGATAATAGTGCATTCAAACCATCTGTTCTGGCCTCCAACTATAGACGTGCTTGTGCTTGTTTGTAAATAGTGTGTATAAGATTTCCGTGCGTGTTACATTTTGATCAAGGCTCCATGGCAGTAGCACACATACCAAAAGTGATCCTCCTCCATTACATTAATATTTCATAATTTCAGTCATTCAGTCATATCATTGTACAATTTCACAACTTAGGCACTTTTTTTGTATTACTATTTTTTAGCATTGTGATTAGGTATTTAAAAAAAAAAGAGTGTTGATGAAAATGAGCATTTATAAACGTAATATTTTCCCAGTAAAATAAATACATTTACTATATATTCAAGGTTGTATTTACAATGAGAAAAGTAACAAAATATAGCGCACATTTTAAAATCAACATGCACATTAGACTTTAATTTTAAGAAAAGAATTTAGATAAATTAATCCAAAATTTTTTAACAAGGGGGGCATTCAAAGGGGATCAATTGATTAGATTCTAGCATTACAGAAATTGCAATTTAAATGAATATTACCAAATACCAAAAATGTAATCTCGTTGGCGGGGTATATACTGTATTATGTAAAATCTTTAAATGCACCTCTTTTTTCTTTATTGGGGACACAACATTTATAAAGTAATAGCCATGTTTTTTTTTTTTTCCCAATTTGTTTGGAATTCTGTTAAAGTATTCCAAACTAATTTTCCCCTCGGAGTAAATATTTTCCTTGACTGAAACACATTTCTTATAATTCTATTGCTACACTTTGGGTCATAAATACATTTGTCATCCACCAAAAAAAAAAAGGTCTTCTTGAGCTGCACTTCTAGTCCTGACCACTGGATGTCGCTGACGCACCAGATCATTAGACCACCCCCATGGGAGGAGGAGACGCCGAAGAAGAAGAAGAAGCCAAGATGGCGCAGAAGGCTGCTCATTTCAAGTGCGCTGTGTTCGGCTGTAAGAAGGGCCACACGAGCGTCTTCCTGCCGCCGTCCTCCGAGGAGGTGAAGGCGAAGTGGATCAGTTTCATTTACGGGAGGAATATCCCTACAGACGTGCCGAAGTTCCTGTATGTGTGCGCCAAGCACTTCCCCTCGGACTGTTTTCTGAATGAGGGGCAGTTTAAAGCAGGCTTCGCCTCGAGACTCAGACTGAAGCCCGGCTCTGTGCCCACACTCAGGGCCGAAGCTCCAGACCCCGAGGCGGTGAGTGTCTCTCTGCTTCACACCCGACTCTACACGGGTCCTCAGGTCAGTGTGTGTGTGTGTGTGTTCATCAGGAGTCCAACAACATGTCAGGAAGAGGTGTGTGTTTAAAGGTTCTGTTCCAACTCGGATTACATCACAGGGTCGCGAGCTGCATAACTGACGTCATTATGGCTTAATCACCTGGTGACGTCAGCTCATTGTTGTGGAGAATGACACAAATAGTAATCTTCACAAAGTCTGCTGCTGCTGCAAGGTTTTTTTTTTTGTCAGATGTTGCTGTGGTTATACTGAGAGTATCAAATACATTAGTTTACAGTGACATTAAGTTTGTGCACACAGTGTTGATGTTTGATGAAGTGTCTCACTGAGGTGAAAAAGTGACCTTTCAGATAACACCATTTGCATATCTCTCAATCCATGCTTCATTTTCTCAGTTTTTTTTTTTTTTTTTTTTGCAAATGTGCCTACAGAGCTGAATAAAATTGTTAGAATTGCTAAGAAAAATAAATACAGAACAAATACAAGTAAGTTGTCCCCTACTTACAAACATGTTCCATTCCAGGAGCACATTGTCGTGTGGGTGAGAGAGAGAACATGTGAGTGCGAGAGCAAGCACGAATGAGTGAGTCCTCCTCTAAGAGCCAGTGCGAGTTAGCATTGGCGAGCGAGAGCGAGTTAGTATTAACCAGCGAGAGCGAGTTAGTATTAACCAGCGAGAGCGAGTTAGCATTGGCGAGCGAGAGCGAGTTAGCATTGGCGAGCGAGAGCGAGTTAGCATTGGCGAGCGAGAGCGAGTTAGCATTGGCCAGCGAGTTAGCATTGGCCAGCGAGAGCGTGAGTGAAAACATGAGTGCGAGAGCGTGAGTGAGTCCCCTTTCTTTCTTTCATTCTTTCTTATCCCTTTATAATGCTAGAGCAAGTGTGTGTGGGAGCACGAGATTGTGTGCGAGCGAGTGCGAGATCGTGAGCGAGTAAGCTCAAGTAAGTCCTCTTTCTTTCTTATCTGTTGTCTAATTCTTCTGTTACTGCAGTTTTTGTTCCTTTACTGTCAACATTACACAGCAGGTTTTGTTACTTATTATTATTATTATTATTATTATTATTATTATTATGTTCATGCTGGTGAATCCTGTTTGAACTCAAGTGCTGCGGAAGAGACAGAACCTGAACGTGTCACTCAACCTTAATTTTAAAGAAGCGTTTTTTATAACCTGAGGTTTTTCTTGATGTCTGTCTGAGCACACGTCCTCCAGCTTTGCATGTGGTGGAGACAACGTGTTGTTTAAGACGACATAACGTTATGAGATGAGTGTTGTTGCTGAAAGTGCTTCTGTGACTGGGTGTGAATGTAGGTTTGTCACTATGGTACCGTACAGACCGACTCTCATCCACGCTGAGACACACAGTTAGTGTCATTAACCACTGGACCACACCTGGGACGCAGAGCGCGACATACAGTGAAGTGTCTCAATGCTGTTACTGCCTATTATCATCATTCGTGGAATGGCTATCATGTATTATAATAAAAGATTCATGAATTGCATGTTTAGAGGCTTTTATAGATTTGTGATTGGTTAGTCTGTGTAGTGATACAAAACATATTTTTATCTTTCTTTTTTTTTTGTGACCATTTATTTGCGTTTATGAGTTCTTGGTTAATTAATGTTCTTACTACATTTAGGACATGTTATTAAATCAGTCGAATTCTGATAGATATATCTTGTTTAAGCTTAATGTATTAAAATGATCCTGGAATATGGCTGTGCCATCAGAAACAAAGAAAAATAAAACTGTCTGGTTATCCAGTAGATTTAGTACATTCAATAATTCCTGTTATCCGTTATCACCCTGTTGAGTCTGGTTCCTCTCAAGGTTTCTTCCTGTTGCCATCTCAGGGAGATTTTCCTTAGCACCGTCGCCCTCGGCTCGTTCATCAAGGACAAACTGATCATTATGATGTATACATATTTTCTCACATTTCAAACAAATTCCCATATTTTTTTTTATTCTGTAAAGCTGCTTTGCGACAAGGACCATTGTTTAAAGTGCTATATGAATAAAATGAAAATGTTAGTTTGGTATTCCCCGACTTATGAATGAGTTCTGTTTCGGGAGCAGGTTTGTAAGTCGGATTTGTTCTTAAGCCTCAAAATCACTCACAGTGAGTCTTTGACACGAATGTACAATGTAATCATATCAATCAACTTGACTAAATCTCTGTTCTCTTTCCCCGCACAGCCATCATGTGGCCAGAATTCGCAATCGTCCCTAAGGAAATTAATCTCGCACATGTGGATCGTAACAGTGTTGTGTCTGCGCCTTTAAATCACGAGATGAATCCCAGACACCATTTTGTCCCAGAGCTGTTTCCCACTGTATTGGACTGTGAACTCTGTTTAAAATTAGGATTATTCACCATTAGGACAGCTTTACAGGAGACCGATGATTGCTGAGCCTAAAGATGAAGGACCATCTGTGTGCTTTAAATTTCTGCTCAAAGCAAAACACTTTTTTAATTTAACTGGATTAACCCATAACCGTTTCCTCGTGTACAGGTCGGCGACGGCCTGGTACCAGAACCGAGGAAGAAGGCCGTCCCCTGTGTACAGACCAGCAGCTTACTGTTCCTCACGCAGAGCGACGCAGCCTGCCAGACCGACCCGCCGCTTCAACACACGCGCAGCACACAGCTGTCACTCAGGACTCTGCAGCCTCACTTCAGAAGTGCAGGTGTGTAACTTTATTACGTTTTTTTTTCCACTAGCTTCAGATGAAGATGAATTTCTCTGAATTGAACATATGATGAAATATCTTACAGCAGTCCAGGCCACTCTGTCTTCTCGTGATCGCAGTAATGACAAATCCACAGACGCTCTCCAGCCTCCTTTACCACCGACCCCCGTGAAGAGACCGTCCGAGAGAGCCGTCACAGAGGGTAAAGAGCGTTACACGGGTACAGACGTCCAACAAAACCAGTACAATCTGTCATGTTTAAACTTTTGTGTTTTATTTTTTTGTTCTGCTCCTACAGCATTTAAGAACGTTCAGACTCCTGAGGGATCCAACATCTTACAGTAAGAATAGTGCATCGTTTTCATTCTTTTCTAGGGTTAAGAAACTGAGAGTTCTCAATATACAGTACTGTGCAAAAGTCGTAGGTGCCATATTATCTGTAGTACACATTTTGTTATATACAGTCCTGTATATTTAAGTCAGACCGGGACTTTTGATTGTAAAGAATAACAGAACACAGCTATGAGAGTAAAAATCTTTTTTTTTTTTTTTTTTTTACACTTTTCTGAGTGTTTCACTAGTGCCTGGACACCATCAAGGTGTAGAACGCTTTATCATCATGATCAGATTGTCTGATTCACGTCTGAAACGCTGGCCTCCCAGGAACTCCTCGAATTACCCAAACGTGGAAATGGCTCAGGACTGTAGGTGTATGAGGCAATAACTCTCAGCTGAGCTCCTGTAACGTGCAAGTGGTGTTGGTGATTGAGTGTGTGTACAGTTCGCACAGACAGATGCATCTCTTCCGCAAGTTATTTGTCGATTTTCAAGGATCAGGTGTTCACAGGAACGAGTGTTTTCCGGAAGTGTTTTTAATGAGTCATGCAGGTTAACATTAACATTAATCTCTCTCTTTTAAATAGAAACCAAACTGACATGCAACATCAGATTTTTAGGCAAGAAATTGGTTAAAGGTAAAAAAAAAAAAAAGTCTGCAGGAGTTATTGACCATATTAATTCATTTTAAAACCTGAATTGTGGGGAAAATAAACTAAAGGACTTTTTTGGCGTGTATTTCTAATGCACTGTTTTTTTTTTGTCTTTTTGCACTTTATGTATCTTTTCTATAGTTCTTAGATGGTTTTGTTAATTTATGGTGTTCATTTGTTTTTTGTGAGCTAGTCAGCTAACTAGATGTCTTTGTTAGCTGGTTAGTTTTTGTTCATTTCTGTTGTTTGTAGCACCTTGGTCCTGGAGGAACGTTGTTTCGACTCTCAGTGTACTGAACTGTATATGGTTGAAATTACAATAAAAGCCTGCTTGACTCGACTCTTCCACAAGCTGGTGACAAGTTTTCCGTCGATTTGTAAGGATCATATGTTTTATTTGCTGAATTGTTCGACTGCAGTGATCTCCGAGCCACCTCAGGAAACATCTTTAAAACATTTGCACCTCATCACCGTACTGTTATTGAAGTCCCGGTTTGACTTGAACTATTATTTTAAGCTATAAAACTTTTTTTTTCCAATCGGGAAACAAATTTTAGGTCAACAAAACAGAAATTTCTTGGCTGTGCAAGTATCTACCCCCATCATCAAGTCAGGTTTTGGTAGAACCTCATGCGACCTCTAGCTGCAGGTTTCAGTCTGTGACTGGGGCACTCTAATACATTCTTGTTCTCAAGACTGAAACCAGTCCTATTTGGGCTCCTGAGTAGTTTCTTGGTCCATGCTGATGATTATGACGCTTTGGTGCTTTTAAGGCTGGAAATATACTTGCTTTTAACTACATCCATGTAGTTCGTACATCAGTGTAGTCCGCTGGCACATTTTTTAACAAATGGAGGAAATGTTTACCTGTATGATGTCTCATTACCACTGTACAGTGATATATACAGTGGAACCTCGGATTGCGAGTAACTCGGTTTACGAGTGTTCCGCAAGACGAGCAAAGATTTTTAATACATTTTGACTTGAAAAACGAGCATGCCTTGGTTTACGAGTGCCGAGTGTTTTGCCGCCGACACACGCACACACTCTCGCCTTTACACCAGCTTCACACAGACACAAACACTCTGCTCTGTCGCGATTCTTTTCAAAGGTAAGGTGCTGGTTCGTTTTATTTAATTTTTTTTACTTTACAGCAGTGATTCTGTTAGTCTGCGCTCACGCGAGTGTCATTACAGAGGTTTCTTTTTTTCCAGTTAAAACAGTGTTTCCGTTGTGTGTGTGTTTGTTGTGAAACTTAAAGCGAGGTGGGGGGGGGGGAGGAGGAGTTTTACTGTGTAAGGCGAGGGAAGGAGCCAATTCCACACACACGCAAGCACGCACACACACGCAAGCACGCACACACACACACAGACACACAAATACACCTCCCCTGCACGCACAAATGGAAACACTTATCTGTTGGGATTTATTTGAACTTTTTTTTTAAGGGAAAGTGCAGGTTAATTTGTTTTATTTTTTCTTTATATATTGTATTAATTATTTTTTTGTATTTATTTTTTTGGGCTGTGGAACGAATTATTTGAGTTTTCATTATTTCTTATGGGAAGTTTACGAGTGTTCTGGAATACGAGCCTGCTTCCAGAACGAATTATGCTCGTAAACCAAGGTTCCACTGTATGCATGTCACAACAGTGGGAGAGATGTACTATTTTAAATGTCGACATGGTAACTAAGCTGCTCAAGTGTCGCTGATTGAAACCTCCAGGTTGCCCCCTAGTGGACTCCTCCGGTAACATGCACATTGTATTTATAGGTATGAGTATGTGAACAGTTTTGCTTATGACGTTTAATTGCAAGTATATTTTCGCAATTAGAGTATATTTTTAGACCACAGATCAGAAAACACATTTGCTGAATCATTTTCTCCCCCGTGTTCATTCCAGGAGTCACGAGGTGTTGGTGAGCACACAGTGTTTGCTGGAGCTCTTCCAGTTCTGCTGGCTTTGCCAGATAGAGTGCTGTATCACCATCGAGGGCAACGAGAAGCTGTTTTCCATCACGCAGTACTGCCAGAGCTGTGACCACCACCGAGACTGGAGGAGTCAGCCGCCCTCAGGGGAACCTGCGGGGAACGAACATCAACAGGTGGAACATGAACTGATGAATGACGAGGACGAAGACGATGATGGAGGCGAGGTGTGTGTTTTTAAAGTCGGCTACACGTTAAGAGCATTAAATACTGCTGATGTGCACTTTAAATGATTTTTTGTAATTAGATTTGTTGAATCGATGGGACAGTTTCTGATTCAGAATTAATCATGCTGTTTTATTATTTAGGAGAACTTCAAATACAAACGGTAAATAGTCTAAAATTTCTTACAAATGTATCACGGGAAATACTCGGGTTTTGTGATAGTATGACTAGTACTGAGTGGGAGGGTGATTGGTGCAATACTAATATGGAGTGTGAAGCAGCATATTGTCAAAAAAAACAAAACAAGATGACCGATTTGTATGAGACATGATGTTCAAACCATCAACAACACAAGTTACACAGTTTTTCAGTGCTAATTAGTAAGAACGGAAATCAGCAGACATCTCCCGATACGATATCATCAGTGCTGACTTGATCTGATATCATGATTTTATAAATACCCCGATCTGATATTGCGTTTTTCTCTGATTTTATTATGAAATGGAACTTTTAAGAATGTTTTTTTTTTTTTTTTGATGCTTGATAAGTAATTAAATGTAGCCCGTTTCTTATAACATGCAGCCGCCGCATTTAAATAATACAAACTAACTTAAAATACAGGAGTTAAATAAACTTAGTAAATATTAGTAAACTTCGTAAATAATTCACTCCTACCACACGGGATGAAAATGTGTAAATAGTTCAGAGTGCGCCATCTGTAGGATAATGAAGAAATAGCACCTCAAACACTTCTAGCGCACATGATTTCAGACTAATTAGCACTCAAGGTGTTTTGAGACTGGTGTACGCGTGGGTAAGGAGTGGGCTTGAGGTGAATATTATTAGACTATATTTTGTATAATTTTTATTATTCTATTCTTATTTCATAGTTTATATCCTTTATCTCAATATCTTCTTTTTTCATACTATATTTTTCGTATTTTTTATTTATCTTCTTTCATATTCTGTATGCGAATACACTATTTTCTTCTTTTTTAAATTGTCATGAGAATTTCACTGAATATTTTATACATATTGATAACTGAATCGATTTGTTGTTGTTGTTTTTTTTTTCTCCTTAACTTATTGGGTTATTTTGGTAACTTTTAATTTTTCCAGACTTATAGAAATACAGAACAGCAGCCTGAGGCAAATCAGACAATCAACATTAGAGTTACTGAATCGCAAACGTTCAGTGCGCAGCTCTATTAATCCCTAAAACACACCTGACAATGAATCTGTTAATACATTCAGTAGAAATAATTATATTGACGACTGTTGAAATTGTGAAAAACTGTGTATTTTTCCTTCAAGTGTCCTTAAAGACTTTCTGTCTCCAGCAGATCGTGGTGCAGATCGTGTCGTCAGATAACGAGGGAAGCGATCAGATGTTCATCGACGAGGACGGCTCGTATTTATCCAGCAACGATGAGGAGGCGAGCTCGGAGGAAGAGGACGCGAGAAGGAAAAGAAAGAGGAAGTCTAAAAGCGAGGACAGTTCAGATGACTGGGAGCCGCGTTTAGACGAAGAGTTGACGGACTCTAACGAGTCGGCGGACGAGGAGCAGAAGGAGGACAAGCTGGTGGTGTGGTGCACGGAGTGTCAGAGCGAGGCCTCGCGCTCCTGCTCCGTCCATCGGCACAAGAAGGCGTTCTGCTGCGCTCGGTGCGGCTCGGGCGACGCCGTCCAGACACACACTTTAGAAACACTACCAGTCCGGTTTGACGACTTCGGCGGTTTTCAGATCCACGTCGAACAGGAGCACGGGACCAAGTCGTTCTTTAAGTTATGTCAGGACTGTGGGAAGCTTCACACGGCTAAGAAAGAGCACGTGTGTGAACACAAAACCAAATTTATCGTCTGTCCGGAGTGCGGGAAGCGGTTCGTCACCGAGGGCGGATTAAAGATCCACTACACGCAGCTCCACTCGGATTACGATCACCCGTGTAAATACTGTCTGAAGGTCTTCAAAACCAAGCCCGCCAAACTGGAACACGAGCAGACTCACCCCGTGGAGGATCAACCCTACAGCTGTCCGGACTGTCCGGAGACGTTCGGCAACATCCACAAACGCAACAAGCACGTCCGGTCCCACCGCGGCCCGCACAAATACGTGTGCGACGTCTGCGACAAAGGCTTCAAGCGGATAAACCGGCTGAGGAGGCACAAACTCATCCACTCCGGAGAAAAGCCGTTCAGATGCCAAGTGTGCGAGCGATCCTTTAACCAAATGGAGAACCTCACGTCGCACATGCGCGTCCACACCGGGGAGAAACCGTTCACGTGCGAACAGTGCGGAGAGTCGTTCAGTCACAACGTGAGTCTGAAGATCCACAAGCAGAGACACCACGAGGCAGGTCTGACTCAGGAGGAGGAGACCATGAACAATCTAGAGTAAAGGACTAATGATATCGGAGGAATGCTGTATTTATAACTTGTTGGTCTATTAGGATGATTTGGTTACTGTATTTAATATTCAATGTACTGCAGACGAACATTTTTTTTTATACACAGACCCGAGGGTCATGCTCCACTTTATAAAGCCTGCCTTGCTAAAACTGCCAGTGTGTCTTCTGATGTTATTTGTTTTATACAGACTGTCGTCTCTCTCTCTCACCGGCACAATAAATAGAAATTACACAACCATTGCTGGAACACTTTCAGATGATGTTTATCCGTGAAAACAGACGTTACAATACGTCTGACAAAAAAGTCATGTAGTGTGCTTTAAAGTTTTTGAGATAAATCAGTCGGGATCGTTGCATTGTTCCAAATAAATAATTTAATTGTCTAGTCTTGTGGTCACTTACAGTCCCCGACTTATGAATGTCCGAGTTATGAATTTTCAACAAAAAAGTAAATACACTGCAGTGCACCAGATACCAAAATGTACAATTATATACAATATTTTCAGTGTGTAAGTAAATGTCTAAAGTCTGGTTACGTGTGTGTTCTTGTGGGGGTGCAAGAGAAATGAGTCGACATCACCGGTTTCAAAGATTCAGTCCAGTAGCAGAGACAACACAGTTACAGGACATTTCACTGTGAGATTTGTGATTACGGTTTATGGCCACATGATGGCAGTGTTGAAAAAGGGGACTGAGGTTTCATCAAGTGGATAAGTATGCTTTATATTGTATATTCGTGTATAAGATTCACTTTGCCTGTTTAAGACCAAATCTGACTTATGCACATGCCTGTACTAGAAAACAATACACCGTTCTCGTACAGGTAATCCCCAAACCAGCTTCATCTTTGTTGCCAAGCTGAGAGCTTTGCTCTGTGTTTTTGTGAACTATCAACTATCATTCGTGACTTCATGCTGTAACTTGCACTAAATTAGCTTTACAGACAGAAACAGCAGTCAAGTATGGGAAGGTGGTTATGGTGCTCATTCAAAGCCAAAGGTATTAATGCAGCTGGTTAACAACATCCTGTCTGAATAGATTCCTAGTCAAATGTGGATTTTTTTTCTTCAGAGCATGTGTGCAGTTATTATGTCTGTGCTGTTTATTATCTATTCTATCCATCCATCTAGGAACCACTGTAATCCAGCTAGGGACTGTGGAGGCCAATGGTGACTGTTGTATTTATTTTGGTTGTTGTATAACATTCACACACTACGGACAATTTAGGAACGCCAGTTAGCCTAATTTGCTTGTCTTTGGACTGTGGGAGGAAACCGGAGGAAAACCACCAAGCACGGTGAGAACATGCAAACTCCACACACACAGACCGGACATGGGAATAGACTCCAGGACCTGGAGGTGCAAGGCGACAGTGCTAACCACTACACCACATTGCCGCCCATATTAAATCAGTTTCAAAGAAAAAATGAGGTGGACATGTACATTCTGTACATATACAACATTTTAAATAATTATTGTACACAACAAAAGGTTTTGCTTGCTTTCAGTTTGTTTTTTAAAGGATTCATAAATCATAGTGTTGGAAATTGATAATATTGGTAATATCGTTGGGTGGATGGAACGGATTATCTGCATTTATATTGTTTCCTATGGGAAAATGTGTTTCACAGTACAAAGTTTCACCATCTGGAGCGGATTAAATTCTTATGCCGAGGTACCGCTATATTATGGTTCTTGACTCAACACCAATCTACTGTAGATTGATTGATTGATTGATTGGAAAAGTAGTATTAAACAGAACAAATAAATAATCAAATGAAGGTATAATGTGCTTTCTTTTTGTTCTTCTTGGTCTACACTGCTCTAGTGCATTCTCAAGAAAAAAATTATTATTAACATTAAAATTAAAATGATTTAAGCAGGACTACATTTGCTGTGGGATGTTCAGGTGTCCACATACAGTCAGTAAATGCATTTATTTAAAACTGTTTAGAAAAAGAACAGCAATTAACAAACCAACAGTGCTGATGAGCTTTACAATACATGTGTTGCAGACGGTCTAATCTACAGATTAACTAATGTAATGCTGAGAAACAGCTGTAGCATTTTGCAATTTCTTCTACAGCTAATACTATTCCACAAAATAAACTATAATTTCTTTCTTTTGGTTAAGCCCAAACACACATTGTCTGATTGTAAAAAAAAAATGTATTAAGCTGTCAGTGCTGCTACTGTAAAACTGCATCAAATTAAAACAGACATGGAGAAGGTTCACTCCACTACTAATATTTATAAATAGTTACTTAGAAAGATGTGTCATGCTACACACTATTACAATGTCACTATTACAATTACAGGTCCATATTAATAAAACATGAAACAGCTAACAAAAGCATTACTGATAATATAATATAACCCATGTGATCAAAAGGAAAGTATCAATTTATTCTAGTAATAATCAGTCGCTAACCAATTATTAGTAAAACCAATAATAGCTATTTTGGAGGTTAAATTATGAGCGATGCTGTAAAGAAACTTAACAATTTTAAATATGTTTCTTTAAAGATGATTGTACTTGCATATCAATAAACTGGAGTAGAATCATGTTGAGAAAGAAAAGTCTGGTCCTGAACTGTGAGCATCCAGCTGAACGCCAATGCGTCCACTTCTAGTATCCTAATAAAGAACATGAATCAGTTCAATTTATCAATTAATGAGTTAAATAATGGACAGATGTGCAGATCTCTGACCTCCACTAGAAGGTGACACAGATGAAGGGGAGTTTTTGAGTCTCTGGCAGGCTGATCCACTTCTTACTGTCAGACAGCATCGCTCCGGTTCTCTCCACATCACCACAGTCTTCCTCTCCGGTCCCGTTACCTGGAGCCCAGTTCTGGTAGCAGATGGTTTCTCCTGTCACCCAGTACCAGAAGCCCTGAGCGCAGGTGTGACGCAGACCAATCCACACACGTGATGTCACATTACTGAAGGCATTTTGAGTGACTACTCCCACCCAGTCCTGCATTTCCTCTGACCGAACAGAAACCAGGTCCACATGATTCTCTCTGCAGAACCTCAGGGCTTCTCGCCACGTCTTCTCCTCTTTAATCACAATGAGTGGAGTTTGCTCTGCAAAAGCAAGAATCACAATAAATCACTAAATAAATAATATAGTTATAACTATAAATATATAAAACTATATATAAATATATAAAATTTGCAAATAAATAAAAAAGTTTTAGATTTAAGCAATTAGTCATAAATAACAGAGTATGAAAGTATATTTTTAAAAAAGTAAATTTTTCAGCTGCATAAAATTTGAATTTGAATCTCTGTTCCAGCAGCTCCAACTACAAGCTGTTAGAGAGAAATAACTAAACATGTGAAGTAAATCTATTACTAATGTTCTGTTACATTACTCACTTTTATAGCAGACAAATTTGCCAGTCCAGTGGCAGCCTGCATCACACCATTTATTACTGTTTTGCAGTTCTACACAGTTATCAGTCCCAGGGTTGTTTGGCTCTCCATCAGCCCAGTAGGCGTATGAGACACAAGACTGATCAGACCAGACCCAGGACCTATTGTTATAATCGGCTGAGCAGGAGGACTAAACAAATAAAGGAAGAATGAATGAATAAATGAATAATACAGACTCTGTGTGTGTGTGTGTGTGTGTGTGTGTGTGTGTGTGTGTGTGTGTGTGTGTGTGTGTGTGTGTGTGTGTGTGTGCGTGTGTGTGCGTGTGTGTGTGTGTGTGTGAGAGAGAGAGAGAGAGTGTTATACAGTAGCTAATGGTTATTATGCGAATGTGATATCGTTTAAAAAACTTAATCTCCAAACATATAAAGTTATATATTTTAAATGTAAGGAAGAGTTGTTTTCTAAAGCATAAACCCTAAACATTTTTACACTGTAAACACATTCAATAAAAAAAGTTAATCAATAAAACTTCAAGAGAACTTGCATCTGATATTGCTGTTGTGAAATCGAGTGTATTTAAATGATCAATTTATGTAAAGTTATTTAAAAGGAAACAGAATATAAATATATTCAGTGTTACAATACTTTCAGTCAGATAATTAAAATACTTACATTGCTATTAATCTGCCTCATCCCTATCCAGTAATCATCACCAGTCCCGTTCAGCATGGCTTTTACAGTATTCATTTCTTCATCACTCTCGATGGTTGCCAGGTCAGTGTATTTCTCTCTGCAGTACGCCTGAGCATCGGTCCAGTTCAGCTGTTTGTTCACCACATAAAACTGACGAGATCCTCCTTCAGTGAGAGCACACAGTCCTGCTGGGATAGAAATTACTCTTGAGCTGAATAGTGTGATAATGAAATGGAAGAGGTTCATGAATTGTAAGAAAACCTTAAACTGACCTGAGAAAAGCAGAATGAAGTGCAACACTGAACCCATAACTGTGGAGAACAACAGAGAAAGAGAAAAAAAATAATTAAGACAACAAATATTACTAGAATTCCTATAACAAGAGTTAAATTCATGTACAGTCTCTATGTGTTTTTAGATGTGATTATTGTTAGTTTAGTTAATGCTCAGTTTTGACAGGAAAGAGACAAGCTTTAATAAATGATTCAGAATAATGTCGTGATTTCACACAAATCATTCAAAAGCAGATGTCTGATCGCTTCACATTTCTGTTGTAAAGTTATGATCGGGCAAATAATCAGTAAGAAGAATAACATCCCAGATAAAACTGCTTTGTCTGCAAAAAAAAACCTTTTCTCAGTGCTCTGATGTCGGGTCGAACAATGTCGCCTGTGTTGCTCCTATTTTCCCTGATAGACGGCGACACTTCTCTGCATTTGCTCAACTGGCTGCCCAATGCTGTGAGTGTGTGTGTGTGTGTGTGTGTGTGTGTGTGTGTGTGTGTGTGTGCTCATGTCAGGAAGTATCACCATTTTCCATGTGAGAACAACGTGTACAAGGACAGACTGAGGATTTTGAGGATTGCTATTTGTGAGTATAATTCTGCGTCCTAAATATTGTCTATAGAACTATGAATATTTAGTGATCTAAGAAAACGCAATGTTTCAAGAGAGCGAGACAGAGAAACATCAACTGTCCTATTATCTCGCTCATGCACGCTACCATGTGTTTAACACAAACACTTAATATGCTGCCAAAACTTTATTAATGGAAGTATATGTCGTATCATCATTAATTATATCTAAATGAATTTGCTATGATGTCAGTTTAACAATGATGATAATGTGTTATTTCTGTTTCCTTTATTGTTATTGATGGTTAATGACAGATGCGGGTGTAAAAGGTAAAAAATTGATGTGCATAAAATAAATAATAAGCAGTTTAGACAGCGAAAAACAATAATTATATAGTTTATTGTGGTACGGTTTATAAGGTGTAGCAGTTAAAATAAGTCACCTCATTTTTTTTTTACATTTATTTTATGTTTTCTAAAATGATAAATATTAAATTCATTGTGTTCTGCTCAACTGTGAACAATGTCAAACATATCACTAGATGGCGCTTATCACTATGGAGGAACCTGAAACCCAAGTATAACACGTGACTTTGGGTTTCTTTTTCTTTGAAGTCGCTTGAAAATATACTTCATCACGGGTTGGATTTTTTGGGTTTCTTTTTAAAAAAAATGGTTGCTTGATTGAAAAATCCTACAAGCAACTTTGTTTCTTACATTTATGGCCTCCTTTTTCCAAAATTAAAGGTTTAACGCTGTTACAGGCTCGTTCTACTTAGCACTGTAACGCCCTCCCACACACCCATTGTCTACCCATTGAGATCCCGCCCCCCAGAGCTGTTATGCGTCTGCAGCCCCGCCCTCCTCCTCTCCACACAGGAGAAAAATCATGTCATGGATCATGTATAGGTCGGACTATTTATATTACTTAAGAATGACGCCATTTTTTGGTATATGTTTTTATAATGTAGGCTACTAATACATTTTTGCATGTGGCCAAAAAAGCCACAACATCCTCATATACTAATATTAGATTACATGGTATGCTAATTTATTTCTGTATTCTTCTGTTACCTACTCCTGCCCTGTCCCTTTCCATCTCACATTTTGCTTGTTTGTGATAGATATTTGTGTATGTTCTTGTTATTTTAAGACAGGAGGTCAGCCTTTATGGAACAATTCTTACAAGAACTGTCAAGTGGATTTGCAAAACCCATCAAGCACCATTATGAAAGTGTCTCTCATACTGTATATACATATACATACTATAGTAATATTGGGCTTGTTTTGGGCTTATTTGTCTCGTGAGAGTTGACAACAATGATTGTAGATTAAATCCTGCATCCAAGCTAATTGAAATCATTATTTATTGAAATAAACATGACACAGGTGCGTGCACTTGAGCTAATGAGATGTCAAGGCTGATGGATAGCTGGGTAATGTATTCCTGACAACAAAGACTGTTCTGTTCATGACTTACAGAGTCATATTTATTAAAATGTAAATTAGTTAGCTGCAGTCAATACAATGTTCCAATGTTCCCTTACAGGCAATTTTTAACTATGATTATGATTATGAATAAGTTTAAAAATACATGTACAGCATTGGGTTACCCGAAGCTTAGTGCAAAAATAAAATAAATATAATGTACAAGGATGATCATCAAAGTAAGTTTTCTTATGAGAGCTAGTAATGATTAGTTTAATTTGTCACCTCTGGAAATACACTAGATAAAATAAAATATCTAAATTATCTTATTTAAATCATTATCAATTCAGTTAATAAATATATGAAATTAGTTTTATTGTTCATGCATTCAGGTTAAACTGGCTACTAATAACACTTTAATCAGTAACAAATAAAACAAACATGATGTTTAATCACGGTTTTGTGCAAAAACATTTTTTAAAGAAATTAATTATTAAACAGAAATGTAAAAAAACATAACCAATAATTGTTAGAGATAATAAAAGATCTTTCTTACTTGTTAGTGATTATAAAACACCCTTTTGTCTCAGTTTTTATCTGACGACTTCTGTGTCCTGTCGTCTCTAGAACTTGAGCTTTACATTTATACATATTTCCTTGTTCCTGCTCTTCTTCCTTGTTTTCTGTGCTGCTTTCCATAAAGCTCGCCCATAGTTGTTACCTGACACCCGGACTGAGGTTTATAAATGCAATCTTATGACCACAAGCTGAGTGCTCTAACCACCATCAGGAATTAGTTCAACTGTATTAATAACTAATTAAACTTTAATTTTAAAAGTAAAGTTTAAAAAATATTTTTTTAAATTCTTTTTTTTCCAAAGAACTGCACTCTGCATCTCAGCTATAATGTGGGATTCTGACCCCATAGCTGAGAGCCTTAACAAAAATCTACAGTGCCATGAAAAAGTATTTGCAGTTTCCTGATTTATTTATTTATTTATTTATTGCATATTCATCACGTTTAATAATTCAGACCATACAGTTGTTTATATTCCACAAAGATATCCCAAGTAAAAATATGCCAATTTCATTTATTAAGGAAAAAAAATCTGTAGAAACCTACCTGGTCCTGTGTGAAAAAGTAATTGCCCCCCTCATGAATGAGATGGAATTAGCAAAAATCTTTTGGAAAGCTGAGTTAAATTTCAAGATAAGTCCGGCTCAAAGTCCAGGCTTAAATCTGATTCAGGTTTAATTACATATAGTCAGGTTTGTTTGATGATATCAATCATTTGTACGACAAATATGCACATATTTTACAGGACAACAAATTACATTATTAGCAGGATATGACTGAAACATAGGGACAGGTTTCTCAAAAGTAAATAACACAACATGTGCTTTAATTACTTAAGATTATCTTTATGCATGCAGTATGACATTACACCAAAACCTCTTTAACTTGCCTCCAAGCTTTACTTCACGCCACTATACTGTATTAAAATAACTGGGCTCTTACATGTGTTTTCTAAAGAGCGAGGTGGGGTGTCAATCCATCACAGGGCAACCCTGCAATGCAGCTGACATTCCTAATTATGTATAATTTTATGACTTAAATCAAGTTCAACTAATGAGTTCCAAATCCCCAACCACATGCACTATGAAGTCCAAAACTGTTTTTTTTTTTTTTTTTTTTAGTAACAGGCTGCATACATTTTGGTTTATAAGTTGGGAATTTTAACATGGGGTCCGTTGGGATCAACTCAAATTTGTTGCCAGCTCATAGTGGTCATTCAAGGAACTGTTCACTATGGCACTTCTGTGTTAGCTTCATTTTCATTTTTTACAAACAGAGGCTGCTTCTTGTTCAGTGCCCTTTTTTCTTTTATTTTTATTACCTCACAATTTTGCAATTTAAGCTTGCTAATTAAGAAGCACATATCAGTAGCAAACTTTGTCTGTACCTGAGTGTATGGACCTCAGCATGTTTCAGTTCAATTAGGGTTGAAAACACAAATTCAAAATTACCTTTTGCTTGGCTGGATTAATTAGAAGCATTAAATTAATGATAATAAAATTTAGCCCATGATAGACAGGGGAAAAAAGTTTATAAACTAAAAGTATCATCAACACCCTAAAAAAAACCTGACAATCACAAAAAAAGCATATCACAAACACTGAAGTAAAATCATGATGAGAAAGAACTGTGAGGATCCTGCTGAGTTCTACGTATCCACTTCTAGTAGCCTATCAAAAGAACATGAATCAGTACAATTTCCCAATGAATGACTTCAATAACAGACAGATATATAGATCTCTGACCTCCACTAGAAGGTGCCACAGATGAAGGGGAGTTTTTGAGTCTCTGGCAGGCTGATCCACTTCTTACTGTCAGACAGCATCGCTCCGGTTCTCTCCACATCACCACAGTCTTCCACTCCGGTCCCGTTACCTGGAGCCCAGTTCTGGTAGCAGATGGTCTCTCCTGCCACCCAGAACCAGAATCCCTGAGCGCAGGTGTGACGCAGGCCAATCCACACACGTGATCTCACATTACTGAAGGCATTTTGAGTGACTACTCCCACCCAGTCCTGCATTTCTTCTGACTCAACAGAAACCAGGTGAAAATGATTCTGTCTGCAGAACCTCAGAGCTTCTCGCCACGTCTTCTCCTCTTTAATCACAATGAGTCGAGTTCGCTCTGCAATCAGAGAATAAAGATAGAAAAATATAATTTTGTCAAAACTAAATAATTGTGATTTTGTTACTTTAAATATAATTTTGTTACTTTAAATATAATAATAATAATATATATATATGTAATAATAATAATAATAATAATGTCTTTTATTTTTATTGATGCTTCCCTGCAAAAATGGAAAAAAAAGAACTACAAGTTGTAAACTGAGTTAATGAAAGCTGTGGAGTAACAGCTCATTAGATTACTCACTTTTAGCATAGCAGATGAAAGCATTCTTTTGGTCACAGCCTATACTGTATCATTCCATGTATTATTTCCTTGGTAGAGTTCCACACAGTTATTACCCCCCTTGTCATTGTTCGGCTCTCCATAGCACCAGTACTTGTAGTTGAATGGAGTCCTATCAGACCAGAACCGGGACCTATTCTCAGAAATGTCCCAAAACTAGGGAAAATTCATGCACACGTGTTAAATCCACAAAACAATTATTTAAGTTTAAAAAAGTAAAATGTGTTCACTAAAACAGAACTGTGATTTCATTTAAACAATTAATTATTTGTACAGATAATTGATAATACTACATGAATGTATTACATGAGCTTTTAAATAATTCTATGACTAATTATAAAAACTATACAGTACAGACCAAAAGTTTGGACACACCTTCTCGTTCAAAGAGGTTGAATTTGTATTATGGCACAAAAAAGCAGCTAAGTGAAGAAAAAAACAAGCGGCCATCATTACTTTAAGAAATGAAGGTCAGTCATTCCGAAAAATTGGGAAAACTTGGAAAGTGTCCCCAAGTGCAGTCACAAAAACCATCAAGCGCTACAAAGAAACTGGCTGACATGCGGACCGCCCCAGGAAAGGAAGACCGAGAGTCACCTCTGCTGCGGAGGAGAAGTTCATCCGAGTCACCAGCCTCAGAAATCGCAGGTTAACAGCAGCTCAGATCAGAGAGCAGGTCAATGCCACACAGAGTTCTAGCAGCAGACACGTCTCTAGAACAACTGTTAAGAGGAGACTGTGTGAATCAGGCCTTCATGCTAGAAGATCTGCTAGGAAACCACTGCTAAGGACAGGCAACAAGCAGAAGAGACGCGTTTGGGCTAAAGAACACAAGAAAGAACACAATAAAGAAAACTCGCTGAATGAGAAGTTGTGTCCAAACTTTTGGTCTGTACTGTATATATAATACAATATAGTTTTATATGGTATATATATTCTTTTAATAATTGCTTATGCTCACATTTTGCTTCAATCCAATCCGGACACGCCTGACTTCGTTACCCGTCCCTGTCCAGAATTTATCAGGTTTTCCCCAGAGAAGGTTTTTGCCAGAGTTCATTTCCTCATCATTCTCAGTGGTGGCCAAGTCATTGTAGTTCTCTCTACACTGTTTCTGAGTTTCATCCCAGGTCTTTTCTGCTTCCACAACATAATATTGATGGGATGCACACAAAGCAACAGCCCACAGTCCTGCTGGAAAAAAATATTTAATGTACTGTGTATTACTTATTATTATTATTATTATTATTATTATTATATATTATTATTATTATTATTAATACTGTAACATTTACTTACTGTTTTCTCTTTCATTAGTTAAAAAAGGACAACAAGAAATTAGTTTAAACTGAATAATAATAATAAGAAGAAGAAGAGGAGGAAGAATCTGACCTGAGAACAAAATAATTTATTCTTACCTGTTACTGACTGTAAAAATGCTCTGTTGTATGCCTATTTCATTGTTCCTCTTTTTAATGTGCTGTTTTCCATACAGATGCGGATAACGAAATGAGAATGGCACACAGTTTGATAGTAAATATTTTGTTTAAAAGTTATAAAAGGATCCATCTTAATTATTCTGTATACTGTATTAATTAATTATACCTGTTATAAAAGGCAACAGCTTAATTATTCAATTTGAATATTTAAACCTCCCCTCCCCCTTTCTTTTTTTGATTTTATAATCCTTGTTTAAGCATTTTTTTCATGGTGCCGTAGTAAATAATTTCTTTTTTTTTTCCTTTCATAAAATCATGTTATTATTTTATATAGATAATTATTAATGCTGGCAGTTATGGGTCAGAATCCAACATTATAGCTGAGATGTAGACTGTAGTTCGATGCAACTACAGCTAATATTTTAATAATCAAAATATAATAATAATAATAATAATAATAATAACAATTAATAACAATAATAATATTTATAGTAACTAGGGTTTACGTTTTAATACTATTGTGCTTCGCCTTTTTTCTGTTTTTGCGCTTTTTGGAGAACGCTCGAGTTTCTTCGTGGAAGAAAAACAAACAAAATTCAGCTCCAAACTAAAAAACTTTGACTCCGGTATGCTAAAATGGTTAATATTCAGCTTGTTCAGTGCAGGATGTTTAGACATTCTTCCTCCGTCGTTAGTGATAATTTTATTTGTGATAGGTGTGTGTTTGTTAGCACTCTGACGAAGAAGATACCAGCGTTAGAGTAGCGCATCCAGACTTTAGAGAGGGTTAGATTGCGTGGAAGTAGTGTTACTCAGAACATAGAATACTTTACACCCTTGAAGAAAATTAACTAATTTCACTCATCTCTTCAAAATCATCAACCTGTGTATTAGATCCTATACCAACACATTTTCACAAACAGATAGTGCCAGAAATAACAGAACATAATTAATTTTTCACTCAGCAGTTGGTATATTTCAAAATCTTTTAAATGAGCAGTTATTAAAGCAATAATTAAGAAATCTGACCTCAACCCCTGTCAGGTGTCCAATTACAGGCCGATATCAAACCTCCTCTTTAGCTCTAAGATTCAGGAAAAGATAGTAGCACAGCAACTATGCTCATATCTACATAGAAATAACATACACGAACTGTATCAGGCAGGATTTAGGCCTCATCACAGCACAGAGACAACACTTGTTAAAGTAGTAAATGACCTCCTATTGGCCTCTGATCAGGGTTGTGTCACTATGCTTATGTTACTTGACCTCAGTGCAGCTTTTAAAATCATTGATCATACTATTCCCCTTCACAGATTAAAAAATGTAGTAGGAATTAAGGGAACAGCCCTCTCCTGGCTCAGATCCTATTTGACTGATCGTTATCAGTATGTAGATTTAAATGGTGATTATTCTGCATGTTCTCTAGTGGAGTTTGGTGTTCCACAGGGTTCGGTTTTAGGCCCACTGCTTTTTTTTTTGTTACATGCTTCCTCTGGGCAACATAATCCGTAAGCATGGTATTAGTTTTCATTGTTATGCTGACGACACTCAGTTATATGTCTCATCAAAATAAGATGAGAAAAACCATCTTAATAAAGTTGAGCAATGTGTAAAGGATATAAGAGACTGGATACTAAATAACTTAATCCTGAAAAGACAGAAATTCTAGTCATAGGACTACATGCATCTAGAAGCAAGATTTTCGATCACGCTGTAACTTTAAATGGCCTTTCTGTACTACCTAGTGCCACAGTGAAATCCTTTGGTGAGGTCCCTTTACTTTAATTCCATCCTTTCATTTGAAGCTCATGTAAATAATATCACCAGGTTAACATTCTAACCCGAACAACCATTACAAAAGTCAGCACTGACAGCGACCCCACCCCTAATGCTGCCCCTGCCCCTAACATATCCACCGAAGATGTAGTAATTATTCTTGCACTCAGGACAAAGTGGCTAATAATACCAATTTAATAAGTCAGTTAATCAACAAACAAACATGACATATAATTACAATTTTGTTCAATAATTTTGTTTTAAGAATTGAATTACTTAAAAAAAAAATTATAATACACATGACCAAAAAATTGTTAGAGATAATAAAATATTTTCCTTTCCTTTTACTGAGTATACAGATGCTCTGTTGTCTCGGTCTTTATCTGATGACTTTTGCATCCTGGTGTCCCTGGTATGCATATTCGTTCCATATTCTGGTATGCTCTTCATCCTGTGCTGCTTTCCATAAAGTTTCATAAAAAAATAAAATGTAAATAAACTTGGACACACTATACCCACTATGTACAGTATGTGACCAACTTGCTTGTGGTTGTTTCCTGGCGCCTGGACAGAGGTGCACACTTCCAACCATTATAAAACGAAAGCTATCACGTTGATAAAGAATGAGAAACTGTTACAGTACAAGCTAAGTCAACTTCATGTAATTACAGTATATTTTTACAAATTGCCATTTTTTTCTTTTTTCATAGAACTGCACGCTCATTTCAGCATCTCAGCTGTAACATTGGATTCAGTGCCATGAAAAAAACGATTTGCCCCATTTTATTTTATTCCTTTGTATATTTGTCACATTTACATGATATAGATAATCAAACACATTTTAATATTATGCAAAGATAACCTAAGAAAATACAAAATGCAGTTTTTAAATGATGATTTCACTTATTACGCGACTTGGAGTGAGGCTGCTTTTTTCCGAGCTCTGGCAGACTGACCAATTTTCCAGCTTAATCCAGTTTGACGTTCTAACTTTTTGGACATCTGCTATCAGACCTATTGGTTAACGCTGACAAAGTGCTGATAGTAGGAGACTTTAACATTCATGTAGACGATGCTTACAGCACTTCAGCACTCGCATTTATAGATTTGCTAAATTACTTTGGGGTTAAACAAAATATAAATAGACCAACTCACCGCTTTAATCATACGCTAGATTTAATTATATCCCATGGTATAGACGTCTCTAATATAGACATTCTACCTCAAAGTGATGATATCACAGATCATCATCTCTTAGTATATACTCTACCTGCAGAACAGCGTAGCTGTGCCTCCCCACGTTATCAATTCAGTAGAAATATTAATCCGACTACTAAAGACAAATTCACAAGTAATCTGCCGGATCTGTCCCAATTTCTTATCAGACCCCTAAATGCAGACGATTTAGATGAAGTGACTAACAGCATGGGCACTATTTTTACCAGTACATTAGACACTGTTGCTCC
Organism: Clarias magur; assembly: GCA_013621035.1. Lineage (NCBI taxonomy): Eukaryota > Metazoa > Chordata > Actinopteri > Siluriformes > Clariidae > Clarias > Clarias magur. Next base: position 47,859 of record QNUK01000185.1, on the reverse strand, counting down.
CATCAGATTAAAAAAAGTCAAAGATAAAACACTTGCACCATGGTGCAATAGTCATACTCGCGGCCTAAAGAGAGCAACTCGTAACCTCGAAAGAAAATGGAAAAAAACTAAATTAGAAGCTTTTAGAATCGCGTATAAAGGTAGTATGTGCTGCTACAGACGAGCTCTAAAAGCGGCCGAGCATCTGAGCCAACTCATAGCAAGAAACCAAAACAATCCCAGGTTCCTATTTAGTACAGTGGCTAGCCTAACAAACCCTAAGATGCCTGCAGGGAGAATCCCATCACAGCTTAGAAGTGAAGACTTCATGAACTTCTTCAATGAAAAGATTGATAGTACCAGGAAGAAAATAATGGAACTTCAACCTCTAACAACATCTCATGATCCAGTCCAGTCTAAAGCCTCACATTTAGATTTTCAGTGCTTTACAGGTGTAGGACAGGAAGAGCTGTACAAACTCATCACCTCAGCTAAATCAACAACATGCTTGCTGGATCCAATCCCAACTAGGCTTTTAAAAGAAGTGATAAATATAACTGGAGCGCCCCTTCTAAACATTATCAACTCTTCATTATATCTAGGTCATGTCCCTAAACCTTTCAAGTTGGCAGTTATTAAGCCTCTTCTTAAAAAATCTAATTTAGACCCAAAGGATGTAATAAATTACAGACCAATTTCAAACTTTCCGTTTATATCAAAGATATTAGAAAAGATAGTATCAGCCCAAATATGCACATTCTTGCAGGAAAACGATATCCTCGAGGAATTTCAGTCAGGTTTCAGGCCCCATCATAGTACAGAAACTGCACTAGTTAAAATTGCAAATGACTTGTTTTTAGCTTCGGACCAAGGCTGCATCTCAATTCTTGTCTTACTTGATCTTAGCGCTGCATTCGACACTATAGATCATGATATTCCAATAGATCGCTTACAAAATCACATTGGTATTCAGGGACAGGCGTTAAAATGGTTTAGATCCTACCTGTCTGATCGATTCCATTTTGTAGCTCTGAATGGATAACAGTCTGGTGTAATGCCAGTGAAATATGGGGTGCCACAAGGGTCAGTTTTAGTACCTCTGCTGTTATCAATATACATGCTTCCCTTGGGTAACATCATTAGAAGACATGGGATTAGTTTCCATTGTTACGCTGATGATATTCAGGTATACATTCCACAAAACCAGATGAAATACCCAAATTGTCTAGACTAACTGAGTGTATTCAAGATATAAAAGATTGGATGACCGATAATTTTCTTTTACTAAATTCAGATAAGACAGATATTACTTATTGTCCCAAAAACCAGTACAAACCAGCTCTCACAATTCAGCCTGCGTTTATAAGGATGTACTGTTACCACCAGCTCGACAGTGAAAGACCTGGGTGTAATATTAGACAGTAACTTATCCTTTGAAAATCATATCTACAACATCACAAAAACATCCTTTTTCCACCTTAGAAATATTGCCAAGCTTAGGAACAATTTATCTGTATCTGATGCAGAAAAGCTGGTTCATGCATTCATGACCTCCAGACTGGACTACTGGAATGCATTACTGGGTGGCTGTTCTGCATTCTCAATTAACAAGCTACAGTTAGTCCAAAATGCAGTCGTCAGGGTTCTCACTAGATCCAGAAAACATGATCATATAACCCCAATACAATACAATCATCCCTGCACTGACTACCTGTTCAGTTTAGAATTAATTACAAAATAGCATTACTTACGTACAAGGCTCTAAATGGTTTAGCTCTCACATACCTAACCAGTCGTCTGATACGTTACAATCCACCACGCTCCTTAAGATCAGAAAACTCTGGACTACTGGTAGTTCCCAGAATATCAAAATGTACAAAAGGAGGTAGGGCTTTTTCATATTTAGCTCCAAAACTTTGGAATAGCCTTCCTGACAGTGTTCAGGGCTCAGACACAGTTTCCCAATTTAAAAGTAGACTTAAGATGCATCTCTTTAATCTGGCATACACACAATTAATTTCTTTACCTGATACTCCAGTACATCTATCCTGAATGGCAACCACGCAAATTCTTTTCACCTGCTCTTTATTTTTCCACCCATCCCGAGGCATCTGGAGATTGCGCCAGCTTCAGTAGACCGAGGCCGACCCTGCTTTGTTCCTGAGGCATCCAGAGAAGGACCAACTCCAGCTGAATTCTGCTTCATGTTGGTTTGGAACTACACATGCTGCTCCTGAGCTCCCAGTGATCCAGACCCCCATCTGCCCTCTGCACCTGCTGACTCATCCCTGAGCTGAACTGGACTTTGTGTTAATTTAAATAACTTCTGTTATATCGAACTTTCAGCTGCATAACACACATGATGTTATACAATTTCCGTTATCTGTTATCACCCAGATGAGGATGGGTTCGCTGTTGAGTCTGGTTCCTCTCAAGGTTTCTTCCTATTGCCATCTCAGGGAGTTTTTCCTTGCCACTGTTGCCGTCATCCTTGGCTTGCTCATCAGGGCCAATCTCATTATCTAGACACATTTTTCACATATATACATTTCCATAAATCTTCTTTTCATTTTCTTTTCATTTCTGTGAAGTTGAACCATTGTTAAAAGCGGTATAGAAATAAAATTGAATTGAATTGAACTTATTAAAGGGGGGGGGGGATGGGGTTGTTTAACCTACCTGAAAAAGTAATTGACTAATACATAAATGAAGTAAAATATGAATGAACTGTGCAACATGAGTTAAATGACCTTTGCAACACCCAGGGCTGATTACTGCCAGACTGGTTGAATTGAGAAATCACATACATTTAACCTGTCTGACAGAATGAAGCAATTATATATATATATATATATATATATATATATATATATATATATATATATATATATATATATATATATATATATATATATCAATAACAAGATGAGTTAAATGTCACTTGCCACACCCAAGGTGAAAGCCTTTGCTGACCATAAAGAACACAAAGTCTCATCTCGCATTTGCCAAAATACATCTTGACTTTTGGGCAAATATTCTGGGACTGATGGGACAGTTTAACGTTTTGGAAGGTGTGTGTCCTGTTATATCAGGCATGAAATTAACAGATTGATTAATTAAAAGAACATCATACCAATAGTCAAACATGGTGGTGGTAGGGTGATGGTCTGGGACTGCTTTGCACAGCTTCAGCACCCGGACGACTTGCCATAATGATGGAACCATGAATTCTGTGCTCTACCAGAAAATCCTGAAGAAGAATGTCTGGCCATCAGATCGTGACCTTAAGCTCAAGCGCAGTGCTGCAGGATCACTGGGAACATTTTGCAATGTGGGGTTTTATGTGAGATAGTGTGCTATGCAAGGCATAATAACAGTAAAATACATAACACTGTAAAAAATAAATTGTAAATTTTATGGTAAAAAAAAAACGGCAGCTGTGGTTGCCAGAAGTTTACCATAAAAAAAAGGTAGCGACATTTGTGGTTGTACAGGATTACACTGTATATTCCTATGGAGTTTAATTATTTCTTTTTTTTCAAGTCTGGCCAGGAATCAAACCCAGACCCTGGGGGTGCAAAGCAACGGTGCTAACCACTACACTACTGTGTTTGCTGTGCAAGTGTTGTCATTGTTGGACTTCCTTGGTTTCCCCGCGTCCCCCGCACGAATTGCACTCCAACAACGACAACATTTGTGTAGCAGGCACAGTATGGTAGTGGTTAGCACTGTCGCCTTGCACTGCCAGGGTCTCGGTTCAATTCCTCGCCAGGCTTGAAAAAAAAACCAAAAAAAACATTTGAAATCTGTTTTCCATTTAATTTCTCTGTGAACGATGTAAATAAGTTACACATGTATAGATTTCTAACCTCCACTAGAAGGTGACACAGATGAAGGGGAGTTTTTGAGTCTCTGGCAGGCTGATCCACTTCTTACTGTCACACAGCATCGCTCCGGTTCTCTCCACATCACCAGTCTTCCACTCCGGTCCCGTTACCTGGAGCCCAGTTCTGGTAGCAGATGGTCTCTCCTGTCACCCAGTACCAGAAGCCCTGAGCGCAGGTGTGACGCAGACCAATCCACACACGTGATGTCACATTAATGAAGGCATTTTGAGTGACTACTCCCAGCCAGTCCTGCATTTCCTCTGACTGAACAGAAACCAGGTCCACATGATTCTGTCTGCAGAACCACAGGGCTTCTCGCCACGTCTTCTCCTCTATAATCACAATCAGTGGAGTTCGCTCTGCAATCAGACAATAAAGACATTTAAAAACTATGTATCATCAGGTAGTTGAAAACAAGACTTTTAACTACAACTAATAATAATAATAATATGTTTATAGCAATGTTCAGATGCATTTATCCACAGAAACCTACATTTTATTTCTAAGAAAGTTAAGAACTTTGCTCTAGGGCCTAACAGAAGCAAATTGGTGTTGATGGGGATGGAACCTGGGACCTTCTGGGACGTGTGTCAAAAAAAAAAAACTCAACAATTTCAAACTTCAATTCAATTTTATTTGTATGACGCTTTTAACAATTGACATTGTCGCAAAGCAGCTTTACACAACCAAATTAATTATTAAAGTTTGTATGAAATGTGAACATGTATGAATCAAAATGATAAGATTGTCCCTGATGAGCAAGCCGAGGATGATGGCGACAGTGGCAAGGAAAAAGTTTGAGATGATAATAGTACGGGACTCATCAGGGAACCCATTCTCATTTGGGTGATACACTATAACAGTATAACAGAAGATGTGTTTAAGTTAAAATTGAGTCCAGTTCGTTATTGGAGAAACTCCAGTCCTGAAATATCGAGCGACTGAAGTCACAAGTCCTCAGAGAACAGCTGTCTACATCAGCCGATGTCAGGACCGTCTTTGTGGAAAAGTCGGACCGTCCCCAGTCACCACACGCATCCCAGGCAGACCACAAGGGGCATCCATGTGATGAGATCTCCAACCAGAAACACGACACCAGGACGAGTCAGACAGATCCAGGGGCAGAGAGAGTCTGGATCACTGGCAGCTGAGGAGGGACATGTATAGCTCGTCAGAGAGACAGGGACAGGGAAAGGAGAGAGGGAGAGAGAGAGAGAGGAGAGAGCAGAAGAGGAGAGAGCAGAAGATAAGGAGAGATTGCAGTTAGGTATGGTCACAGTCAACATGTATAAGGTGAATGTATATTAGTGCAAAGTGCAAGCAGGGACTCCGGCAGGACTAACTATAACAGCATAACTAAAAGGGAGAGCCAGAAGGGGGAACTGTGATGTAAAGCAACCAATCACTTCACCGTCAACAAACCTGAGTGATCAATGAGAGTGTGGAAGACAGCATCTAAACATACCAGTTCACCAGAATACTCTACATCCATGTGTCCCCAAGATCTGCTCCTTTACCTAAGGCAATTCTACTTACAAAATGCTTGGTTAAATAAATAGTTTTTTTTAGCCTAGACGTAAACACTGAGACTGTGTCTGAGTCCCGAACATTAATAGGAAAACTATTCCATAACTTTGGGGCTTTGTAAGAAAAAGCTCCGCCCCCTGCTGTAGTTTTCATAATACGTGGTACTGCCAATCAGCCTACATTCTGCAGTCGTAAGACACTAGCAGTTCACTCAGATACTGCGGAGCAAAACCATTTAAACTATCTATAGTAGTATTTTAAAATCGATGCGAAATTTCACAGGGGGCCAATGCAGTGTAGATAAGACAGGGGTGATGTGCTCGTATCTTCTGGTTCTAGTGAGGACTCTCGCTGCTGCATTCTGCACCAACTGAAGCTTATTTATACACCTAGTTGAACAACCAGACAGTAAGGCGTTACAATAGTTCAACCTAGAAGTGATAAAAACATGAACTAGTTTTTCTGCATTGTGTAGTGACAGTATATTTCTTTTCTTGGTAATATTTCACACACATGTGCTTCAAATGAAAGGCTGGGATCTATAATCACACCGAGGTCTTTCACTGTTGCACTTGATGTAACAGCAAGGCCATTTTAAGTTACAGTGTGATCAGAAAGCTTGCTTCTACAGTAGCTGCTTGTGGTCCTATGACGAGAACTTCTGTCTTATCAGGACTAAGCAGAAGGAAGTTAATTAACATCCAGTCTCTTATGTCCTGCACACTGTCATGGGTCTAGCTGGTGGTCTGGCTAGACCGGCTGATGTACTTGCCGTGTGCATATATGGCAGTCTTTATTTATAAACAACCAATAATAAAGAACATAAACAAACACAGCGAACCAGGAGCTAAACACAGCGAACTGGGGATGAGGAAACATGGAGCTAACTAAAGATACATAGGGGAACTAGGGGCGAGCCAAGACACAGGAGATGGAGAGACGGGGCGAGCCAAGACACAGGAGATGGAGAGACGGGGCGAGCCAAGACACAGGAGATGGAGAGACGGGGCGAGCCAAGACACAGGAGATGGAGAGACGGGGCGAGCCAAGACACAGGAGATGGAGAGACGGGGCGAGCCAAGACACAGGAGATGGAGAGACGGGGCGAGCCAAGACACAGGAGATGGAGAGACGGGGCGAGCCAAGACACAGGAGATGGAGAGACGGGGCTAGCCAAGACACAGGACTGGAGAGACAGGGCTAGCCAAGACACAGGACTGGAGAGACAGGGCTAGCCAAGACACAGGACTGGAGAGACAGGGCTTGGGGCAACAGAGCAAAAGCACACATGAGGCTATACCAAACTAGCGGCTAACCTACTAGCAACCAGACCACTAGCAGTCAATACCACTAGAGGCTAGCCTACTAGAGGCTAGCCTACTGGAGGCTAACCCTACTAGGGGCTAACCCTACTAGCAATCAAGGCCTACTAGCAGCTAACCCTGCTAACAGCTAAGCCCTCATGTGGCTACACATACAAGGGAAGACAGAGAACAGTACTTACACTGTCACCGGAGGAGACACAGCCTAGCTAAACACTTAAACACTGAACAGGACAGCTCCATGAATCCACAAACACAACGAACATCAAGAAAAACAAACAATAGAGCTTCTAGAAAAACAAAGGTAAAACAATATAACTAAAATATAAACTCAAAGAAACAATCAAAAAGGAATGCCCACATGACGGTAATACAAACAAAACATTCAACAAACAATGCTCGACCCAGTTACCCAGAACAAACTGCTATTTATAGAAACTTTAATGAGCCACCTCAGTTCAGGTGAGCACTCATCACCTGACTGAGGTGCCTTCTGGGAAACTGAGTCGACCAACAAAAACTACAGAGACAGAAACAGTGACATCTAGTGGAGGTTCCTAACACACACATTGCTCAATTTTAGTAAACTGTTTTTTTTCTCGTCTGGTTTTGCTGAGACGTATAATTGTGTGTCATCATCATAACAATGAAAACTAATACCGTGCTTATGAATTATGTTGCCAGGAGGAAGCATGTAAAGAGAGAAAAGCAGTGGGCCTAAAACTGAACCCTGTGGAACACCAAACTCCACTTTAGAACATGAGGAATGGTCACCATCTAAATCTACAAACTGAAAACGATCAGTCAAATAGAATCTGAGCCACAAGATGGCCCTTCCCTTAATTCCTACTACTGTTTATAATCTGTGAAGGAGAATACTATGATCAATGGTGTCAAAAGCTACACTGAGGTCGAGTAACACAAGTATAGTGATGCAACCCTGATCAGAGGCCAATAGGAGGTCATTTACTACTTTAACAAGTCCTGTCTCTGTGCTGTGCTGAGACCTAAATCCTGACTGATACAATTAGTTTATGCCATTCCTATGTAGATATGATCATAGTTGCTGTGCTACTATCTTTTCCCGGAATCTTAGAGATAAAGTGGAGGTTTGATATCACCCTTTAATTGGACAGCTCACAAAGGGTCAAGGTCAGGTTTCTAAATTAGCGGTTTAATAACTTCATTTGGGAGCATATTGCTGGTACTATCTGTTTGAGAAAATGTGTCGGTATAGGATCTAATGTACAGGTTGACGATTTTGAAGAAGAGATGAGTGAAATTAGTTTGCTCTCTACAATGGGAGTAAAGTATTCTAGGTTCTGATGTGGTGTGGTTAGTTTATCGTCTGAATAAGGTAAATTTTCTGGTTTCAAAGCCTTTTTTTGCCTAATAATTGTTTTTGCCTAATATTTATGATTTTGTTATTGAAAAACTTCATGAAATCCTCACTACTGTATGTTGTTGTTGTGGAGATTTCTGCCGTGGTCTTCTTTCTAGTTAATTTAGCTGCAGTGTTAAATAAAACTCTAGGATTATTTTTGTTACTTTCAATAAGAGTAGAGATATGCAATGATCTAGCATCACTGAGAGCTTTTTTATAGTTCAGGATGCTCTGCTTCCATGTATATTTTAGTTATTTAGTTTGACGCCATGTGCATTCTAATTTCCTCAGATCACAAGACAAGACAGTGATCTGAGATAACTTCAGACTGTGGTATTGTGGTTATATTTCTTATTCTTAATCTTAAATAACACTTAAATCTAAAGTGTGACCTGCTTTATGAGTGGGTTCTACTACACATTGATTTACTCCTACTGAGTCCAGTATGGACATAAATGCTGTTCTCAGAGGGTCTTCTGGATTCTCAAAATGAATATTAAAGTCTCCAGCAATTAACGCTTTGTCTACACTTTGTCTAGGTTTGAAAGGAAATCTGCTAATTCACAGAGAAACAGAGTACGGCCCTGGAGGTTTGTAAATGATGATTAGTGGGATTGACTGAGCTGACTTTATATTTGTAGCTATATTTTTTAAGTTACTACAGACAACTTCAAATGCATAAAATTTGAGTCTGTGTTATTGTATGATAGACAGATTATCATTGTAAATAACTGCGACTCCTCCTCCTTTACCAGTTAGCCGAGGCTGGTGTATGTAGCTGTATCCAGGAGGACTAGCTTCATTTAAAGCAACAGGGACCTTGTATGAGCCATACATCCTAACACAAATGTCAATGCGAAGAAAACAAACAAACAAACAAACAAACAATATAGAAAACATAGAAATCATGTTTTAAGAGTTTTTTAAAGCTATTAGACCTTGAACTCAGTTTACATATGGTAAATCTTGGCGAACATGCATTATTTTGTTCGTAGAACTGCGTTACATCTGCGAAATAATATATACTCAAATATTGCTAAATCAGGGATGACCAGTAATCCGTTCTGGAGGTCAGTTCTTTAGGTGAAATTTTGTATTGTGTGTCATATTTTCCCATAGGAAACAATGTAAATGCAATTATTTACATATAACATTATTTTTGATTACTTACTTTTATAGGAAACAAATGGTTTCATATGAGCACAGGCATCATCATTCCATGTGTAATTAGGGTAAAGTTCCACACAGTTATTTCCGTTATTGCCGCCGTTTGGCTCACCATCATTCCAGTAATTGTATGGAGCTCCATCTGACCAGAACCACAATACAATACTATGATTATTTTTCCAAACCTGAGAAAAGTAAATAAAGTAAGTACATTTAAAAACAAATAATTTACCCCAAACAGCAGTCTTTTAAGTCTTTAAATAATTATACTAATCTAAAAATTGCTTACAGTCTTGTTTTGCTTTAGTCCTATCCAGAAATGTTTCTGTGTTCCATTGAGAAGGTTTTTTACAGCATTCATTTCCTCTTGGTTCTCGATGGTGGCCAGATCAGTTTATTTCTCTCTGCACTATTCCTGAGCTTCATCACAGGTTATTTCCATTTCCTTAACTATATAAAACTGACATGATGCGGAGAAAGCGTTGGACAGTCCTGCTGGGAGAAGATTCTCTCATGAACAGTATTGTGTCGAGTGTGTTTGTAAACCCTATCAAGCTACATGATGAAACTGTCTCTTATGAAGACCTTCCCAGGAAAGCAAGACCAAAACTTAGCTCTGCTGCAGAGGAGAAGTTTATTAGCCTCAGGAATCACCAATTAACAACCAGAACCACAGATTAGAGCCGATATGAAGCTTTACAGAGCAGAAGTAGCAGATATACATCTCAATATCAATTGTTCAGGAGATTATTGTGTGTTTTGGATGCTTTTAGTATTGTTTTACAGTGTAGACAGAAATAAAAATCAGGAACTCCCATGGAGTTAGAAAGTGATGCCAAACTTGAGCGGTAGTGTACAATATATACATATCCTGATCAGTTGGCCATTTAATGTTGTGACATGCTTTATTGCAGTTTACATCATCTTCAAGTGTGAATTGACCTGCAGGACTGTTTCACACTTTTACTGCCCAAAATGTTGCAAGTTACTGGAGAAGAAGAACTGATTTGTGGATCATCTGAGTAAATGTGTGGGTGCAGAGACTGCTGAGGGTGGAGGACACCACCGACCTGTAAAGCAGGAGGCTGATGGGCATCATGTGCCTGAAGTGGAGAATATCTCAGAACCTGGAGCAAAAGTAGGCCAGCTTGTTCTTGTTGCTCTTGGGCTGTTTTTTTTATTTATTTATCAGACAAACTACATACATAATAGGTCATGATATAAACTACATGATGTGATTGTCAACTATGACTTTATGAAAATGTCTCGTTTTGAAATGACATTTCTTTGTATTATCACATTATCTTTAATTTTCTTTTTTTCACATGTACCCACTCTTCTTCTTCTTCTTCTTCGTATTATTATTATTACTACAGTACTAACAGTCCAATTGTTAAGCTAAATGAGGCCCACAGTGCTGACAATAGGGTCTTGTTTGAATGAAACAACCTGTTCTGTGTGGTTTTACTCTTCTCTACTTATCACACGATTGGCTCTGACATGAATGCATATTGGGAGAGAAACACACACACACACACACACACACACACACACACACACACACATCTCTGAATGTTCCCAAGCACTTATTGTATGGTCAGAAACCGACACTGATGAAAGATAGATATTTAACACTAATGAAAAAAAGGGCCCATACTAGAGTTGTTTTACTGATGGATTGATGTTTCAATATATGTATTTTACAGAACTAACAGTGCGATCTGAGGCTGTTTCCTTTCCTGTGCATTCTGCATCACCCTTTGCTTATGTTAATCTGAGATTGAATAGAAACAGAAGCTCTCAGAAGGTACTGTATGTGCAGTAGATTTGTGATACTTTTATGGGATATAATTAGAATTTGTTTATTAATCTTTTCTTATGGATCAGTAGAAAACTTTAATTCAAAATCAGAAGAAACTGCACTTTTTTTTTTCTGCACAATATATGATTATTATTATTTGTTGTAGAAGACAACACCCCTGGTCCAGTGTCATCATCTTCTGAGGTGGAGGAGAAACTCTGGCATGAAGGTGGGGAAATAAACAAATATAAGTTTAATCCGAATAAATAACCTTAATGGCTAAATGATTGAATGTATGCAATTATTATACTGCAAGATTAAAAAATATATATATATAATAAATTACTGGTTAGTGACTTGGTTCAGAAGTCATGTGAAATCCTACTTCGAAAATCAATCAGTGCAGCAACTGGGGCTGAGATTAATCAGATTATCAGTTTACAACAGTGCTGTAAATCCATGTTCTAGATGAGACTGTGGAGATTTTAAGAGCATACAGTTAACCCCATCCTAATTTTACGGTGTTTCCTGCCATAATTTCCTGGCATTTATTTAACATCCAAACATATGTGTAAGTTACATACCATATCTGTTTGTAATGATCTTGGTTATCTTTTTCCCCACAGCTGTCAAGAGGCTACAGACTTATCAGGAACATACAGTAGCATTTTTAGATAATGCATTCACTTTTTCCCACCTCTGATTGGGACAAACCGCTGTGGGACAGACCTTCACGGTGAGATTAAAAACCTAAGGTCTGAGCAGCCTCGGCACGTTTTGAACATCACACTGTCTGAAGGAAGCAAGCGAACGCCTCTCTTGCTCCGCTCTCAACCAACGCCTGAACTTCTGACCTGCGCCAGCCAGCAATCAAAGACTCCACTCTCCTCGACACGCAAAGAAACTTCGGCTTGAACTCCGATGCCGCTTGAACGTCGCCTTTGTGCAACAAAGAGGCCTGCAGAAAAAGTCTCAGAGTGTGGTCCTCGGTAACCAAGCAACCAACACGCCGCCGAGGGCTTTCGCGAAAGACGTCACCTCAACCCAGCGCACCAACCAATCAGCAACACCGTGATTCGCTTCACTAGAGGCGAACCACCGGATGAGAACGAAACATAACGCAAGTAAACAAACAAAGCTTCATACCTTCCTGAAAGTGATGCGCGATTCATAACTAAACCGTAAGATTAAACCCAAGGTTCTGCTCTTGTGACTATGTCAGTTCTAGTAAATATTGCTAGAAAAACTCCATTAACTTTCACTCTCTGAACTGTGTGTGTGTGTGTGTGTGTGTGTGTAATAAGTAGTGTAGTTTCATGTATTGTAGTGTGAGCATATTTTAATTAAATATACTCATGCATGCAACAATATGATAGAAACTATTAATCTTAGTAGAAGAACATAGAGGTAAGGTAAGGAGACAGAGGTGAGCTAAGGACAGTATGATGTCACAGTAGCAAGAACATGCAGCATGAACTCAAACGAACTCTAGACAGGTAGCCATCTTGGATGTGAGATGCTAAGGGGACAGTGTGTACCAAACAGACCCTAGAGATGATGTAATCTTTGTACCCTGAGCATCCAAAAGTACCTGATGTCCCTAGACATGATGTATTGTCAGCTGATATTAGCCCTAGACATTATGTAATGCCAATAGCCCCAGACATGAGGTAATCTCCTCAGACATGGGGTGATCTTAACTGTGATGTAACAGGGGCTGGATACATGTGCAGACATGTCAAATTTAAAGGGACACAAACAAATAACCAAAGACACACACTCAGCTTAATGAATAAGTTTAATAAGAGTAGGCACAAAATAAATGACATGTGCATCTACATAGTGAATAGAATAAAAATACAAAGTATAAGGCCCAACATATAAAAGTACAGTAAAATAGGGGGCCTGGGTAAGCATCAAATAACAAAAGGCATAAGAAATTAAATATCAAGCCTTCTCTGACCCAGAACCACATTGATGGGGAGATCAGTGTGAGGAATAAAAACAGAAATACCACGATTCAAAAGTGGTGTAGGCGCTTCAGGAAAATCAGTTTGGGTACCAACAGACATTTTAAAATCAGTCTGAGTACTGACACTTCTTAGACCAAAAGGCCTTAAGAGAGACTAGGCTGGAGTACTAGACTCTGGTCGCACGGGCCTGAAGGAAAGTAAAGGGGAGCTATGTGCCTCCGGACGTGGTCTCTTAGAAGGACCAGGCCCGGAGTCATCTTTTCTGGCATAAGTAAGACCGTTCTTATGAAGAAATTGTGTCAATGATCCATCAGACTCATGTTGGCAAAAACTCACTGAGGCTCGGTCAGTAACAGGTTCAGTAGGAGTGTAATCCTCAAAGGAGTTGTGCTCTGGACTGTCCTGGCTGTCCGAATCGTCCAAAGGGATGTATTCAGTGCTTGGGCAGTTGCGCTTAGCTATAACAATAAAATAAAATGCGTAAATACAGCAAATTAGGAAAATAAGACAAATAATTAAAATGAGTGCGAGAGAGATGCTTATCCATGGCCTGTCTGTCGAGAACTGTAGAGTAACCCGGAAGAACTAAGAATATATAGTAAAATAAGCGCCGCCCCTATATTTTTTAATAATAAACAAACTTAGTGTAAAGATAATGGAAAACTATTTGAAAGAAAAATAGACTATAATGGGGAAAAGATATTGAGTCAGATGACGAGGTATATGACGTAAGCAAACAAGATAAGAAAAAATGTAATTACAATGGGTGACAATACTTGGAAAAAGTTGGATTACAATGGGTTAATAATTTGATAAGAAATAAGGAAAAATGTACAGGGGAGGGGGCTAGGTGAGCGCTCCTCCCCTTGAAAACTGTATAAAAGTAGTGTCTATGTCTCAGTACTTCAGTCAGATTTCGGAGATGCATGGGACTACATCCTAGACATTGCCAAGCTGGCTCACTTGGTTTTATTGCTGCAATAAATCCTGCCTTACTTCATCCAGATCTACAAGGAGTCCGGAGTCTTTTCTTTGGTTCTTTTTAAAGTTTAAGTTTTTGTGTAATATTTGTAATTAAGGCAACTGTAACTAGTGTAGGAGAAAAATCTCCCACATTTATTGGTGACCCCGATGTGATTGCCTCTACGGAGGGCTCCTCCGGGGACCTGGGACCAGCACGGGCTGACAGACCATCAACTTTTGCCGGCATAAGAAAAGGTAAGCAGAAAACCTGTTTGATCACATTTCTGCATTAGAAGTTCATGGTCTGTTAGTGTGCGTGTTTCCAGCTGGAGAGAGGTACTCCTAAGGTATATTGAACAAAGTAAAATTTAAGTTGCCAATATTGATAAATTAATTACTATATTTAAATTGATTGTAAAATTTATGTTAACAAGTAAAAGACTGGATGAAGGAACGAAGTATTAAGAGATCTCCATAAGTTTTATTTTGTTTTGTGATTTTTGTTTTATATATTCTCTTTATTACTATTTTATACGTTGTGTGATAAGTGAGGTAACGCCACTGTGTTGGGTCAAGCCCTGACGAGGAAACTTGCCAACCAGTGGGGCTGGACCCACGAAAAATTCCTGCAATACACTAAGTAGGAGCTGCGGCTCCAGACATGGTAGGTGAAAAATTCCTGAGTCCGCCGTTAGGCACAGAACATATAGGTGACTCACCGTTCTGAGACGCGTGTGCAGCCAGGTGTAGAGTGAAAATTCCTGTAGGTGAGCGCTATTTGAAAATTCCTACAGGTGGAATTGATGTTTTCTGGGCCCAGGTTGTGTGATAAGATATTTTATTGTTGAAATTGTTCTGAGTACTCAAATTTTTGAAATTGTAGTAGAAAGCGATTGTGTCGTGTATTGTTCATATGTCTTGTATGTGTGTCTCTTAAATGTGAGTGTGTTATATTTATGTAAAAAGTCTGTATTGAATTTATGTATGTGTGTAAGAAAATATAAGGCCTAGTTAAGAGGGATATAGTATTAGAAATAGTCTAAAAAGGAGATAGAAGACCAAAAATTGGATTTTCTGATTTGCTATAAATTAATAATAAATTTAAATAGAAGAATGTAAGAAAATAGCATATAAGTGATAGATAATATCTTTAATATTAAAGGAGTTGTGTGGCTGAGGTACATGCCACTAGACATAGAGCTTACTGTGACATAGGTCTTGTCTGTGACATAGAGCTTACTGTGACATAATCAGTGATGCGCTACCAGACACAGAACTCACTGTGACATCAGCTTCTTCTGTGACACGGGAGCGGTACAGGTACTGAACGTACCAGCCTAGTAGTATTATAAAATAATAATTTCTTTGGACTAGTGTACACATGCACAGCAACATATAAGTTATTAAAGATAAGCTTAAGTAAGATACAAAAGGTACCTTTACGTGTAGTGTAGTCGACGACACAACACTAATGATAATAAATATAGTGCATGAAATGATAAATGCACCTAGGTTATAAATATTAAATATATATTATATAAAAACAAATGTTAAGCGGATTCAGAGTAATTAACTGGGACGAGCAGATAAGTGAAGAAGGAGTCACAACCAAGTGTGAGCGGGAGTTTAGAATTTCAGAATCGGATCAGAGTGAAACAAATAGATGGTTGTTGAATAATCCAGGAAAAGACCTACTTAAAAAACATAGAGTGTGACAAGGGAGAGTGGACGCTTAGGCTTTCATTAATACCTGACGTATTAGACCTCAACTGTAACACACACACTCTAATACTTACATCATATTTTAGAATGAAGAAATGAGCTCTTTCCTAGGGTTAATTCCTAGAGAGGTTCGTTTAAGAGTAATAAATAGTACGCTAGAATTTGGAGGACTAGGGGGACCCCCTGGGTTAACTCCGCTCATTTCACTGCTGCGACAATACCCAGTTTTTGACATATTGTGTTTAGAGGAAGGTACGGGAGGACGGAAAGTAAAAAGATATAGATTAATTGATCACGAGAGCGGTCCGGTAGTGCTGTATCGTGAGTGGGTGATAAATAATAATAGTGAATTTACGCTGATACCTATAGGCCCAGACGGTAGAATAATTTTTCAGACCCTTGACAAAATAGTCACGCCTCTGATTCTGATATCATCACAAAATTAATGCTTAACAAACATATAAAGAAAAAACAACTGTTAAAGACCAGCAGCAGTCATAAAACGCACACTAAGAGAATTACAAGAAATAAGCGAGAAAAGAGGCACAAAAAATCACACTATAAGACAGGACAAAAGTGTGTGATGGGGAAGTTATTCTGCCATGGAAAAAACGCATGGCCAAAGCCAGCGACACCTGTAGACATAATTATAGCTAAACACAAGGAAGATGAAAAGTATATCAGAAAATGCATGGTAAAATGGCATGACAGGACATCAGGAGAATTACAATGGCCTAAAGAGGGAACCTTTAAAGAAGAAAATTGTAAAGAAGTAAAGGAGATGCTCAGACACACCACTAAAGAAAAGGGCAGTAAGGGAAGGATTAAATTAGAACAAAAGCTAGAAATTGTAGAATGGTTTGAAAATGAAGGGAAAAAGAAGGAGGGAGAAACTAAAGAAGAAAAACAAGAAACAAAATCAGGAAAGAGGGATCAGAAATTGGAAGGAGTGACAGAAAAGAGAAAACCCAGAAGGGAAGAAAAGAGAAAATAAGCTTAGAATTAGAGAGACCACCACCATACACTGAGGAACACATGCAACAGAAGGGTGGAGGAATGTACCCACTACAGAAGCTGCATGAACAAGATAAAGGTACATTTGGATTTGAAGGACAAGTGACACTGAGTGGATGAACAGACAAATGGAAGAAACACCAGAATTAACAACATCCAAATTCAAATTCAAATTTTATTTGTCACATACACAGTCATACACAGTACGATATGCAGTGAAATGCTTATACGACCGCTCCGTGACCTTAAATATTTTTACTTTTTTTTTTTTTACAAAAGGAACAATCCGGAAGTGGCAGTGAGGATGGAAGAGAATGGAGTGAAGAAAGAGCGACAGAACCATATGCGTCGAGAGAATCTGAAGAGATGAGATGATCTGAAGAGAATCATAAGAGATGGTAGGGTAGATAGATGAAAAGGTATCAGCATTAGAGGAGGAACTGCTGAAAACAATTCCAGAAAAATTATGGACAAGACACTCAACAGATGTAGGATTAGTTAAGTCTGGAGGACAAGCCTTAATAAAAATAAGACCAAATGCAACATTGCCTTACCAAAGACAATATCCATTGACACCTCAAGCTGTAGCAGGGATTAAACCTACTATAGATGGCTTATTGGAAGCTGGAGTATTAACTCCGACTAAAAGTCCTTGTAACACTCCTATATTTCCTGTCAGGAAGCCCAACTCAGATAAATGGAGACTTGTGCATGATTTACGTGCTATAAATCAGATTGTAGAAGCAGAATTGCCTATAGTGCCTGATCCACACACATTGTTGTCCAATATACCAGAAGATACACAATGGTACACTGTCATAGACTTATGTTCAGCATTCTTTAGCATTCCACTGCATCCAGCATCACAATACTTGTTTGCCTTTACATATGGACGACAGCTGACTTACAATCGTTTACCACAGGGATACTGTGAAAGTCCGTCAATATTTAATCGAGTACTAACTCAAGATCTAGCCTCGTTAAATATCGAAAGTACTATGATTCAGTACTGCGATGACCTACTGATTTGTAGCCCAACAAAAGAGCAATGCAAAACAGATTCGTTAAGAGTTTTGACGGTTCTAGCTGAGAATGGACATAAAGTTAGCAGAGAAAAGTTGCAATTCTGTAAAAAGAAGGTAGAATATCTAGGCAGAGTGTTGGAAGGAACATCTAGGCATATATCTCCTGAACACATAGAGGCAATAATGAAAGCCCCTAAACCACGAACTGTTAAGGAGATGCTATCTTTTCTAGGCATGGTAGGATTTAGTAGGGACTGGATTTGTGACTTTGCACTAAAAACAGCACCCTTGAGAGCAATAGTAAAAGTAGCTGGACAAACAAAGAATAGTGCAGTGTTAGAATGGACACCTGAAGCACTAGAAGCGTTTGAGCAGCTAAAAAGAGAACTCTGTACAGCACCAGCACTTGCTAGTCCAGAGTATAATAAGCCATTCCATTTGTATGTCTCAGAGCGTGGAGGTTTTGCCACAGGCGTTCTGACTCAACAACAAGGGCCTAGTAAGCAACCAATTGCTTATTATAGTACAGCACTCGATAATATTGAAAAAGGCATGCCACCCTGCTACCGAGGTGTGGCAGCTGCCGCCTTTGCTTATCAAAAAGCCTCATCAATTACTATGGGACACCCTGTTGTGATGTACACCACCCATGCATGGCATGCACTCCTGACTAGCCCATCATTTGTAATTACAAATGCTAGAAGAACAGGATATGATGTAATACTCTCTGCACCTGAATTGACCATACGAAGGTGTCAGACAGTAAATCCAGCAGATCGCATGATGACCCCAGCAGAGGGAGATCCACACGATTGTCATCTTGTGTCAGCAGAACATCTGAAGACACGTCAAGATTTGGAGAATCAACCTCTGTCACACCCAGATTGTATATACTTTGTAGATGGGTCATGCTTTAGAGATGGGGATAGCAATAAAGCAGGCTATGCAATAGTAACACCAAACATAGATGGAAAAGCCTTCAAAGTAGTACAAGCTGAACATGTGCCACAACCCTGTTCAGCCCAGCTAGCTGAGTTAATTGCTTTGACAGGCGCTTGTAAACAAGCAGAAGAAAAAGCATGTACAATTTACACTGACTCAGCATATGCATATGGAATATGCCATTTGTATGGCCCCATATGGGCACAAAGAGGTTACAAAAGAGCAGAGGGAACACCAGTAGTACATGGAAAAGCAATTTCAGACCTGCTAGGTGCAATCAAACTACCATCCAGATTAGCTATAGTAAAATGTGCAGCATATAAGAAAGATGGTACATTTGTTAGTGACGGAAATGAAGCAGCAGATGAAGCAGCTAAGAAAGCAGCAGTAAATCAGGCAAACATGATGCCAGAATCCGTAGCACAAACAGACAATGAACCAAGTTCACCAGAGTCAAGTGTTAACCCTGATGAAGGGCCAAGTTCAAGTTCAAGCTCGAGTTCAAGCTCAACCTCGAGTTCAAGTTCAAGCTCAAGTTCAAGCTCAAGTTCAAGTTCGAGCTCAAGTCCAGAATCTGAAGAAAGATTAATACTTATACCAGAAGATTACGCACCCCCAGCACCAGACTTATCCTCACTAGCAGACATGCAGGCAGCAGCATCAGGTGAAGAGATTCGAAAATGGTTAGCAAGAGGAGCAACAAAAGATAATGATACTAACGTGTGGCGAAATGCAGATGGGCGTTTTGTAGCTCCACAAAGTTTTCTCATAACCTTGATAAAGCAAGCTCATGGTAACAATCACGTAGCAAGAGGAGAAGTAATAAGAAGAATCCAAAAGACATGGTGGTCACCTTATCTAGGACCTATGGTCCATCGAACTCTGTCACAGTTTTGTGACATATGCTCTAGATATAACCTTAGAAAACACTTCACATCACCAATAGGACAAATTCCAGAGCCAGATGGGCCGTTTAGGCATATAATGTTCGACTATGTGGACATGGGGGAACCCAGAATACAAGGGAAACGATACATCCTAGTGATTGTGGATAGATTTAGCAGATGGGTAGAAGCTGTAGCAACAGCTAAGGAAGATGCAATGGCAGTAGCAAAATTCCTGTGTAGGGAAGTGATACCAAGATTTGGGATCCCAGACACAATCAGTTCAGACAATGGAAAACACTTCACAAAAAAGATAGTACAGAAAGTGACTCAGTGGTTGAACATCAAGCACAGGTTTGGATGTGTGTACCACCCCCAATCTCAGGGGATGGTAGAGAGAGCAAATGGAACTCTGAAAATGAAATTGGCTAAAATATGTGCAGAAACAGGTATGAATTGGTTTCAAGCTTTGCCATTAGCCTTAATGGGTATGAGATCGCAAACTAACCGCAACACACATCTAATACCACACGAAATGCTTACTGGCAGACCTATGCTTACATCCTTTGTTCGAGGGCCCTATAAAGGCCCCACACTTGAACAACTACAGAGTGAACTTGATCACTATGTGAAGCACTTATCTGAAATACACAAAGTTATTTTCCAACAGGTTAAGGGAGCCACAATACATGACAACACCAGACCGAGGGTAGCTGATCCAGCTGATGACGCTGAGGAAGAGGACATAGAGGAGAGAACTGTGCTACCCGGTGACTGGGTGTTTATTCGAGTATTCAAAAGAAGGTGGAACGAAGCTAGAAGGAAAGGACCATACAAGGTGGTGTTGGCAACTCCAACTGCAATAAAAGTCCAAGGTAAAGATGTATGGTACCATTTAAATCATTGCTGCAAGGCCCCAAACCCAGACCAGGTAAGGGACAGGGAACCTCAGGAAGATGCTGAAGAGTCTCCCCGAGCGGGACCCTCAGGTTTGCAATCAGGTTCCCAGGAGAGTGACACAAGGCCCAGGCAACAAGCACCAGATCCTTATGGGTACACTGAAGGGTTAACGTGGGTAGAAGAACAAGAAGGAGAACAAGGGTACTGGCCGGAGTGGCCTCAAGAAGATATACAAGATTGGGAAGCAGAGCTTGAAGAAGAAGAAGCAGAAGCAGAACAAGGAGGACCGTCCCTTAGAACAAGAGCCCAAGTTAGACAGCGAGAGCACAGACGTGCTAGAATTGAAACAGCGCATAGACAGTCAGAAGAAGATCCCACACCTAGAGTTGTAGAATACTCAGATAATGATTAAATCAGTTAGAAGTTAACACTGGCTCAGATAGTGATTAAATTATTTAAACCAACTACAGTTGAAAGAACATACCCAACAAAAAACCCCCCAAGAAAAATATTGTGTAGGTTATTTGGCCATAGTCCCACGTGTCACCGTTGTGATCCAGATGGAGAAACCACCCTCTTATTGCCTCCTGAAACGAAGGAGGTCTATGGGTATAGGAATCCTCTTCATGATTGGTCTAACTAACAGTGGTGCTACTAAGAACGAGAGAAACCAACCGAAATGGACTAATGAAGAGAGACAAATACGCTGTGCATTAGCTACAATAACTAGAGCTAGAATAGTAGCTGGATTGGACAGTGGGGAAAGAACAGGATTTTGGGAAGCAACCTACCAAATAGAGGTCGATACTACACAACCCCCAGAAGAAAGAGTGCGCATTTACATAGAAATGAGAAAAAAGGCATATTGGAATAAAGCACAGATGGCAACATTAGATGGACTAATAGAAGCTGTACCAAGATCCAACGGTTGGTGCGCATTTGAGAATTCAATAGACGGCGAAATTAGAGGAGTATGTGTTTCACTTGCAGGATGGAAGGGATGCTATGCAAAAGCGCCCGACCAGCCCAATATATCAAATATTGAATCAATAAAATATGTAACAATAATTCCGCAGATAACAAAGAAATTACCCAAAAATCAAGCAGAATCTGACCAGACATGGAAGAATGACATGTTCTTCCAATGGTTGAAATTTACAGCTGAGTCCGTAACCACGCGAGACTGCATTGTGTGTCATGATAGAAGCAATAGGCCCCCACGTGTGGTGATAACACATGGAACAAGGGAATGTATAGACAATCCAACATACAGTGAACAATTGTGCCCTATTAGCTGTCTTTTGCATTCAGCTGCTATACATTATGGCCCTGAATGGATGCAAAACATAAGCAAATGTTCATATCAGCCTGTAGGAACATTAGATGCTGTACAAAGAGAAATAACACCTACACAGCAATGCTATCCTTTATGCATCTACTCAAATGGAAGCATTGAAATGGGAGATCTATCACCAAGTTGCAATGAAACACAGCCGGCAACAGGATTCTTCATAGAAATGCACCAGATATGCGACAATAAAACAGATAGTCTGACATGCAGTGAGATAGTAAAAGTACAACAACCAGATTTAAGCGCTGGAACAACACCGCTGGCAGACATATTCTGGTACTGTGGAGGAACGACAGTTAGACAAAACTTACCAAATAACTGGGGTGGGTGTTGTGCTCCAGTACTATTAGAAGGAGATTTGATTGTAGTAGGACTATATGGCAAGAAACACAGACGGAATAAACGTGAAGATAAGTTTGTGAAAACGATTGGAAAGGAAATATCGGCATGGAAAGAGTTTGATATAGATGGAGGACTATCAGTGACCTGGGATGGTATTCCAGTTGGTGTACCAACTGAGCATGACGCTATAAACAGGGTAGGAGGAGCATTCACGACAATCTTCTTGCCATGGGTTCAAATTTCGAAAAATGCAAGGTGGATCAACCTACTTTATTACAATCAACAAAGATTTTGGAATCACACTTTAGGAGTCTTAGGACTGGTTCAGGAACAATTGGATAGAAATACATTAATGACTACACAGAATAGATTCGCCCTGGATACGATGCTGGCACCTCAACGAGGAGTATGTGCCTTAATTGGAGAAGAATGTTGTACATACATTCCAAGACACACAGGCCCAGATGGTAACATAACTAAGCTTTTAAGAGCTATGAGGGACATGAGAGACGAAAATGTTAAAATCATTCAAGACGTACAGAGGAATAATGCATGGACGTCCTGGTTTGATTGGCTGAATCCTTCAAATTGGTATGGACTACTTGTGAAAATAGGGACAATTATTTTGATAGTACTGGGAACTCTGCTCATACTGTCATGTTGCGTTATCCCCCTGGTGAAAGCAAGCATTCAAAGAATGGTGGGACAATATACAATGACTGTGGAATATCACGAACAAACACCACCAGACGAAGACTGGGAGGCAGACTCCATTTACGTGGAAATGAAGTGAACACAAAAGATCACAGCTGCTACATGATGGACAAAATGACTGTATATTTATTACTCACATGTATACTGAGTTTATTTAGCATAGTATGTTAATCAAACAAACTTAATATTTTGAAGAAACTATACCAGAAAAAAAAAGTAGTATTAGAAGAAGAAATATGTTTTGTGTGTTTTTGTTGTATTTTTGCCCTGTCTCTGTTATACACGTATGTATGCAGGATGGAACCGGTACCTGACCCACGATGGATAGTTTCCTGTACAGTCTGCCGTAATGCATGGAGGGAGGTTCTGGAACAGACCCCAACAAGAAGATGGGCAGACCTAAGACATGATCTGGTTGACTGGTTCCCACACCGTCCGATGGGGACTAAGAAGTTCATCACGATGGCCAACGTCTTGACAAGAGACTTTAAATGGATCAAGTCAATGACACAGGAAACGTTTGACCTGGACATCAGCAGAGGACTTCGTCTGGTAACAACTTCATATCAGCTTGGAAGACATCTGAAGCTAGGCCTCTATAGAGGTATTGGGATCGAAGAGAATTGGGTTGGATATGATATCTGTGGGGTAATTGAATTTGATGATGTATATATATGGCAGCAGAAAAGACCATAACTAAAGTGATGTTGGGAGATGACATTTTATGGACAAATACACCAACCACTTTGCAACGTGCACTTGAAGCTCTTCCAAACGCTGATGAAGTCTGGCTAGACTTCTTACGTCAGGAGACGGGCAGGATAAACCGAATTCCACTATCACAGCTGATGAGCTGTAAGGACTTGCATGTAATCGAATTTACTGAAGAGGATCGCAAGGCATGGACTGAAGAAGGGACTGAAAGTCTTGACACGCTCTCCTTGATTTACAGGGACCCTAACGGAGTGCTTAAATGGCTTTAATGGTTTCAAATGTCTTTGTCATATATGTATTGTACAGAAGTCGAGTCCTGGTGGTGAATGCACTGTCGAGCACAAAAAAGCTGGCAAGGTGGGAATTTTTCCTTCTAAATTGGCTATACGGAAGGTTTTTTTCGCCCACCTCTGGACTCTTCGTATCTAATCAATTGCATACTTATTATACTCTCATATACTCGTTTATGCTAAGTTTACTCATCTTTTACTTATCTCTCTTAGACTGATGTCTGGTGAGGGGGTAATATGTGAGTTTTAAGAATTCAGTTCATTGATTTAGTAAGTTTCCTTTGAGTTAATGGTTTAAAATTTGATTTAGTAATTTTTGCATGCATAGTTTAAGGTTAAGTAAGGTTTCTTTTTTCGTAATAAGGTTCAATATGTAGGGTTTATTTCATTTTATCTGTTTATTTCTTTCTCTGCAGTAACATGTAAGGCTCATAAGTTAAGTATCAAGTTGGTATAATGTGTAAGCATTATTTTCTATTTCCTTTGCTTTATTTTTCTTTATGTGACTTAAAAGTCACAGAGGGGGAAATATGTGAGCATATTTTAATTAAATATACTCATGCATGCAACAATATGATAGAAACTATTAATCTTAGTAGAAGAACATAGAGGTAAGGTAAGGAGACAGAGGTGAGCTAAGGACAGTATGATGTCACAGTAGCAAGAACATGCAGCATGAACTCAAACGAACTCTAGACAGGTAGCCATCTTGGATGTGAGATGCTAAGGGGACAGTGTGTACCAAACAGACCCTAGAGATGATGTAATCTTTGTACCCTGAGCATCCAAAATTACCTGATGTCCCTAGACATGATGTAATGTCAGCTGATATTAGCCCTAGACATTATGTAATGCCAATAGCCCCAGACATGAGGTAATCTCCTCAGACATGGGGTGATCTTAACTGTGATGTAACAGGGGCTGGATACATGTGCAGACATGTCAAATTTAAAGGGACACAGACAAATAACCAAAGACACACACTCAGCTTAATAAATAATAAGTTTAATAAGAGTAGGCACAAAATAAAATGGCATGTGCACCTACATAGTGAATAAAATAAAAATACAAAGTATAAGGCCCAACATATAAAAGTACAGTAAAATAGGGGCCTGGGTAAGCATCAAATAACAAAAGGCATAAGAAATTATATATCAAGCCTTCTCTGACCTAGAACCACATTGATGGGAAGATCAGTGTGAGGAATAAAAACAGAAATACCACGATTCAAAAGTGGTGTAGGCGCTTCAGGAAAGTCAGTTTGGGTACCAACAGACATTTTAAAATCAGTCTGAGTACTGACACTTCTTAGACCAAAAGGCCTTAAGAGAGACTGGGCTGGAGTACTAGACTCTTGTTGCACGGGCCTGAAGGAAAGTAAAGGGGAGCTATGTGCCTCCGGACGTGGTCTCTTAGAAGGACCAGGCCCGGAGTCATCTTTTCTGGCATAAGTAAGACCGTTCTTATGAAGAAATTGTGTCAATGATCCATCAGACTCATTTTGGCAAAAACTCACTGAGGCTCGGTCAGTAACAGGTTCAGTAGGAGTGTAATCCTCAAAGGAGTTGTGCTCTGGACTGTCCTGGCTGTCCGAATCGTCCAAAGGGATGTATTCAGTGCTTGGGCAGTTGCGCTTAGCTATAACAATAAAATAAAATGCGTAAATACAGCAAATTAGGAAAATAAGACAAATAATTCAAATGAGTGCGAGAGAGATGCTTACCCATGGCCTGTCTGTCGAGAACTATAGAGTAACCCGGAAGAACTAAGAATATATAGTAAAATAAGCGCCGCCCCTATATTTTTTAATAATAAACAAACTTAGTGTAAAGATAATGGAAAACTACTTGAAAGAAAAATAGACTATAATGGGGAAAAGATATGGAGTCAGATGACGAGGTATATGACGTAAGCAAACAAGATAAGAGAAAATGTAATTACAATGGGTGACAATACTTGGAAAAAGTTGGATTACAATGGGTTAATAATTTGATAAGAAATAAGGAAAAATGTACAGGGGACTACATCCTAGGCATTGCCAAGCTGGCTCACTTGGTTTTATTGCTGCAATAAATCCTGCCTTACTTCATCCAGATCTAGAAGGAGTCCGGAGGCTTTTCTTTGGTTCTTTTTAAAGTTTAAGTTTTTGTGTAACATTTGTAATTAAGGCAACTGTAACTAGTGTAGGAGAAAAATCTCCCACAGTAGATTAGTTTAATAAATTCTGGTTTCTTTACAAAGAAATGTGTTTTGGTCATGTATTACCAGATCTTACGTTACCTTGCTCATAAATTGGTAAATACCTGATTTTGTATTATCATCGTTGGGTGCAAGATAAAAAGAATTGGTAAGATACACTAAATCGTGCTAAACGCTGGATGGATAGATGATTACGTGTATGAATTTATAACTGTATAAATTTTGTTCGGTTTAATCAAATTAACTCGAATCGTTAAAGATTTGATTCACTTGTAATCCAGAGTTGAAACCCTACATATTAATTGTGGAGAATCCATTGAGCACTGTCTCCACATTAAAAGTACTACAATGCATACAGTTTGAACACACCAGGTCTTTCCCGATTTGTATTTCTTTCCACACTGTAAAACAATGCTGAAGGCATGCAAAATATGCAATAACCTCCTTTAAACAGCTAATGTTGAGATGTGTCTGCTACTGTAAAGCCTTCATAAAGGTTGTAATCTGAGGTGCTGGTTGTTAATTGGTGATTCCTGAGGCTGGTGACTCTAAATGAACTTCTCCTCTGCAGCAGAGCTACAGTATGTTTTGCTCTTGCTTTCCTGGGAAGGTCTTCATGAGAGACCTTTTTTCAAGTTTTGCAAATGCACTTGACAATACAGTTCTTGCAAGAACTGATCCAGAACAAAAAATAACTGACTATTGTTGTTGTTGTTGTTACTTCATCACCTAATTCCATATATAAATGACTGTAAATATTAATTCCATCTAACTAATCTCCAGTATTGTTCTAGAATGTAGAAAATAAATCACTAAAAAAAAACAAAAAAACATTGAATTAGATGTGTCCAAACTTTGTACTTCATACATGCTTATACAGTCCCATGTAAAAGTTTGGGCACCCCTTGATAAATAGCAGATTTTGGTGAATTTTATTTTTAATTGAAAACATGCACACACAGTCTCTCTTGGAAATGGAAAAAAATGCACAATATTTTCAGAAACCATTGATGTATTGCAATATAATAACTAAGTAATATAGTAAAATATGTGACAAAAATATTGAACGTCTTTGGTTATGCAGCATTTCCAGATCTGTCAAATTTGTCAATCACCAAAGTCATTATGCATTTTTAGACATTCAGACCCGTCTGCACTGTATGTCTATATGTGTGTCTAAATGTTCATTTGAGATTTTTCTGCCGACTATATTTTTCTATTTCTATTTTATTTCTACAAGCTCATTAGATTTCCTCCCAATGTTGACATCATGTGAAGGTTCATTTGCATGATATCTCATAATTGTGTTAACCTTTTAAAGAAATGGGAAAATATGGGACCTTTAAGTGTATGATGAAGTGTTATTAATGTAAATGGTGAAATCAGTGTCCCAGCACAAGGCCAGTCTGGACATGGCATGCACAAATAGCTTACTGTTGCATTTAAAAGAGGTTGAAAAGAAGCATGTATGTGGCTTTATTTAATGAAATAATTTTTTTGCAGTGATTTTTTTCTAAATAAAACATCTATTAATTCTAAAGGCTGCTTAGTCAAGCTAAGTATAATACTGCCATTACAATCACTTGTTGTCACTGATTGGCCATCGTTGCATTAATTTATCTATTTACATTTGGCTTTAAACTTAAAATATTTATTATAACTTAATATAATAACTTAATATACTTAAAATATTTATTAAACTTAAAATTATTATTATTTTTTAATTGAGTGTGTAAGTATAAACATGGATCTTACCACCCAGAATAGCACGACAATCGACATGGTGGTTGAACTTTGTTCTCTGCTAATTCCTCTACACTTGCAGCATCACTTTATCACTTGCACTTTAAATAGAGATAAGGCCTTATTATTTATTTATTTATTAAATCACACTAGCGTAGGTATTATTTTTGTTTCTGTCTGTATTTTGTTGGAGGTATTTTCCACAAGATCCCACTGCAATGTGAGGCTTAAGCCACAGTAAGGCTGATCAGGCAGTTACTAAGGATTCTGTAAAGAAAATAATGTTAATGTTAATTAGCATGGTCTTTTTTTTAGACCTCAAGCTTCATATCCGATGCTTGCCCAAGTATATGGTATCTCCTTCATGGCATTAGGCAGATGCCCTTATCCAGTGCGACCTACAGTACATTATATACAGTACAGTTGATCTTAACCAGTGAGTTAACCTTGCCCTCCTGCTTGTGTCTGTCTCAGTGTTTAGAACTGTTCATTCCCAGCAGTGTGTTCAGTTTAATTCCAAATGAAGGACTCAAAAGAAAAATCCACAATTTATTTTAAGAAGAAGATTTTAAGATTTTGTGATGGAGAACAGACATTATAGGGAGTGTGATACTCAATACCTGATTCGAGTAATCTCTAGCTCAAGCTTTTTTCAATATAACTCGTTATAAAATCTAAATGGACTGTGAGCATTAAATATAATTCTAAAAAGTAAAATGAACTGTATAAACACAATATGCATAGTAGCCAGTAGCCAGTAAATGCATTTATTTAAAATTGTTTAGAAAAAGAACAGCAATTAACAAACCAACAGTGCTTATGAGCTTTACAATACATGTGTTGCAGACGGTCTGTAACTAATCTACAGATTAACTAATGTAATGCTGAGAAACAGTTGTAACATTTTGCAATTTCTTCAGCAGCTAATACTATTCCACAAAATAAACTATAATTTCTTTCTTTTGGTTAAGCCGAAACACACATTGTCTGATTGTAAAAAAAAAATTATTAAGCAGTCAGTGCTGCTACTGTAAAACTGCATCAAATTAAAACAGACATGGAGAAGGCTCACTCCACTACTAATATTTATAAATAGTTACTTAGAAAGATGCGTCATGCTACACACTATTACAATTTCACTATTACAATTACAGGTCCATAGTAATAAAACATGAAACAGCAAACCAAAGCATTACTGATAATATAATATAACCCATGTGATCTAAAGGAAAGCATCAATTTATTCTAGTAATAATCAGTCGCTAACAGTAAAACCAATAATAGCTATTTTGGAGGTTAAACTATG
Organism: Clarias magur; assembly: GCA_013621035.1. NCBI lineage: Eukaryota > Metazoa > Chordata > Actinopteri > Siluriformes > Clariidae > Clarias > Clarias magur. The sequence continues at coordinate 18,710 of QNUK01000185.1, read as the reverse complement.
AGCGATGCTGTAAAGAAACTTAACATGATTCAGACAGTTCTATATAGATTGTTGTACTTGTACTGTATGTCAATTAATTAGTAGAATCATGATGAGAAAGAAAAGTCTGGTCCTGAACTGTGAGGATCCAGCTGAACTTCATGCATCCACTTCTAATAATCTGTAAACAGAACATGAATCAGTTCAATTTATCAATTAATGAGTTAAATAATAGACAGATATACACTATAGATTTCTAACCTCCACTAGAAGGTGACACAGATGAAGGGGAGTGTTTGAGTCTCTGGCAGGCTGATCCACTTCTTACTGACAGACAGCATCGCTCCAGTTCTCTCCCCATCACCACAGTCTTCCACTCCGGTCCCGTTACCTGGAGCCCAGTTCTGGTAGCAGATGGTCTCTCCTGTCACCCAGTACCAGAAGCCCAGAGCGCAGGTGTGACGCAGACCAATCCACACACGTGATGTCACATTACTGAAGGCATTTTGAGTGACTACTCCCACCCAGTCCTGCATTTCCTCTGACTCAATAGAAACCAGTTCCACATGATTCTGTCTGCAGAACCTCAGGGCTTCTCGCCACGTCTTCTCCTCTTTAATCACAATGAGTGGAGCTGCAAAAGCAAGAATTACAATAAATAACTAAATACACAATATAGTTATGACTATAAATATATAATTATATGCACTATAATTTAAAAATGAATAAAAAGTATGAGAAAAAAGAAACAGAAAATGAAAATATTTAAGCAATTAGTCATAAATAACAGTGTATAAGAGAATACTTTAAAAAGATGTCTGTCTGATCTCGACACCATTTTTAGCTGCATAAAAGCCGATGGACAATTTGAAACTCTGTTACACCAACTATTAATTACAAGCTGTTAAGGAGAAATAACTGTGAAGTAAATCTATTACTAATGTTCTGTTACATTACTCACTTTTATAGCAGACAAATTTGTCAGGCCAGTAGCAGCCTGCATCATACCATTTATTACTGTTTTGCAGTTGCACACAGTTATCAGTCCCAGGGTTGTTTGGCTCTTTATCAGCCCAGTAGGCGTATGAGACACAAGACTGATCAGACCAGACCCAGAACGTATTGTTATAACTGGCTGAGCAGGAGGACTACAAATGAAAAAAAGAATAAATTAATAAATTAATAATACCACTCTGTGTGTGTGTGTGTGTGTGTGTGTGTGTGTGTGTGTGTGTGTGTGTGTGTGTGCGCGTGTGCGCGCATGTGTGTGTTATAGCTAATGGTTATTACAATACTAATGTTCTTGACATTGTTTGAAAAACTAATATTTAAACAGAATATAAATATATTCAGTGTTACAATACTTTCAGTCAGATAATTAAAATACTTACATTGCTATTAATCTGCCTCATCCCTATCCAGAAATGATCACCAGTCCCATTCAGCATGTCTCTTACAGTATTCATTTCTTCATCACTCTGGATGGTTGCCAGGTCAGTGTAATTCGCTCTGCAGTACGCCTGAGCATCGGTCCAGTTCAGCTTTGTGTTCACCACATAAAACTGACGAGATCCTCCTACAGTGAGAGCACACAGTCCTGCTGGGATAGAAATTACTCTTGAACTGAATAGTGTGATAATGAAATGGAAGAGCTTTATGAATTGTAAGAAAAGCTTAAACTGACCCGAGAAAAGCAGGATGAAGTGCAACACTGAACCCATAACTGTGGAGAACAACTGAGAAAGAGAAAAAAAAAAATCCAGACAACAAATATTACTAGTAATTTCTATAACAAGACTTAACTTCATGTACAGTCCATGTGTGTTTTCAGCTCTGATCATTCTTAGTTTAATTAATTAAATCAGACTTCATAGTTGGAGTTGATACTTTGAGTGTAATTCACAAATTTTAAAAATATATTCAGATTTTTTAAAATAACGACAACCGTTTCCTTCCTAGACTTTTGTCCGCATCACAATGAACTGAAGCTCAGCACGTCTTCTTTTCTTGTTTTAATCTGTAATATTTAAGTGAAATATACTGTATTTAGCATATATGTCTAAATATTCTTTTTTGTTTATGGACAGGTGTATTACGAAGTGAAGACCTGTGTTCAGTTGTTCCCTGCACGGGGTATCTGCACGGAGAGATTGTGTGTCCGCGCGCGCATCTTATACTGTTGGTGTGTATGCATCCATTATTTGACCATGGCTGGTGTGAGGGTTCACCACTAGAGGGCACGGTGGGCCTTATATTTTAGTTTTGCAGTTTTTGTTTGTAGACTCAGTTTCCCAGAAGGCACCTCGGACAGGTGATGAGAGTGCTCACCTGAACCGAGGTAGCTCATTAGACATTCTATAAGTAGCTGTTTGTTCTGAGAAACAGGGTCGAGCATTTGTTATGTTAAGTGGGCTTTTGTTTAGTTTGGTCATGTTTGTGTTTATGGTGTTCTTAAGTTTGCATTGTATGTGGATTCATGAAGCTGTCTTGTTGAGTGTTATAGTAAGTCAAAATCCTTTGTTTAAAGTTCATGTTCTGTTCTGTTTTGTTTAAAGAAAAAGACTCTTTGTTCAGACCCTCTGCAACTATGCCTGCCCCTCTTAGCCCATGGCTATCACCAGCAGTTCATGACAGCTGGAAATAATAGTTGGAATGTGGTTGTGAACCCCGATTTGTGCGTAAACTTTCACTTTACAAAAAGGCAGCATTTTGATCAAAAGACTGATAAACCCGTGCAATTTATCAATAAAAATGGCAGAAAGTCATCACGTCTCGCAATAATGCAGATCAAACATAATACACATGTCCATAAATAAAAAGGAACATTTAATCATATAAGTGAGATACATTTCACTTATTATTTCACAATATTACAGATTAAAACAAGGAAAGAAGACGTGCTGAGCTTCAGTACATTGTGATGGCGAAATATATTTTAGGCAGAGATGTCTGCTCGGTCTCCTTCATTCTTTTTATCCCCTCAATTCTGCCAATTCCCCCATCAGCGAAACCGGTTTGATAACTTCACACCTATTGTGAATGATGTGTGAATTTATCAAACTGGGTGCGCTGTTGGCAAATACTGTAGCGGGGTTTTAGATGAATTAACAAGACAGTGCGGACGTCTCTGCCCAAATTTTATTTCCCCAGCAAATTAAATCAGACTTCATAGTTGGAGTTGATAGTTTGAGTGTAATTCACGAATTACATCTGAATATATTCAGATTTTTTTAAACACAACCCATGTCCTTCCTAGACCTTTTGTCCACATCACAATGAAGTGACGGTCAGCACGTCTGCTGTCCTCCTTTTAATCTGTAATATTTAAGTGAAACATATTCAGGGTTTATGCCTAAATATCCCTATATATTCAGGTGTATTATGAGGTATTATGCGGTTGTTCAGTTGTTTCCTGCACAGAGAGATTGTGTGCCAGCACGCGTGTCTCATACTTTAGGTCTGTATGCATGGAGTGTTTGTGTATTTTTGTGCGCGTGTCTCATATGTGACATTCATATGAAATACAATTCTTGATAATTGCTGAAAAGTGTATGTTGATAAGTTAATAAGTGTATGCTGCCAAAATATTTGGAGAGAAATTAGGAGAAAAATGGAAAATGAATGATGTCTTGAAACATAATACAGTAACTCTTTACTTATTTGAACACGTTAAAGGTGTTAATGTTTCGTACATTCCTTTATTTGTCCTTTCTGTTTGTGTTTAGGTTTCACTGTTTTACACATGCATAAAACGTGTGGGCAACAATGTTCCGGAAGCAAATAAGAGAAAAAAATATTATTAAATATTAAATAAGGAAAATACACAATTTTGTTTCAATACAGTTTTATTAAATATAGAATATAGCAGATAGGTATATGGCAAATGGTCCCTCAAAGTCTTTGAAAAGAAAGAGTAATATGTTTTTTGCTAAGCGGAAAACTCAATCTTTTGAAAAATAACTTTTCTTTCTAAGAAGTTCGTTAATTCTTTCTCTTATTTGCGTTTTGTTGCAGGCTGTGGGGTGGAATTTCCTACCCATGGGGTGACACTATGATAATTCATACTTAGAGAGATTCTATTTTTAATCATTTTCAAATGCAGATTGACCTGTATATCAACTTGATAACTAGTGAATGCTTTAGTGAAGGGCTCTAAAACAGCGGCAATATGAATGACAATGGAATATTACAGAACGTGCGAGTTGACGCCCATGCACCGATCACAAGCCATTAAAATGTTGGATTTTAATTAAAATGCCACATATGTGGCTTTTAAATTCAAATCCAATATTTTAACACATTAAGGATATGCAAAAAATAAAATCAAATAAAAGCTTTGAGATGATATATTCGTCGTATATTGTGTTTATTGATTAACCTGAAACCATTAAGTTTTTAACACAAATATAAAATATATATATATAGGCTAATGGCATAGAAGCCATAAAAATACAACTTTTTTTTTTTCTTTAATTACTTGATAATTGTATAATTTAATTATATATACAGTACAGACCAAAAGTTTGGACACAGCTTCTCAAAGAGTTTTCTTTCTTGTGTTCTTTAGCCCAAACGCGTCTCTTCTGCTTGTTGCCTGTCCTTAGCAGTGGTTTCCTAGCAGATGTTCTAGCATGAAGGCCTGATTCACACAGTCTCCTCTTAACAGTTGTTCTAGAGACGTGTCTGCTGCTAGAACTCTGTGTGGCATTGACCTGCTCTCTGATCTGAGCTGCTGTTAACCTGCGATTTCTGAGGCTGGTGACTCGGATGAACTTATCCTCCGCAGCAGAGGTGACTCTTGGTCTTCCTTTCCTGGGGCGGTCCGCATGTGAGCCAGTTTCTTTGTAGTGCTTGATGGTTTTTGTGACTGCACTCGGGGACACTTTCAAAGTTTTCCCAATTTTTCGGACTGACTGACCTTCATTTCTTAAAGTAATGATAGCCGCTCGTTTTTCTTCACTTAGCTGCTTTTTTGTGCCATAATACAAATTCAAACTCTTTGAATGAGAAGGTGTGTCCAAACTTTTGGAAATAGGTACTGTACATCTGTATGAATAAACCGAGATGCTCACCCCCGTGAAAATGGCGAATTCAGGGAAAGCCTCCCCCGCGAGACGTTTTGTTCTACAGATTCTAAAATTGACATTGTTACTGTTTTTTAATACCTGCAGTGGAAGAGTCTGAGAATTTATTTACCATAAGCTTTGTTGTATTGTTTTTACACAACCTATGATTTCACCTATGCTATTTTTACGAATGGAACATTTTGTATGTTACACTCTTAAAACTGCTGGGTTAAATGTTAAAGTGCTGGGTTATTTTATCTATTTATTATTATTTAGTAGATTGCCTGTCAGAAATATCCCAAATTCAATGAATCCGCCGTTTTAACTACTGCAGAGACAGTTAATCAGCGGTAGTTTTCACTACTGCTACTACTAATGATAATAATACTGAATGGAGAAAGCGCAGTCAAAGAAGTATCATCATTGCAGGAGAGAAGAAAATGAAGAATAAATACATATCAGTATTTAAAGTTTGAGCTTGACACGTTTATGAGCTCTGTCGCTTGCTGTCAGTCGGCGCCTTAGAGAGAGAACACATGTTTGGCTTCAGTAGACACACAATACTTCAGATTGAAACACGACTGCCCCCTACAGGCAATGAACGGCATTTTCACAGATTCCCTTTTCTCGAAACGTGCATTCTTAACGGCCAGATCTGTAACAGTTAGGTCTGGTCACAGTCACATAATGTATAAGGTGAATGTACAGTATATTTAGTGCAGAGTGCAAGCAGGGACTAAAAGGCTAATAACTAAAAGGGAGAGCCAGAAGGAAACACAGACATGAGGGCTCCCTGAGATGTAAAGCAACCAATCACCTCACCGTCAACAAACCTGAGTGATCAATGAGAGTGGCGAGGACAGCATCTAAACATACCAGTTCACCAGAATACTCTACATCCATGAGTCCCCCAGATCTGCTCCTTTACCTAAGGCTAATCTATTTACAAACATGATGCGCAAAATAAATAGGTTTTTAGCCTAGACTTAAACACTGAGTCTGTGTCTGAGTCCTGAACATTAACAGGAAGACTATTCCATAACTTTGGGGCTTCGTAAGAAAAAGCTCCGCCCCCTGTCTGTAATTTTAATAATACGTGGTACTGACAGGCAGCCTGCATCCTTTGATGGAAGTAGGCGTGGCAGATCGTAAGACACTAACAGTTCAGATACTGCGGCGCGAGACCATTTAGTGCTTTATACGTCAAAAGTAATATCTTAAAATCGATGTGAAATTTCACAGGGAGCCGATGAAGTGTAGATAAGATAGGGGTGATGTGCTCGTATCTTCTGGTTTCTCAGTGACAAATTCTCGGCAGCATTTTTGTTTTGCTCTTTAGCGTATTATTTTCTCTATTTTATAGTAAATAATGGATTTTGAAAAATAAATATGTGAACCTTTCTGCGAAATTAACAAATGTCAGGAATATGAGTCTAAAGTGGGTGCAGGTACAAATACAGTACAAATTGCCACAATAAAAACACCTGAGAAATATAAACAAGAATTAGATGAATACAGGAACACAAGAACATGACATGAGCCCAAACAACCACAAAACAACAGATGTTAAATACTCATGCTCATTAGAAATAAACCTGACGCAGGTGTACTTGATCTCATGAGGTGTCAAGGCTGATGTATGACTGGGTAATAAAAAAAATGTTCTGTTCCTGACTTACAGAGTCATATTTACAATAATGTCAATTAGCTGGTCAATACAATGTACCATTGTTCCCCAGTAGGCTAATTTTAACTATGATTATGAATAGTTAAAAAAAAAAATACATGTGGAGCATTGTGTTACCCAAAGCGAGGTACAAAAATACAATAAAATGTTTTGACTGTACATGAATGGTCATCAAAATAAGATTTCTCCAGAGTGCTAGTAATAATTTGTTTAATTTGTCACTTCTGGGAATACACTATATTCAAATATCAAATTTTAAGTAAATTCAATTAATTAATATATAAAATTTGTCCTATTGTTCATGCATTCAGGATAAGGTGGCTACTAATAACACTTTAATCAATCAGTTAAACAACAAATAAAACAAACATGACGTATAATCACTGTTTTGTCCCCCCCCCAAAAAAAAATATTATTATTATTATTATTAAACAGAAATATAAAAATACATAATAAAAAATTGTTAGAAATAATAAAAGTTCTTTCTTACTTGTTAGTGGTTAAAAAAATTCTCTGTTGTCTCTGTCTCTATCTGATAACTTCTGTGTCCTGTCGTCTCTGGAACTCGAACTTTACATTTATACATATTTCCTCATTCATGCTCTTCTTCCTCTTTTCCTGTGCTGCTTTCCATAAAATTCTAAAAAAGCAAAATGCAAATGAACTAAAACATACTATACCTACTATGTATGTGACCAGCTGGCCCATGGTTGTTACCTGGCCCATGGAACGAGATGCACACACACACAACCTTGTGATCACAAGCTGAGCTCTAACCACCATGAGGAATGAGTTCAACTGTCTTAATAACTAATTAAACTTTAATTATAATAGCAAACAAATTTACTTATATTCATAAAAATTACATTTTTGTTTTCATAGAACTACACTCTGCATGGCAGCTTTAATGTTGGATGATGACCCCATAGCTGACAGACTTAACAATGATCTACAGTGCCATGAAAACGTACAGTATTCGCAGTTTCTTGATTTATTTTTTGCATATTCATCAAGTTTAATCATTCAGATCATCATACAATTTGTAATATTAGACAAAGATAACAGAAGTAAATACATCATGATTTTATTCATTAAGGGAAAAAATTGTAGAAACCTACCTGGTCCTGTGTGAAAAAGTAATTGCCCCCTTGGTACATCATGAATGAAATGGGATTAGCAACATTTTTTGGAAAGCTGAGTTAAATTTCACTTGCCAAACCCATGCATGATTACTGTCATTACTGCCACACTAAAACATCTCACATCATGCTTTGATCTAAAGAGCCAGATGAGAAATAAAGTAATTGACATGTATCAGTCTGAAAAGGGTTACCAAACCATTTTTAAGGATTTGAGACTCACAGTGAGAGCCGTTATCCACAAATGGAAATGTAACCCTGCTATGGGTAAGTACACACTAGGTTCGCTTATGTAAATACAGTGAATATGTACAATGGTCTAACCCTAAATTAACAGCTCACTTAATGTTCTGAAATAAAAAACAACACTTGAATACCAAAATATTACTTGTATTAGTTGAACAGCAATTACAAAAAAAAGTAATAACAATAACAGGTGTGTGTGTAATTTATCAGTGTAGGTGTACTACTGGATGAATTAAAGATCACCAGTTCTGTCCATTCAGTTCACGTTGCTGAGCTCAGATCAGTTCCAATTCACAAGTTTCGTTAGATTCCAAGTGATAAAGTTTCTAGAAAAATAATTCCATAGGTCGTATTTGCACAGTCCTACCGAATACTGGATGTAAGGACGTTCTGCACAAACCAATTGAAGGTCACAAATTCAAACTGGGTGGCTCGCCATCTTCTATCCAGAACAGGAATTCCAATGATCCAAAAAAACTGGCCTATATAAAACAGGCACATGTATATCACTTAAATAGTTTGTCCATGAGCATTAAAACCAAATGCACATAAATATAGAATTGCAATAATTCCCGAATTCTCCTGATTTATCACAGAGAATGATGCACACATTTATACAATATACAATTAACTAAAATAAGTCATTAATAAATCTGACACTTCCAGATAATTGAAAATATATTGTTATATGTTCCATATTAATATCATCAGACATGGATTGCAATGTTAAATTACAATACAGCAATTAGCATCCTCCATTGCACACATGCTAACATAAGAATAACACGTGTTGTATCAGTGTTCACATCCAATACAATGAAATTACAGTTATTAAAGGTTAAATACAACATAAAACACAGAATAACTCAAAATATAACTAGCCTTCAATCTTACATATGATTATAAATCTGTACTCACCGAGATTCAATAAATGTTTTTTTTCAATTCCAAACTAACAAAAATACAATTGACAATACTTTAGCACCTCTTCCTGATGCATAAGCTCCTCTTTTCCTAATTTTGCACACTAGCAACAATTTAGCTAAGTTTATGCAGCTTAATAGCTCTCTAATATTAGCTCACAATCTCCATTACAATCTCCATCACAATCTCCCGCTGCACTCTTGCACACACGGTGTATTGTGGGCTGGGGGCGGAGCTTGAAATATTTAGCCAATTATCTACACAGGACTGCTCAACTATTGTTAGGCAGATTTCCAATTTCGAGGAAGTTATATTATAATATGAAATCACAATAATTTTATATAATCATATATTTACATTATTAATTATAATAATTACATTCCTATAAGAACTGAACTTCTTATGGGGGTTACAGAAAGTTGGAACAGTGGTGAACCATCCCAGGAGTGTCCTTCTTACCAAGAGCACAATGACAACCCATTCAGGAGCTCAGAAAAGAACCCTGAACTACATCTAAAGAACTGCAGAACTCACATGCCTTAGTTAAGGTGAGTGTTCCCTGAACTTTTTGGAAGGTGTGTTCATATCACAGCGTTTCATATTAAAAAAAACATGGTGGTGGTAGTGAGATGGTCTTCACTTTGGGACCTGGACGACTTGTCATAATTGATATAACCATAAATCCTGCGCTCAACCAGAAAATCCTGAAGCATAATGTCCAGTCATAAGTGCACTTGGGTTATGCAGCAGGACGAGCCAAACACACCACCAACACCACCTCTGAACTTCTCAAAAAACAAAATTAAGATAGTCCGGCTAAGTCTGGAAAGAAGAGTGGGCTAAAATGCCTCCATAGGACAGGAAGAATACAGAGCACCAGGTGGGTTTTGACAGCTTTTCTCCTCAATAAATGAAATCATCCTTTAAAAGTTTATAGCTTTTTGTATTTATTTATGTTTGTTTGATGATCTCAATCATTTGTGCAACAAATATGCAATGAAAAATATAAAAATCAGGAAGGGGCAAATAGGTTTTCATGGCACTGTATATTAACAATTAAGATAATTCAGAAATAGGTTTGAATAATGTGAGATTTAGAGATAGTGTGCTGTGCGAGGCATAAAAACAATTTAAAAGAATAGACTTTATCCTTACACTTATTTCATCCACACATTTTTAAGAGTCAAATTCAGACTATGAATAAATAACCCATGGTCCAATTTATTATGGTAATAATTTGAATGATCTTTTTATCACTTGTCACACTTACAAAACTTACTTACTCACTTACTTCCTCTTACAAAAAATAACTGCAGTTTTCAAGTGTCAAAACTGCAGTTTTCTACATATGCAGTACATATGCAGGAAACGCAGTAATTTGGACACGAATTTACTGCATTTTTTCTTAATACCGCAGTAATACTGCAATAACTACTGCGATAGTACTGCAGTAATACTGCAATAATCCTGCAATATAATGCAGTAATACTGCGATACTACAGTTAATATTAAACAGCTACTGCAGTTAAAATAGTAGTTGCACTGCAAATAAAATGTACGGGTATATGCAATTTGAATAAAACTGAAAAATTACTTACAGTATTTCTATAATCTAAATGTGTGATGTAGTGTAATACAACTACATTACAACAAAATTATTGCAAGTCATTTTATTATTTAATTTTAAAAAATCAATAAAGCAACATACTTAAAACATTAAAAACAACCAAAAACAGACCATGAACGAAAGCACTTTAACACTTAGCAATATTACTGTTACTGTTCAACAGTGCTGCTGCTAGGAAACACTGCTGTCAATCAGTGTATGACTGGTCAAGTATGTGAATATATTACAAGGCTTGAGGTGTGTAGCTGGAAGCCTGGAGAGGTTTGACGCCCCTTCATTCTTCAACTTTGTTTGAATAAACAGTTTCACCTTCCCTTCCTTCACTTTAAAGGCATTCTTGAAAAGCAAACAGCAAAACAAATATTCATTACGAGGTGTGTAAAAAAACACATTTGAATAATTAAAATGAAATTATTCCATATATACTCAACATTACATGTTTTACTGAGAAATTATCTATTTCTGTCATTATGTCCTAAACTATTGCTAAATAGTTTGCTGTTTGCTAATTCCTAAACTATTTGCTGTTTTTGATAGCAACCCTGTTAATTAATTAAGATTTCAGAATGTAATGGGAATGTGATGACTCTGCCATTGGTTTAGAGATTCAGACTTATAATCACTCTGGTTGATTATATGTGGAATGACCAAATATTATTAAAATATTAACTCAATTTACTCACCTCTAACAGCTGCTCTTTGTTGGGCTGGGAGGGTCCCCTTAGTGCCATGTGCGGAGTTTGAGGCTTTGCGAATTCTATTAACAAAAGACAACAAATAAAGCAAATGCTTATCAAGAAGAAAACTCAGAGAAGTGTTTTGTTGTCCGAATGAGCACCATTGGATTCATAAAAAGAAAGTGGACCATTGGTAGCCTGTGTGAGATTTTAGATAATCCTGTAATATTTTATCAGGTAAAATCCAACCACACCTTTGTTCCACAGAGTGATGTCCACCTCTTGACGTCTTTCTGAAACATGAAGACAAACAAGTTTAAGACTGACTAAGCAAAAATATAAATGTGTTCTGAGAACCCCATACCCCACAAAAAAACTTCTTACACATCCAGCCAAATCTGAATGATTAAAAAAAAGGTCACAAACTTAAAATTTGTTTTTAGTAAAGGAAAATAAAGGGATGAGAAAAACTATGTTTCCTACCAGGAGTGAAGTCTGCCCAGGGTCTAATGCTGACCTCTTGGCCTTCTCCCTCTTCCCCTTTCCCAGAGTCTGCTCTGAGGAGATAAGAGGAACACTGGAGAGGAACACAGTTCTCCTCTCGATCTTCTCTCTCGTGTAAGGGCTGATGGACGACTACAGAAACAAACACAGGATGTTTACAGCCAAATAATTTTTACTCACATTGTGTAGTGTTACACATTAAGAAATCAACTTGCACTTATATGGTCTATAGTTAAACTGAGCTATACATTTACAACTGAATACTATGCTAGCAGTGGGCTACCTCAGGTTAACCTATCTAGCATGCTAACAGTATAGCGGTTAACATTAGAAAACACGCACACATTTAGGACAATGCCATTAACACCGCATAGCGATAGAATACAATAACTAGTTAAATAACTTTATATATTGTAAAATACATAAAGTCACTTAAGGTCCCACTCACCACTTAACTGAATGGTGTGACAGGGCCATCGCTCAGGTTCGGCTGTTTTCCTCCTCCACAAGACGACACGCCCCCTTTCTAGATTCTTCCAACTCGACAAGTTTTCTTGGCTGAACTTTGAAATTGTCATCATGATTTAATTCAGATATGTCGCGAATGTGTACCGTTTTATCAATAATAAAGTCTATAAGAGAGTTATAGTACTCCATCCTGTCTAAGTCTCTCAATAACGACATACACAAACCGTTAGTGTCTCTTTCTCGGCGTTTCTGTGCTGTCGTTTCGGTCAGCGCGCGCATCTCTAAATGAACGAGAACCGTACCGCGCATGCGCACGCTACGGGACTGCATCGCGCGCTCTATAGTTCAAACTCTGTGTGAGGATTAGATGTGATCTTGTAGGCTTATTGGCTGGTGAGGACAAATCGTACAGTGGTGCATATTTAAGCACGTCTCAGTTTTACACTGGAAGAGTATAAGAGGAAGACGTTATTGTTTTCCTTGTACACACGCTATTTGCTTCTACCTGCTCCCAACTGGTTTCTGTTTGCCTGTGCCTGAAAATAAGATGACCCTGGCATTCAGAAGTCAGAATCACAAACTACAATTTAGACACACATCACTTCACTGAATGAATTTAGTAGGATCCTATATTTATTGAACCAAACTATAAACACAATAATAATAATAATAATAATAATAATAATAATAATAATAGAATAACCTAGTTAAGGACTGCAGGATTCAGTGCAGGATTAACTGTTCAATAAGTACAAAGTTACAGAATAATATTTTAATGCTACATTCCAACTGCATTTAACTGAAATAGTACTGAATAAATAGTATTTCATTGTACTTTACAAAACTGCAGTATAACTGCAGTTTTTATCCCAGAAGCTGCAGGAGCTGAAGTTATTATTATATATATTTTTTTTTATTTTTTTTTACAATGGACAACGTTACAGAATGATATTTCAATACAACTGCACTGTACTGCATTGTACTTCACAAAAACTGCAGTTTTCCCCCAGAGACTGCAGTTATTTTTTGTAAGGGGAGGGTTGGACCATGAACCTGAAACACTGGCCAATTTAGTGTTGGAGGTTTCATGGCTAAATTGGACCAGCCTTGTGGCCAATCTTCATTGATTGCACATTCCACCAGTAAGAGCAGAGTGTGAAGGTTTAATTAGTAGTGTAATAGCACAGTTTTGCACATAACATTTTGCACATACATATCAGAGTTCAAAAGAGGACAAATTGTTGGTGTGCATCTCACCTTCACTGTTTTTCCCACATCCAGGAGAGTTACAGTTTGTAGAAGACCCAAGGAAGCGTACCTCCCAGACTGTTGCATGCCCAGAGTGAAGCATGGGGGTAGCTCAGTGATGGTTTGGGCTGCAATATCATGGCATTACTTAGGCCCAATACTTGTGCTATATGGGTGTGTCACTGCCAACGACTACCAAACCATTCTGGAGGACCATGTGCACCCAATGGTTTAAACATTGTATCCTGAAGGCGGTGCTGTGTATCAGGATGATAATGCATCAATACACACAGCAAGACTGGTGACAGAGAGGTTTGATGAACATGAAAGTGAAGCTGAACATCTCCCAGGGCCTCCACAGTCACCAGATCTAAATATCTTTGAGCCACTTTGGGGTGTTTTGGAGGAGTCAGAAAACGTTTTCCTCCATCATCAACACGTAGTGACCTGGACACTATTCTGCAAGAAGAATGACTCAAAATCCCTCTGGCCACTGTGCAGGACTTGCATCTCTCATTCCCAAGACGAATTGATGCTGTATTGGCTGCAAAATGAGGCCTTATACCATACTAATGAATTATTGTGGTCTAAAACCAGGCATTTCAGTTTCATTGTCCAGCCCCTTTATATGTATGTGTGTGTGTGTGTGTGTGTGTGTGTGTGTATAATATATACAGTCTTATGCAAAAGTTTGGGCACCCCTTGATAAATAATAGTTTTTTTTTTTTTCATTGAAAATATGTTAACACAGTCTCTCTTGGAAATGGGACACATGAACAATATTTTCAGTTAGCAAACATTGCAGCAAACATTGGTGCATAGTTACTTTTTATATCATAAATTGAACAAAAATAAAAAATAAAAAAAATATTGTGACACTGTGCAAAAGTTTGGGCACCCTACATAATCAGTACTTAGTAACACCTCCTTTGACAGATATCACAGCTTGCCAACGCTTTTTATAGCCGCTAAAAGTCCTTAAATTTTTGTACTTGGGATTTTCTCCCATTCTTCCTTGCAAAAGGCTTCTAGTTCTGTAATATTATTTAGTCATCTTGCATGCACAGCTCTTTTAAGATCTACCCACAAATTTTCAATGATGTTTAAATCAGGGGACTGTGATGGCCGTTCCAAAACCCTCAGCTTGCGTCTCTTGAGGTTTTCCATAGTGGATTTCGAGGTATGTTCAGGATTATTGTCCTGTTGTAGAAGCCGTCCTCTTTTCAGCTTCAGCTTTTTTACAGATGGTGTGATTTTTGCTTCCAGAATTTGCTGGTATTTAGTGGAATCCATTCTTCCCTCCACCCGTGCAATGTTTCCTGTGTTACTGGCTGCAACACAACCCCAAAGCATGATAGATCCACCCCCATGATTAATAGTTGCCAAGGTGTTCTTTTCATGAAATGCTGCTCCTTTTATTTCTCCAAACATGCCTTTGCTGATTGTTGCCTAAGAGTTCTATTTTAACTTCATCAGTCCACAGCACTTGTTTCCAAAATGCACGGGCTTCTGTAGATGTTCTGTTGCATACTTCTGACGTTGCATTTTATGATGGGGATGCAGGTAAGGATTTCTTCTGCTGACTCTTCCATGAAGGTAAGGAACAGTGCACCACCACTCCTGAGTCTGCTAAATCTTCCTGCAGGTTTTCTTTCTGACCAGCATACGAGCAGGTCTCTCCCAGAGTTTTCTTGGTCTTCCAGATCTCCACAGTTAGCTGGAACTGCCATCTCTTAATTACATTTCTCACCGTGTACTAATGACAGCTATTGACATGCATCAAATCTAACGAACTGATTAAGGTCTGAAATCTTGTAAAAAGAATCTGAAACTCTGGAACTCTTTTGTGTGTGTGTGTGTGGCAGGACAGCAGAATACGGGCGGAACACTGAGTAGAACAAAGGGGGTCTACCGAAAAACAAGAAATCCTTACAAAGGCCGTCCCCTGTGTACAGACCAGCAGCTTACTGTTCCTCACGCAGAGCGACGCAGCCTGCCAGACCGACCCTCCGCTTCAGCACACGCGCAGCACACAGCTGTCACTCAGGACTCTGCAGACTCACTTCAGAAGTGCAGGTGTGTAACTTTTATTAAGCTTTTTTTCCCCACTAGTTTCAGATGAAGATTCATTTCTCTGAATTGAAAATATGTTGAAATATCTTGCAGCAGTCCAGGCCACTCTGTCTTCTCGTGATCGCAGTAATGACAAATCCACAGACGCTCTCCAGCCTCCTCTACCACCGACCCCCGTGAAGAGACCGTCCGAGAGAGCCGTCACAGAGGGTAAAGAGCGTTACACGGGCACAGACGTCCAACAAAACCAGTACAATCTGTCATGTTTAAACTTTTGTGTTTTATTTTTTTGTTCTGTTCCTTCAGACTCCTGAGGGATCCAACGTCTTACAGTAAGAATCACACATCGTTTTCATTCTTTTTTTGGGTTAAGAAACTGAAAGTTCTCAATATACAGTACTGTGCAAAAGTCTTAGGTGCCATATTATCTTTAGTACCCTTTTTTTATATACAGTCCTGTATATTTAGTCAGACCTGGACTTTTGATTGTACAGAATAACAGAACACAGCTATGAGAGTAAAAACCTTTTTTTTTTTTTTTTACACTTTTCTGAGTGTTTCACTAGTGCCTGGACACCATCAAGGTGTAGAACATTTTATCATCACACTGTCTGATTCACGTCTGAAACGCTGGCCTCCCAGGAACTCCTTTAATTACCCAAACGTGGAAATGGCTCACGACTGTAGGTGTTTGAGGCAATAACTCTCAGCTGAGCTCCTGTAACGTGCAAGTGGTGTTGGTGAATGAGTGTGTGTACAGTTCACACAGACAGATGCATCTCTTCCGCAAGTTACCTGTCGATTTTCAAGGATCAGGTGTTCACAGGAACGAGTGTTTTCTGGAAATGTTTTTAATGAGTCATGCAGGTTAACATTAACATTAATCTCTCTCTTTTAAATAGAAACCAAACTGACATGCAACATCAGATTTTTAGGCAAGAAATTGGTTAAAGGTAAAAAAAAAAAAGTCTGCAGGAGTTATTGATCATATTAATTCATTTTAAAACATTAATTGTGGGGAAAATAAACTAAAGGACGTTTTTTGGCGTGTATTTCTAATGCACTGTTTTTTTCTCTTTTTGCACTTTATGTATCTTTTCTATAGTTCTTAGATGGTTTTGTTAATTCATGGGGTTCCTTTGTTCTTTGTTAGCTAGTCAGCTAACTAGATGTCTTCGTTAGCGGGTTAGTTTTTGTTCATTTCTGTTGTTTGTAGCACCTTGGTCCTGGAGGAACGTTGTCTCGATTCACAGTGTACTGAACTGTATATGGTTGAAATTACAATAAAAGCCGGCTTGACTCAACTCTTCCACAAGCTGGTGACAAGTTTTCCGTCGATTTCTAAGGATCATATGTTTTATTTGCTGAATTGTTTGACTGCAGTGATCTCCGAGCCACCTCAGGAAACATCTTTAAAACATTTGCACCTCATCACCATACTGTTATTGAAGTCCTGGTTTGACTTGACCTATTATTTTAAGCTAGAAAACTCCTTTTTTTTTTCTTTTCCAATTGTGAAACAAATTTTAGATCGACAAAACAGATATTTCCTGGCTGTGCAAGTATCTACCCCCATCATCAAGTCAGGTTTTGATAGAACCTCATGCGACCTCTAGCTGCAGGTTTCAGTCTGTGACTGGGGCACTCTAATACATTCAGGTTCTTGTTCTCAAGACTGAAACCAGTCCTATTTGGGCCCCTGACTAGTTTCTTGGTCCATGCTGATGATTATGACGCTTTGGTGCTTTTAAGGCTGGAAATATACTTGCTTTTAACTACATCCATGTAGTTCGTACATCAGTGTAGTCCGCCGGCACATTTTTTAACAAATGGAGGAAATGTTTACCTGTATGATGTCTCATTACCACGGTACAGTGATATATACAGTGGAACCTCGGATTGCGAGTAACTCGGTTTACGAGTGTTCCGCAAGACGAGCAAAGATTTTTAATACATTTTGACTTGAAAAACGAGCATGCCTTGGTTTACGAGTGCCGAGTTTTTTGCTGCCGACACACACACACACTCTCTTGCCTTTACACCAGCTTCACACAGACACAAACACTCTGCTCTGTCACGATTCTTTTCAAAGGTAAGGTGCTGGTTTGTTTTATTTAATTTTTTTTACTTTACAGCAGTGATTCCGTTAGTCTGCGCTCACGCGAGTGTCATTACAGAGGTTTCTTTTTTTCCAGTTAAAACAGTGTTTCTGTTGTGTGTGTTTGTTGTGAAACTTAAAGCGAGGTAGGGGGGGAGGAGGAGTTTTACTGTGTAAGGCGAGGGAAGGAGCTAATTCCACACACAACGCAAGCACGCGCACACACACACACACACACACACACACACACACACACACACACACACACACAGACACACAAATACACCTCCCCTGCACGCACAAATGGAAACACTTATCTGTTGGGATTTATTTGAACTTTTTTTTTAAGGGAAAGTGCAGGTTAATTTGTTTTATTTTTTCTTTATATATTGTATTAATTATTTTTTTGTATTTATTTTTTTGGGCTGTGGAGCGAATTATTTGAGTTTTCATTATTTCTTATGGGAAGTTTATGAGTGTTCTGGAATACGAGCCTGCTTCCAGAACAAATTATGCTCGTAAACCAAGGTTCCACTGTATGCATGTCACAACAGTGGGAGAGATGTGCTATTTTAAATGTCGACATGGTAACTAAGCTGCTCAAGTGTCGCTGATTGAAACCTCCAGGTTGCCCCCTAGTGGACTCCTCCGGTAACATGCACATTGTATTTATAGGTATGAGTATGTGAACAGTTTTGCTTATGATGTTTAATTGCAAGTATATTTTCGCCCTTAGAGTATATTTTTAGACCTCAGATCAGAAAACACATTTGCTGAATCATTTCCCCCCCCCGTGTTCATTCCAGGAGTCACGAGGTGCTGGTGAGCACACAGTGTTTGCTGGAGCTCTTCCAGTTCTGCTGGCTTTGCCAGATAGAGTGCTGTATCACCATCGAGGGCAACGAGAAGCTGTTTTCCATCACGCAGTACTGCCAGAGCTGTGACCACCACCGAGACTGGAGGAGTCAGCCGCC